>NEWO01000281.1:64514-126237 GCA_003013225.1 Phalaenopsis aphrodite | reverse complement strand
CAACCATCAAGCTCTCGATGTAGCCTCCCGGGTTAGCAAATGCTCGTTCCTGAATCAATTTTATTGAAACCATTTGAGTGTTGTAACCATGTTGGGCCTTATAATTGACGAATCTTCTTGCATTAAAATATCATGTATGCTTTCCTCTTTTCACACGTAGAGCCATTTGAATTTCTATGGAAATATAAATAAAATCCAAACAAATTACAAAATAAAAAATCTAACTCCACAAGTAAGATTATTTAGTAAGAAACTTTTCACCATGGGTTTTAAGATTATTTAGTAAGAAAATTTTCACCATAGGTTTTCTATAAGCTTTTAAATAAATTACCAAATTTTTAGATTCTCCATAATGTAGAATAAATCCATGGTGAAAATAAAAAATTTCTAAGTCAAGCTGAAGCTCTTACAAAAAGAAGATGAGATCTAAGATCTTTGGCCCTTGAAATCTTCTTAAATTCACACAATGTCAAGCCCTAAGTTGTGGTTGAGAGGTAAGAAATGATCCAAGCAGTAAAAATAGAGTTTTACTGGGTGATTTTGCGATTTTAAAGCCATTTAGGCGTTTTCGGTAATCTGGCGCCAACACCAAAATTTTCCAGATTTTGTTTTCTGTGGAAATTTGTTGCGTACCACTTTAAGTCAACTTCTAATTAACTCAAATAAACACTTATATTCATAATTAAACAATTTTATAACACAAAATTTTCACAAACAACACAAAACTCACTTATATATATAAAGTTCCCACTATTACAAACTAACCGTTTTCAAGCCAATAAAATCTAATTTAGTGTTCAAAGCAAACCAAACATTCTAACACTGAAATCTAAGTATCAAAATACTTAATATCAAACTTAAATAAAGTCCAACAAAGAAAGTAAATGCAAGCCAACATAACACCATAACATAATTAAGCAATACTAAATACACATTCCCTGCATAAAGTAAGTTCAAACATCTTCTTCACTCTCATCCTCTTGGATATCTCCCATAGATTGGTTGTGCACATACAAGTTGTAGAAAGGTTGATAAGGAAATTCATCTATCAAATCTTCCTCAATCCAAGCATGCTTCTTGAACATACGCACCAAACCCTCTTCAAAACATCCAGTATGCTCAAAATGTTCTTTCATCCTCTAACCCAGATGATCCAGCATTTCAGAAATATTCCTAATTGCATGCATAAGGTTTTGTACCTCTTTCTCTATCTTCTTGATCTTCTTCAGAAGTGCATTCAAACTGAAGTAAGGCTGAATAGGTGATCAATTCTGGGATGATTGATCCATTAGTATAATCATATCATTCTCTTCTCCCGTTTCTATGTAGTTGTAATAAACTCTGGGTCCACAGGCTTTCAAGAAAGAAGCACTTTTTCCCAACTTTCATAAGGCACTTGTGTTTGACTGCACAGTAGGAAAAAGGTAGATGGATGTCCTAGTCCAATAGTAAATCCATTCACAATCAAACCCAAAATGAATTTCACAATTATTACACTCACATCAATTCGTTTCCCAGTTTGAATACAATAATTCAAAATAGCACTCTCCTTCATCACTTTACTAATTTTCGTAGTAGGGAGTAATTTTGATGCAATAAAGAAATGTCACGCCTTAGAAGCAGGATTCAATAATGATGAAGAAAACTTACATTTCCATTATCTCTGATCTCCCAATTTGCATCTTCATCAGTAAGAAATCGATAGAGTTCATTCATATTTTCACTAATATGGAGTCTGCCATAGCTTACTGACCGAGAAAATCCTTTATTTAGAGCTCCCAGTGAAAATTAGGGTTTTAGGTCAGATCGGGCCCCGACGCCAACCCTGGCAGCTACACACCCAAAATGCCTTCCCAAACCATCAAGACTGAGCCTCATGAGATTTAGCACTTGATGTTGGAACCTGGACACAATTTCAAGCCATTAGGTCCAAATACTGAGTTCCCAGGCACCCAAAGTAATTGAAAAATAGCCACTTTCCCAAGAGCTGGAAAATTAGGCACTGCATGGGAGGTGCCTAGGTGACGGGGTGAGTGGTGCCTAAGAGCTCAAGTACTAGGAGCCTACATGTTGGTTACTTCCCAAGTCACGATTTTGGCTATTTTTATGTCACTCTAACGTCGTAAGTCAATGTAATCGCAGGGATAGCTCTGGGACCCAAAAGAGGGTTATGAAATCCCCCTTTTTCCCTCCTTTAGAAAAATTGAAAGTTCATTTTATTGAGTCTTTTGGTCATTTGGAGGGGGAACAGACCTTAATTTATCACCCCTCCCTCATTTTTTGTATTGGCTTCATTTTTGTCTGCGAAGGCGCTTTGTTGCTCTCCCTCTCCATCCCCCTCTCCTTCTTTGGCGAGTTGAGGGAGCTTGGGAAGCTCTTAGGAAGATCTTTGGGGATAGCTTGGAGGTCATTGGAGGAGCTTCTTTGAGAGAAAACAATAAGGAGGCTTTTATTCCCCTCCATCTTCTTATCCTTCCTCCTCTCCTTTTTCTTCCTCCTCATCTTCTTCATCTTCTCACGCATTTTATGAGAGTGTGACAGGATTTTCTTAAGGAGGATCTTTGGAACAAAGGGTGACACTCTTACGCCAGAAGAGAGAATCCTCCTAGCTCAGGGAAGGATCAACAAAGCATTATCAGAGCACCACCAGAGTTCACCAAAACGTGGGCTTCTCTCCTACTATTAGGAGAGCATCCTTCCATGTGAAGAAATGTGTCCGTAATTATCACAGTGATGAGATTTCTCCAACTCTTTTCCAGCCTTAGGGTTTGAGTCAAGGTGCATGGGTTCGGCCGCCCACCTGGGGTGAGTATGTTGGTCGATGGTAGTCGGCAGAACCATGTCACCTTCGTGATGGACCAATGTTTCCTTAGAGGAAGCCCTAGATTAGGAATCTCGTCCATGTCCGAGTCCTCTATACAGGCAAATAATTCCCCCTTTGTGAGCCTTGGGGCTAAGTCCCGTTTGGTTCGAATCCCAATTTTCCACGACTTTGGTGCTTCTACCTTTCCTTAGATGGGTTGGTTGAATTCAATCTCAAGGGATGGGAAAAGCTTTGTAGCTAGCCCATCCCATGGAAATAGAAAAATCTTTGTAGTTAATCTACCCTACAATTAATGAAAAACTTCCTCTATGAGAAACTGGAGGGTGAAGCCCTCCACACCTCTACACCAAATTCAGAGGTGACTTTACCACAAATCCAAGAGCGTCAACCCTAGGTTAAGTTTGATACACTGCAAGTGTTTTGGGTTGCATCAAATATACATGGTCTATCTCGTTACATTTTTGCAAGTGGCCATTTATTGCTTTGTGGGCATGTCTGCATGAGCACTTTGGGTCAACGTGTCAACCTAGGCCGATCCTTGATCCTCTTTTGGGTTCAACCGGTCGTCCGGGCTGATCACCCTATCACCTGGGTTTGATCAGCAATTATGTGTTGATCACCCGTCTTGGGTTTGATCGGCAGTCCCAGGTCGAACGCCCAATCTTTTAGGTTTGATGTACAAGTTGATCACCCATCTTAGGTTAGATCGGTCATCCCAGGCCGATCAATCTATCTTCTGGACTTGATTGACTGCTACATGTCAATCACCCATTGTTGGTTCAACCGATCATCATGGGTCGATCACCCTATATTGTAGGTTTGATTGACCGTTATCATGGGTTGATCACCCTATATTGTAGGTTTGATTGACCGCTATGTGACGATTATCCATCATGGATTTGGTCGGACGTCCTGAGCTGATCACCCGGTCTTCTGGTTTGAATTGACCGTTATCATGGGTTGATCACCCTATATTGTAGGTTTGATTGACCGCTATGTGACGATTATCCATCATGGATTTGGTCGGACGTCCTGAGCTAATCACCCAGTCTTCTAGGTTTGATTGAACACTATATGTGATCACCCGTCTTTGGTTCAATTGGTCGTCTTAGGCCGATCGCCCACTTTTTTAGGTATGATTGATTACTCCTGATTGATCTATCCACTTCTTCAGTTTGACCAGACACCATGGCTCGATCGATCAACTACTCTCATGTCTGTATGCTTTTGCATGATATTTCATGTGTATGTGCTTGCATGGTGTGTGTTTGCTATTACGGAAATGTGTAATTCTCCCTAGTGGCATCGGCGACAGAGCACAACATTTTTGGTGCCACATATCTTGACAACTTGCATGGTCATCATTGCATGTCTGAGTTTCACTTGGAGTGTCCTTTCACACATTCATCCATTCAAATCATTATCTCCTCGGCTAGCCCATCTATCAGGCTGCAGCCTTCACGGCATGCCCATCCCTGGGTTATTGCCTCCCGGGCATACCCATTCATCAAGTCGCTACCTTTATGGCATTCCCATTCCTGGTTCACTGCCTCCTCGGCATACCCAACTGTCGGGCTACTGCCTTCACGACATGCATCATCGGGTCACTGCCTCATCTATCGGGCTGCTACCTCCATGACATGCCCACCCCCAGGCCACTATGTTGGACCACTGCCTTCACGACATGACCATCTCTAGGTCACTGCCTCCTCATCATACCTATCCGTTGGGCTACTGTCTCCATGGCATGCCCATCCCCGGGTTACTGCTTCCTCGGCATATACATTTTTCAAGTTGCTGCATTTATGACGTGCCCATATCCAGGTCATTGCCCCATAAGCATACACATTTGTCAGGTCGTTGTGTTCATGATATGCCCATCTCCTTTGATTCACTACCTCCTCAGCATACTCATCTGTAAGGTTGTTGCATTCACGGCAAGCCCACCTTTTGGATCACTCCCTCCATGTCACACGCTTCTCTCAAACATCTACTTCCATGACACGCTCACCTTTCGGGTTACTGCCTCCATGACACACTCACCCCTTCTGCATTTGTCAGTTGCATACTTTACATGTTTGCATGTGTGATCGGTGATTGTCGCTTGGGTAAGGTTTGAATCCTTTCATTGGCAACAACCCACGACAAACCCTTCTTTTTGGTCACTACCTCCATGTCACACCCTTCTCTCAAACATCTACCTCCATGGCACACTCACCTTTTGGGTTACTACCTCCATGGCACACTCACCCCTTCTGCATTTGTCGATTACATATTTTACATGTTTACATGTGTGATCGGTGAATGTCCCTTAGGTAAGGTTTGAATCCTTTCATCGGTATACTTTCACTCGATGCAAACTTATTTATAATCGGTGTCTGCTTGTCGCATGGCGCCATGGGTTCCCGAGCAACTATAATTCCTCTTCATAGATAACTTATTTTACCGGTATATCCCATTCTTCTGTGTCATGTTTCATGTAGCATCTTTACATTCATTTGTATGATGTGTGCTTAACCTTTTTGGGTGACTGTTGTGATTGTTTCATACTTCGTTTAAACAATCACAATGTTGGATTCTTGCATGTTAGAATTCTTGCCCATACGCCTTGATTTTTGTCCTACTCATTAGGAGAGTGACCCATTTGTTGGTCGTGATACTCAAATAAGCTTTGCCGTTGAGAATAGCTCCAAGATCAGTGCATGTATATCACGAGTAACAAACATGTATGACCATGCTAAGAATCTAAGAGTCTTAAAGTGTGGCATATGCGCCACGGACTCGCATTTTACGGTCCTCTATTTTAAAAGTATAAAAATGTATATTTTTACTATTTATGTATTATCTGCCCTACATTTGAAATTATACGAGTTAGGCCATATATGGGGCCACTATTTTTTAAAAATATCACCCCTCTTCTGTGACAAGCTTTAGATCCCTTGGATATTTAGGATGGGGTTGATTTGGAGACTCCTTCAAAGTCATATGGTAGCCAAAAATTTACCTAATTCTCTTAAATGATTGTTAGGACACTTTGCAAAGTACCAGCAAATCAGGCACTTCGCAATACTGGTAAGATGAAGTCAACCAAATACAAGAATTAAAAAGTAAATAAAAATTTTTTTCATTCCCTTGAACGAAAAGATGTACATAGTTTTTCTTTGTATCAAGTATATGGTTTTTTCAAACAGATGAACCACCAATGAGACCTGACCAGGTGACATAGATTTTCTAAAAAAAATAAGATGAAAAATAAAATAATAAAAAAATAGAGAAGAAAAGTGAAACGAAGCTTAAGTGGTTGCAAACTAACCCCTCTCAAGCTTTGCCTGGATGATCCATCCTGTCACCTTCATTATTTAAATTAGTAAAGAGTGTGGCAAGTTGGTTCATGTTAGTACACTTAGGCTCCATTAGTCCTCTCTTCTCAAAGCACTCAACAGCCATAGTCAGGGCCGTGACAGTTTGTTCATGCTCTTTTTTCCTCAACCCCAACACATGGATGGTTTCCTTAAGCTTCTTCTCACGGCAGGCGAGCTCCGTCTAACCTTCCTTCTGGCCACAATCAACTTAAAAACTAGTTGGTTGGTCGTTTTTTTCTTCTACTCCTTTCAAATGAGGGCCTTAGACTAGAAGTGGCCAATCAACCATGAGAGCAAGTTGAACGAGTTGGTAATCTCCCCCCAGATCAACGCATTATTTCCCTTACAACACAGAGTAAAGATCTTCCAACTAACCCACCTCCACTAGATAGGGAAGTTTTTGCCGGCTCAGACATCTCTCCCAAGGGAAGGTTGGTATATCACTCCTTCTTGGTATCCACCACGATGTGTTCACTGCCCAAACTTCCTCACACATTACTTTCCCCCTCTATCGGACTGATCCTTCTCAAAGGGGAGCCTCCTTCCCACGATAAGGGGTAGAGGGGTAGAGTAAAACTCTCTCTTGTTGTCTCTTTTCCTTTATGGTGAGGAATTTCCTACTCTTAGGGATTTGTCCATGAGAGCCTCATCTCCCAAATCTGACATGACATCCACTAGGGATTGTTGCTACACCATCGCCTTTCACAAGAATCAATGAAAGAGATGCTCAACTCCTCCCTTCCCACTTACTTGTTGATCGTAGATGCCTCTCTCCTAAAACTCAAATCATGAGAGCTAAGCGATTTGAGCGAAGCCTCTCGATACTTCCCTCACATAAACAGATAGTCAAAAGAAGTTTAAAAAGAAAAGAGAGATGTAAGAACGATATAAAGCTCTTCATCAGCTTTAAGAGCGCCCAATAGTTTCCATATCCACAAAGAAGGGTCCCTCATCTCATGTGGAATCTTTGTCATTGAGTTTTTCTCAAAGATCATCAATGTCATATTTTACTTTCTCTGCCTCTCCTTGTTGTCTGATTTCTCTCATAAATCCAAAGTCATGTAGCCAAAAGACGTCAGCCACAAAGTTCTGTTGACTTTTACCACTTCCAGACATTAGAACACAGACAACTATTAGAACTCTATCATTTCCGTGTAAGCCTTTGCTGACTCGGGTAGGGCCATCAACTCGACACATTCCACATGATGGGTCATATGGAGATTCCCCAACCTATTTTGTTTGAGGCCATCATAAACTTTGATCGTAAGTACTTGATCTTGCTCTTAACCCCAACTGCCTAGAATTTTGAGCCGGATGAAAAAATGCCATATCCATCCCTGTCCACCTTGAACCCGAAGAAGTGGGAGAAAGCTCTATGGACCAAAAGAGCTCCAGCCATCAGAGAAAAATAACAAATTTCATGATTATCGCCACAAAGCTCAGCATCATCTGCACTGAGATAACGTCATAGTGATTGAAGAAGAATCGGAGTTTGAGGCAGAACGGTAGCCACAATCCAAACTTGAACTGGTTTACATAAATAACCACACTATAAACAAACAAGCCCCGCACTCTCTCGACTTTATTCACCCACCTAAGAATTGCTAAATCTCCTAAGACAAACAATGTTTGGAGGACTTCTATCTATTTTGTAGTTATCATAGACGCTATACTGAAGGGGTTCACACCAACCATCAGAGTAATACTTGGGCAACATAGTTGATGAGTAAAGGGAAGAGGGAAGTTTGTAATGACGAGGCAAGAAAAAGATCAACTACAGAAAAAGACAATAAAGGAGGGTTTTTACAAGCTCGCCGACCCTACTTTTAGTACACCGTGAAAGTCAAAACGCTGCAGGGACACAAGGGTCTTTTACCACATTGAGCTAAAGGAATGAAGTCATATCATACACATATTAAAAATGCAAAAAATTAAAAATTTCATTCAAGAAAAATATTTATATTTAAATGTGAATCCTTTCATTTATAACTTTTCAGCCATAAAGGAAATACCTAATAAAACTGTCAGCCACTGCCTTGGTCGGAACATAACCAAGTTGAGACAACCCACAATATACTAATTTTCTTCATAACCTAAAGAGACTGAATCAGCCTCCAGGATTGCAAACACTTTATCCTGAAGTGCCGCCACTTCATATTGAAGGACAAACTTCTGAGCACGCATCACGATAACTTCTTCCATTAGTTTTTTCAATCACACATTTTGAGGATGAGCGCGATAAACCTCCTGAATTAGTAGAATTTTTACCTTACAAAGCTGAAGTCTAGCAGAGTCGGGCGACCTCGACATGCCAGCCGCCTTAGCCAGGTCAATTATTGGATAAGCTGCGGTGTCTTTTGGTGCTCCTCTCAAATGTCTAGAACCCTCAACAAATCCCAATTCCACAACAGTCTTATCAACACCATGTTACAAGGTAGGCGAGGTGTTAGTCTCTTCACCAGATGATGGGTCCATCATCTTATACAGATCTGAGGTGGTAAAGGAGCATGCTCCCTCCCTAGTCTCTTGTTCCACTGATGGGAGAAGGATGACAACTCTAGGATCATCCACCATTGCAGGATCATAGGCTACCTCCTGAACGGTCGCATTCAATTCCTCTATCAGCATCATCATAGCTGCAGGTTGTTGACTCTGTTCTTTCGCCAACACACAAGGATCGCGAGAGGATGTTAACGACTCCACCATCCTACCCTCCATATAGGTTATTCTCGTCATCCGACGCTTCTTCACTAGGAAGCTGTCAATCCACACTTGGGACCTCTATATAGGGCAGTCAGAAAGTGGATAATATGACCTTGTTTTGTCCCCTGTCTTAGGGAATGTCATCTCAACCATAAAATATTTTTTCAAGATGTGACCTCTTGAATTAGGCTTTCGCCCATTGCTCATTACTTGAAAAATCATCTTCCGGGCATCCTCACCGAACTTAGCTGACTTGGAAGGGGAATTGCTCTTCATGATCACCGACAATAGACAAATCGTTTGAAAAAAACTAAGAAAAGATATGTTTTTACTTCAATTCCCCCCTATTTATAGGGGTCATCACATGGAATTCTAGGTGTCTTTAATTATTAAGCATTTATAATTATGAATATCAACAAGTTTTTGAAAATTAAGATTCCATTGTCCTTATAAAAGGTGTCACATCAAGGAGAGAATTGAGAACTTGAATATGTACATAAAAAAATATGTTAACATGAATTTTAAAGAGATCTGCGACTGATAAAGAAGATAAAGTGACAATCTGAGATGCAACAGATACACTTCAAGAGCCCATATCTTTTCAGCCAGCTCCTAAGAACCTGGAGAAAAATAGTTTTAAGGACATAATTCAACCACCCTCCCAAAGTTTACTGGCACAAAACTCCCACGAAGGAATTCGTTGACATTCCTCAACGAAAATGGGAGAACGATGAAAACCGCCTAAATCTAAAGCAATCAGTCATGGCATCCCGATCCATCTTTCAACCATAGTCGCTTGGGAAATAAACCAACCGGTCATTCCCTAAGGCTCCCGATGCGTGGTCGCTCGACCTAAAATATAGTCGGGTTCCATCCCATGCGCCCGTCACTATCTAGTTGGACACCATTTAAGGCTTTTAGCCCTAAAAATATATGTCGAACAAAATGCCCCTGATGTACCTGCTTTTCTAGGGGTACTAAATATAATTTTACATCCCACGTTCTTATAAATAGAGACTTATTTCATGAATAAAATTGAGTGATTTTAGTGTTTTTTACCAAACACTCGCTCTGTTTTACGTTCTATTCCTTAGGCATGTCTCAAAGACAGTTTTGGATTCAACATTATATATATATCTGTGTATGTGCTCGCGCGCGTGCGTGTGCGTGTGTGTGTGTGTGTATATATGTATGTATTCATATATAATCATATGATGGAGGAATTTATCGGTGGAAGAGCAATACATTTTTATAGTCGGGGCACAACTCATAAATTTGAAAATCACTTATTAATTTTATAAGAAATAGTTTCTTCTTGAGTGGCTTTGAGCAAATTACAATTGAAAATACTGGTGAGTCACAAGAAAAAATATATTCTCAAATTCTTTTAATAAAGTATTTTTTTTAAATTTTTATTAGTAATTCAAATGACAAATATTATAAAGAGCAAAAAATTATTTAAGGAAATATTATTATTATCGATACAATTATTTAAATTATTTTCATTACTAATATTCATACTCTTATTTAATAAATCCTATATTTATTTTGTAGATAAAAATGTATATTTTTTAAGAATTTGATATATAATTGAGAATTCTTAAGAAAAATGTTTGAATTTTATAATCATAAAACCTGCTAAAAAATCATATTATTCTTTAAATTCTTATTAAAAAATAACAATTGAATTAATCAAAATAAGTAAAGATTTCTACTAAAATTTTATGATATTTCGTCCCAATCTCTAATTTCTTAAAAACTTTTCACAAAATTGTCAGGTTGAGAAGTAGATTCTTTATTATGTTGGCTAAACCCTATAAGCTTCATTTAGAAAACATTAAGATAGATGGTCATAGGCTTACATATCAGTGGTTGTCATTTTAAAATTATGTTTTTGGGTTAGGTCAGTGGACCCATAGAGAAAATATTGTGTTTGATCATTTGCACATGTGAATAACCAACCCTCGGGCGCCAGCTCAGCATGACTGAGCGCTACTTCAGCATGCATGCCGAGATGTCATCTGATCGTTAGTCGTCTGCATGTGCAAACGAAGGACGCAATATTTTCTCCCACCTATTAGAATTTATATTGCTTGCATAAGCTTGTGGAATTATCAAATCTGAACAAAGTTATGGTTCTCATAGGGGATATATAGTAATGATTGCAATAATTTTAGAGATTATGTAGTACCGACTTTAACATTTTTAACAAATCTAAAATAATTAAATTATTGAAATGCTATCAATAAATTTTTTTTTTTGCAAATTTAAGATAAAATTGAAAAGGAATTCAGAAGTATCTCAATTTATTAAATTCTTAATTTACATTTTTTTATTTTCTGAAAGGAAACAAAAAAAGAAGGGGCATTTATATACCTACACAATTCATGTCTTTATATATGTTACACTTTTTGGCATTCATGTTTACATACATACCATACCACTCACTTCTTTATTGTCTGGTTAAAAATGTCATCATCATTATTTTTTAAAAAAGAAATATATTTTTTCATCTATGACACCAAAATATGATAAATACAAAAATTAAATTTTATGTGTCAGATATGTAAATACATAAAAATTATGCTTTATGTAAGTAAATTAAGAAAATAAAGATTTACATACCACATAATTCAAATGCAGACACCTATCAAATACCTAAATTTTAATTTTACACACACACACACACACATATATATATATATATATATATATATATAGATGTCATATCTAAGCCCTAAATCTTTTTAAGATTTTTGGATATATCTTTTAGGGCTGTAAAAGAGCCGAGGTTGAGCGACCTCAAGCTAGGCTCGTGTTCGGCTAGTTTGAAACTGCTCGTGTTAGAAATTTGCTCGTGAGCAGTGTGTTCGTGTTCGATTCGATTTAATATTCGTGTTCGTATTCGACTCGTGTTCAACTCAAAATTGACTCGTTAAATTTAAATTGAAAGAAATATATGTAAAGTGTTGGATTCGAATTTGGACCAAATTATTCAAAAGAAGACATTAATCATGTTATCACACGAAGTGTTATGACTTAAACTTAGATATAACTATATATAATATATTATTATATAAATAATATATATAATTTATTGTTACATATATATCGAGCTAAAACGAGCCGAACACGAAGAAACAAAATATTTATTCATGTTTGATTTATTTATAATTCAAACTTTAAAATTTTGTTCCTATTGAATTATTTACTTAATGAACGAGAGGAATACAACGAAGACGAGCAGTTTGACGGCCGTAATATATGTAAGAACAGCAACAACAAAAAAAAAATAATAATAAAACCGAAGACCTTGGTGCCGCAATTAACCCTTGGCTGAGTGGAAGAAGAGCATCGATAATGAGCGGGAGCGCCTTCAACGCGTTTAAGGCAAGGGTTCCGGTGGCCTGGAGCCCTCGGCTGTTCATCACCCTAGTCCGTGGCCTCCCTGGCACACGCAAGCTCCACCGCAGAACTCTCGCTGCCATGCGTCTCCGCCGCTGCAACCGCACCGTCATTCACCGCACTACCCCTTCACTCCTCGGAATGCTCAACCAAGTAATTTCGATAGCGGTGTAGAGCTTATTGACGTTGATCTCAAGCTCGATCGCTTTGCTTCGACTGATGAGACTAATATGCAGGTGAAGAGACTGGTGGTGGTGGAGACAGAGGAGATGCACAATGCGAGGAAGCAGGAGGAAAAGGAACGCACGGCTCTTCGTCCTCCCATTGTCGTCAAGCATGCTCCTCTTACTTCTTCATCTTTTTTGGCGGAGTAGCTGAGCAAATTGCAGGTGCGCGCTTCTTCTTCTTCTTCTTCTTCTTCTTTTCTTTTTTTTACTTTTTATTTTTGTTGAACGTTTTACCAATATTGCGGAAAAAAAAAAAAGATTGAAAATGTGGGCTGCTAATCTTCTGTTGATCATTAGATTTGTCCCTGTTGGTAAAGGCTAACTATTCTCGACAAACATAATTGTGCAATATTAGTTGAGCTGAATTTATGCCCATGCCCTACTTTAGGGATTTGCTTAGGATTACTGACTTTTTGTTCCCTTTTTTTATATTCAAAGCAATGGAACTGCATCCAATTTAATAACTAAATAGGTTTTTAACATCTTTGTATTTCATATCAGTCGCATTTGCCAAATGGGATGCTGAGGAGGGATGAGAATACAGGCAAGACACAAATGTGGCTCTTCGAAATATCCAAAATTTCTGCAGATCATTAGATTTGTCCCTGTTGGTAAATGCTAACTATTCTCGACAGATATCATTGTGCAACCGTAGTTGAGTTGAATTTATGCCCTACTGTAGGGATTTGCTTAGGATTACTGACTTTTTGTTCCTTTTTTTATAGTCAAAGCAATGCAACTGTATCCAATTTAATAAGTAAGTAGGTTCTTAACACCTTTGTATTTGATATCAGTCGCATTTGCCAAATGGTGCCAAATGGGATGCTGAGGGGGGGATGAGAATGCAGGCAAGCCACAGATGTGGATCTTTGCAATATCCAACATTTCTGTCGTATTAGCTTTGGTTACCTATTTTCTTCACATCCACCTACTTTTTGAAACCTCTTTGCTTCTTTTGATAACAACTTTCCCTTTTGTGCTTCTTTAGATAACTGGCTTCTCACCTTTATGTCCATTAGCTTCTTCTCTTCAGTCCCCATTTCTTTTCCTCGTCTGTTTATATATGGCTGTAACAGCTTTTATTGGCTCAAATGCTGACAATCCTCCCTGGGTATGAAGTATTGCTTCAATCATTTCATAGTTAAAAATCATGTCCCAATCTTATCATGATGAATTCATGAGAGGTTCCAATTCTATCACTACATTGTTTAAATCACCTCGCAATCCTTTCTTCATTTTAACATAATATACCAAAAAAATATAAAATAAATTCATGATCATGTTTTCTAAGCATAAAACTTTAATATGCTTCGTGATCGTGATGTCATGTAAAATTTAAAGGAGAATTTTGAGCATTCTAATAAGATACTTTAGGGGTTGTTGTTTTGGAAAATTTGTATTGTACTTTAATTCTTTTGCTGGTTTATTTCAAAATTAAGTATTTGATATGAAAAATTACAAATACAGTGTAAAACATGAATGAGTTTGAAATTTACACCTTAATTCATTTTGGCTAATTTTTGAATTCAGCCAATTTGACCAAATTTGAGATTTACATCATTCATTAATGTAAAATGTTATCAGCAGGTCGGCAACCGCGTCGGCCATTGCATAGCCGCCACCAGCTGGATGACGTCGGACACCGCCCACTGGTCGTTGCCTGCCCTCGTCGCTGCTTCCCGCTTGCCGCCCTCCGTCTCTTGTAGACCGCCACCTGTTACCCACAGCTTCCTGACCCTGCCTCCACCGTCGATGCCTGCTTCCTACAACCACCACTATCTGCCGCCACTGTCGATGCCTGCTTCCTACAACCACCACTGTCTGCCGCTACTGTTGGTTGTTGCCATTTTTTTCCTTCGCCACTACCACCAGTCCACGACTGCTAGCTTGCCACTGCCGATAACACCACCCACCGCCATAGGTCGTTGCCCGCTACCCAACGCCTTCATCATAGTTGTCAATAATCGTTCACAGTCTACACTACCTTCTTTTGTCACCGTCGCCCACAATCGATCTATTGTTGCCACCTCCTGCCCCCAGAGCTACCGCTCGCCGTTGCAACCAGTTGCTAGTGTCAATTGCCAGTTGCTGTTGTCGGATGTCGTTCGCCACTAGTCACCAGCCAATACTACCTTATATATTTTGAAATACATTATTTTCAATATACTTCAATCCAAACAAAAAAATATAATGCTTTACGTTTATTTTACAGTGAACCATATAACTTCAAAGTATTTTAAATACAAAACATTACTTTTGAATTACATTTATTTTACTCTGTTATTTTTTCAGCAAACCCAACAACCCCTTAATCTAATAACGTTCTTGACTGGTACATGATGCATACAACTTTGCTCAATGTGCAACTTCTCATTGTTCAAGAGGTGGCTAAGTAACTTTGGAGCATATTTTAGGAAAATATAGTTATTTGTTAGGTAATGTACCTCCATTTCTAAGTATCCTGCATGATGTTTGACACGTCAAGGCCATTCTCCTTGAGTCTCCTTATATCCTATGGTGGAAGGAACCAATGGTTATCCTTTGACTCCTAGCTTTCAGTTTTATCATGTTTCAACTTATTACCATATGGGATATCAATTTATTCTTTATAATTTCATTTAATGAATATGTTTCTTCTAGTTGTTTTTAGTAATTCATAATGTAAAGTATTCTTTATAAGTTAGACTCCTTGTTCGTTTCTGAAATATGTGAAGACATAGTAATTTAAATTCTACTAGATTTTATTATTGTTTCCCATTTGAAATGTTTGGGCTTTTAAAAGGTATATGTTTATCAATGTTGATGTACGATTGTTAATCAAAGGTCATTCATATTAATCTAAATGGAACAAAATAATCTTATCTGGTCTCCTAATCTAATTACTTCGTTAAACATAAATATAATATTTTGAATGATAGAATCACTTTCACTGTTATAAATGTACCCTTTTTCGAGCTATGAGAAAAATATTCATAATGCTTGTGTAAATAGTGTTATATGTCATAATACTATGTACTATGGGATAGAGAAGAATGTTAATGGGTTCTCATTTTCTAGCTAAATATTTTATTAATGGTTTCTCAATTTTCACTTCCGTATTTCATGTTTTGTGCATATTGGATTTGTTTATGCATATACTACCGTTGTCTTTGAGTTAATGTTTGATATTGTGTGTTTCATTTTGTGAATCTTATCCATTATCTGCATTAGGAAAATTTGAATCCTAAGATGTTCTGTGTTAGATTCAGTATCAAAGCTTATTATTACGGCATATGTTTGCCCTTTTAAATTAACAAAAGTTCATCATCCATCAATCCATTAAACCACTAAATTGTATACAGACAGTTGGGGAAGCGAAGAGACCGATGTATGTTTGTAAGAATTTAGATCCCTCGCTTTCTATAAAAGTACACCCAATATCTCTTATCTCTTTCTTTCCTTTAATGTGTAGCCTTGTTGAATTTAGGTTGTTGAACCTAGGCAATCAAAATCAATGTCAATTGTAAAGTTGTTAAGCAATTTAATTAGGAAAGCTCCTTGCTCATGAGAAGTAAGATGCCTTTTGAAGCAAGGAGGATGAAACCTAACCTCCTTTCATTCTTTATTAACTCATATTTGTAGTTGTCATGTCTTTCAATGAAAGATGACAAGAGACCAAGTTTGGATTGGAACGAGGGAGTTCCCTCATCTTCAATTTGATTTGAATGAGGAGTTAAATTGAAGGTGGAGCAATGATTTAGGATCTCCACCCATATGGATTATTCATTGCAGATCAGCTATTTTAGGTTAATTACATGTAGCAAATTACTAGACTAACCCAACAATTGGTTTAAGCTAAGTTGGGCTAACCTAAGCTAATTTATGTTCCCTGTAAAAAATATGAAATCAGATTAAATGTTGCATTAAATGTGTTATATATAAGGTTACAATGAGGCAAATTAAGGTTTTTATGTCATATCAGGTCAACTGATAGGCTGCAACATCTCATCAAGTGGTTCACTAACTTGAGGTAAGGAAAAGTTGAAACCTTCTCTTTTTATCCTTATTTGTTTTTTTTAGGTTAACTGATTGTGTGTCATTTAGTTTGATGGTCAGTTGATATAGAGTAGTGGGCGTTCATTTGTATGCATTTTAGCTATTATATATTTGTTATTTCTACTTTGATGACTAATTTCTTACATGTTGATTAGGATTGTTAAATCGAATTCGTGGTTCGGGCTTGGGTTTGACACAAAGTTGACCGAACCCTAAACTGCTTGACACATTCCATTGCTGAATATTAAACGAATCAGAAAGTCTAGCCAGAACTCATCCCACTTTCAACCTATTCACCAAACCCGTCCATTTAACATATGGCATAGAAGGAATTCAGGTCAAATTCAGTTTGATTTAGAGTTAATCTCTGGTCAATTTCAGGTTTGCGGGTTAACTTCGAGTAAATTTCTGATTAACGGTTCAATTTCGAGTCAATTTCAGGTTGGCGTGTCAATTTGAACCTTACTCAAACAATTAAATTGATTAGGTTTCTTAACTTGAATCCGACCCAAAAATTGAACCTGACTCAAACAATTAAATTGATTAGGTTTCTTAACTTGAATCCGACCCAAAAATTATTTGGGTCAACCGGAATAAATTTTTTTTTGAGTCGAGTTGGCATGTCGGATCAATTTTTGACACCCTTTAATGTAGATGATTCCATTTTTAAGTTACCTCGAATGTCATATTGTACTAAAAAAAATTGTATTTTTGTTATGGAAAAGTTAAATTTTTACAGTTGCCTTCTTATTTCATGTCATATTCCATTACTTGAGGAATTCTGTTCTCAGAGTTTAAAATGCTTGTGTAAGTTTTGCTTGATGAAAGTAAAATTAAGGTGGAAGAAATAACATATTAATAAAGGAAGAAAAAGCAGGAAAGCAAATAAAATAGTAGTCTAAGATAGTTGAGATAACTATTTTTTGCAATAATATTTCAAAAAGGTTGACACATTTCAAAAAACTTATTTGATTGATGGCAAAAAAAAATTTTAGTGTTTTAAAGAGAATAGAGCCATGACGGGATTTTGACAGCTACTAATAACATAAACAAGTATTGAAATGAGAGGAGAAATCTCTAAAAAAATTATCCACCATGTAACAGATGTCCGATCTCTTAGCTTTGAAATTAATCGATATGGAGGAATGAAGATCAAATTAAATCATGATGGAAAAGGAGATAATTATGAATAATGAACATGATAATGGAAAAGTGGTATGGTATCATTCATAAGAATGATAACATGAAAATACAAAGATGTTTTTTATCGATACTCACCAAAGTAGCCTAATAAGAGAGCCATCAAACCACATTTACGTTGAATAAAAGCAACATTTATTCACGTTTCAAACCAAATTTATTTTCTAATAATACTCTTTATCTTTTTGCATTAAAATACAAATTATTTTATAAATTCGTTGAAGCAAATGGAAAGTCAAAAATTTTTATTTTTTGATTGCGTAGTTGATTTCTCAATAGGACACAATGGAGAAAAGATTTCATTTATCAGGTCCCACTCACTGGGATAAAGGCTTATTGTTGTTGTTGTTGTTTATTGAAGGGATCATTGTTTGTTAAGCATCCAAAACTTTCTTCTTTACAATTAAGTCTTAAAAGGTGGAGAGAAGGGGGAGGATGCCAAACATTTAATACTAGATTATGCCTATGTTGAAGGAGAGTATTACATATTATTGCTCTTTCATGATGGTGATAATGATGACAACATTACAATTTTCAAAATATAATTTTTGACCTAAATTTTTGTAAGATTATTTTTTTATGAAAAAATTAAGTTTATATTTTTATATGTTTTTACATTGATGATTTAATCATTACATGATAATGACCTAAAAAATTAGCTTATTGAAAAATCATATCCTTTCTTTTTCTGCAAAAAAGAAAAAAAATCGTCAAACATGGCCGTCCCGTTTTACGTCGCTAATGAACTAAAGACAAACCTTCTTTCTAATGCAACATATAATGCAACATCTCTCTCTCTCTCTCTCTCTCTCTCTCTCTCTCTCTGTTTTCCACATGTTGTGTCCTCTTTCTGAAGTATTGGTTGGAAACTGGATCTTTCATATTCTCTCTTTAACTTGGAGTTTTCATGAACAAGATTAAGTCAAAGCTGCAATGGAATATCTTTTCAAGCTACAGCTCAGTAAGGAATGTGACTACAATCATACCCTAGATTTACATCATGTTATCTTTGATACCGTTTCTGGTATAAGATAATTAGGAAGGCGATTTAGTGGGAAAGTGATTGTGGAATTTCGAGAGAATGAATTATGTGAGTTTGATAGCATTTGGAAGGGGGGACGTGATAGAATCTCTTGTTGGGCAGCAGACTGTCCCAGCTGAAAACAAGAAAGATAACGTCGAAATGATGAGGTGCGAATATTGAGTAGAGTCATCACTTGCATTTGCACATGCTACATACACTCAACTTGCAAAGAGAAAATGATACAACACTCCAGTAGGGCCCATTAGGGTAGAAATCAGATATTACAATATCCAAAATTCACAATATAAGTTCCTCCAATTGAAAGAAAAAAATCAACACATGAATCAGTTTCTAATAGAAAAAAATTAAGGGAACAAGTCAAAATAGCAAGGATTTCTGTGAATATTTCCAACCGGACGAAAAGTTCCTATTCGTTCTTCCTAGGGTCGTGGAACTCCCATTTTTTGCGATTCCAGTTATGTAATTCCCACGATTGGGAGTCACTAGATCCTCAATTTTGTGACTTTGACAGATGCTTCCACGTCATTATCCCAAGTAGGTGCTTTGTCTTCTTCTCAAGAAGCTTTTGGAATCATTCTACTGCCATAACAAAGTCGTTGCACTGCTATAGCTGAGAGAGCCCCACTACAAAGTCTATACTCACCTCTACCCAAGACAACCTTGAAACTCACACGCCCTTCCCAAGTATGTTCTGATGGAATAAAAAAATTATTTTTCATAGGCATAATCAAAGTTAAAGTTGCATTTGGACTTGTACTCCCATGAATCAAATCTCTATCCATCAAGTGTGTAACATGGCAATTTTTCATACTCAAATGTTCTCATCTCGTAGGCAAGTTGGTTTGGCAGAAAAAACTCCATAATGAGATCTAAGATCTCAGTGGTAGCTATCCATGAGGTAAACTGTCAGCCATGATATCCAACAGCTCTCTCAACAAGATTTGTCCTTTTCGAGCACTAGTCACTTAGGCTCGCTATCTTCTTGGACAATTAACGTTAATTATGTTGTGATCTCCGTTTTAGACTCAGCTTGAATCACTAATATCTCTCCCTCATTAGTTGGAAGTTGAGGCTTCACTTTGACTTTTTCATTCTCTCCTATGTTACTGTCCATTCATTCAAAAACTCTACTCAGTGAAAGAGATCGTTCTCTTGTTTAGGCAATTGGACGCCACATGCCCAAACTCGTGATATTGAAACATTTATTAACAGGGATATATTTGGTAGTGCTGGTGGGCTCCACTTTTTCTCCACATTTGATTGATTTATCCTCAAGTGGGGTTTGTTAGGATGCTCCAGTGGGTGTACTCTTGTTATTTGATCCCGGGGTTGAACTCCGTCTGTAAGAGGTGCGGTCATGTGGTGATGATGTTTCTCCATCTTCAAAACTAGGTTTTAACATCTTATAATGTTCAATATGGTTGTAACTGTATTATGTTGCTAATGGATGGTCTCAATCCTCCCATATATCGAGTTAGAGTGTTCTCATTTCAATATAAGATGTTTGAACTCAGCCGTGTACTCCTCCATAGAAGAAAATCTCTAGCACATATGATAGAGTCTTATGAACTATCTTGTTGGCATACAAGAAAAGATATTTGTGTTGTATCTCACATTTCATCTTGCACCAGGTAGTAATTTTAATCTTCCCTTCTCGCTGTCGAAGATGCATCAAGTTCTCTCATCATAAAGAAGCATTTTTCCTTAACTCAGTAGTTGCTAGCCTATCCCTTTTTTCAGTTGGAATATCCTTATATTTAAAGACCCATTCTGTTGTCTGGAGCCACTCAATGAATTTGTTTGGATCCATGCGACCTTCTCACAAGTCAAATCTTCACTCCAACATTTTGGTTTCTACCATGATATTTCACTTCAAATTGTCAGGTATTGCTTTTTCATCACTAAAAGTTGTCTGGTGGAAGGGATTCACTTCTTCCTCTCGATTTGGCGAGCACTGTAATGGATATAGGTGATCTCGTTGGACTGTCTTCTCTAAAAGGTGGTAAGCCTTTGTTGTATTTCGAGGATTTTCCGATGCATATCCTCATTGTAAACTCGTGGACCCTTCTTTGGAGATTTCTCCTAGGCAGCATAACCTCCTTTTCTCATGATCAGGTTTCCGACGGATGTAGGATTGCAGCGAAATTTTAGTGAAGCTAGGAAAATTAAATTTTGAAAATTTCAGACTTAGGACTACAAATTATGGGAATTGTGGTTAGGGTATTGAGTTGGTTGAAGATTTAAGTTATGTGAAATTTTGGATAGGCGGAGGAATGATAAATCCCTAAAATTTTTTGGTTTGTTGGGCTCTGATACCATATGATATCATTCTAGGGCTCCTAGAAGGCATTTAGGAAGGAGATTTAGCAGGGAAGTGGTTGTGGAATAGTGAGGGAATGTAATAAGAGTTTGACGACGTTTGGAAGGGAGGAGGAGATAAAATCTGTTGTTGGGCAGCTTGTCCAGCGCATTTAGCTGCTGTCTTGGCTGAAAACAGCACAGAAAGCGTCGAAATAATGAGGTACGGATATTGAGGAGGTTCCTCACCTGTTTCTGCTCAAGCTACAGGCACATGCAAAAGCTACAGGCACATGCAAAAGGAAAAATATGCAGTAGTTCATTAGGGTAGAAATCAAATTTTACAATCTCAAAAACTCACAAACAAAACGAAAGTCCCTCCAATAGAAAAAAACAACACAGAGATTCCTAAAAGAATAGAGCCCAAATTAGAAAAAAAAAAGCAACAAAAACTAGTCAAAATAGCATGGATTCTCGCAGATATTTCTTTCTGGACGAAAAGTTCTTATTCTGGCTTCCCAGGGTTGCTGAACTATAGTTTTCGTGATTCCAAACGCATAATTCCTGCGATCAGGAGTCATGGGATCCCGGATCCCATGACTTTGGATAATGCTCCTGCGCACTCTTCTTATCCTTGCTTCGACTAAAATTTCAATCCAATTTTCTTGGTCTTGCAGACCAAGATCCTCCAAAAGATAAACAAAATTACCTTTAAAATCAAGGGGCATCTACATACATACCACACTATTCTAATTTATTTGCATATCTAACACCTAACATTCATATTTACATGCATACAACTTAAATCTTTAGCTTCATATCAAAATACCACCATCATTGTTTGTAAAAGTGAATTATTTCATTTTATGCATAGGTTTATGAAATTGAAGTGTTACAAGTGTGAATATCAAACTACAGATGTTACAGATGTAAATTCATAACAATTGTGTGGTATGTATGTAAATTTCTCTAAAATCATATGCCTGAAAGCTTACTCCATCTACCCTACCAAAATTTAACCGAGACAAGTCCATATCTTCATCTGACTTTTGGGCCAATAGAAGGAGAGAACTTCAAGCTTAAAGTTGTATAAAGGGAGGTATGAAAGATGAAGAAGGGTTTTGGAGATCTGAAAGTATGCTCCATTCTTTTGAAAAATAGATCGTTATCCCACTAACATAATTATTCGTGCCTTTTTTTTGCTAGCTCTTTTTTTTACCCTCATATGCATTACTCCTAAAAGTTCCAATTTGTGATATTTTAAACAAAGCGTGAGCGACTTCTTATAAGCGTTGAATTTGAGGTGTTATAACCTTTTAACGTTTTACTTTTATTGATATTTCAACGTTTTCTACTAGTTTTCTTTTACATTGACTGTAGAAATGTTCTTATGCTGATTTTTTCTTTTCAGACAGCATTGGTTGTAATATTTTTATTAATGCAATAGCTCTTCATTTTATATCTTCATCATTATTCACTGTATATTATCACCACTACATATTACATAAATGATTTTTATTTTCGATAGATTTTATATATATATATATATATATATATATATATATATATATATATATATATATATATATATATATATATATATATATATATATATATATATATATAAGCTATTCTTTCCAACAGCTCTTTTATTGATAATATCTGTTTGAAATTTTTCCAATGATTAAACATTGGTATTCAAATAAGAAGCACTAGAAATGGTGCTGGTGTAAGTATATATTAGAGTTTGAAAGATAATGTTGTAAAAATTAATAAAGTTTGAAAGATAATGTTGTAAAAATTAATAGAATTTGAGATAGAATTATAACACTTAAAATTGTTGTTGATATTAAGTTTTTTAATGTTATAAGTGTTTATGCTCCTCAAGTAGGTTTAGATATAGATTCTAAAGAAAAATTCTGGAATGACTTAGAATAATTAATATAAATGATGTCCCTTGAAGAAATAAATTTTATTGGAAGTGATGTAAATGGACATGTTGGTAGAGTAGTAATGGATTTTGGAAATATTTATGACGGCTAAGATTTTGGAGTGATTAATGAAGAAGGTAGAATCATATTAGATTTTGCTTTGGTGTATAATTTCATTATTACTAAAATTTTATTTAATAAAAGAAATGTGTATATTATTACTTTTACGAACGGATCTAATAAGCACAAATTGATTATCTTCTTATAAGAAGAAGAGATCGCCGAGAATTTATAGATTGTAAGTTCATTTCATGTGAAAATTTAAATACGTAACATTGATTATTAGATCTGGATTTTAAGATAAAGATTTGAAAGATAAAGATTATTATGAATCATTGCCATACAATTAGATGAGACACTTGAAAGGCATTAAATTTTCTTATGAGTAAACTTGAAGGTTTTAAGATTTTGGATGTTCTTGAAGAAGCAAATTTTATATGGGATAAAGTAACAAACACTATTAAACAAATGACAAAAGATTTACTTGCAGAATCAAAATAAAATGTTTCTATAAATAAAATAGTTGGTGGTGGAATAATAATACACAAGAAAAGATAAATTATAAAAAAGTTGTGTTATAAAATTGGTTTAAATGTAAAAGCTTAGAAAACTGAGAAAATTATAGGGTGACCCGTAAGGAGTTTAAGAGAATAATTTGTGATGCTAAAAATTTTGTTTTTAGTGATTTTTATAATATATTAGGTAATAAGAGCTGGGGCGGAACCAACCTTTTTTTTTAAGGGGCAAACTACCCTTCTAGACCCAACGTGGGTAGGGACTTTAACAATAAAGGGCAAAGTGATATTTCAGGAGGGGCAAAACTGATATTTCAAAAGGGGCAAAATGCCAAAATGCCCTCTCATACAAGTAAAAATCTGAATTTGAGGGGGGCTACTTGGGTTCACTATTGAATAAGAGGGTGAAAAATATGTGTAAACTAGCCAAAAAAGAAAGTAAAGATTTAACTCAAGTAAAGTGTATTAAAGATGAAAATAAAAAAACATTTTTTTATTAGAGGAAGATATTAAACATAGGTGTGTGAGCTATTTTGATAAACTTTTCAATAAAGTTTTTGAAAATAAGATCGATCTTAGTGATCTTGATATCATTAATAATAATAATAAATATTTTATTTTTACCGTCGCATTAGTAAAAAGAAGTTGGTGAAGCTTTAAATAAAACAAATAGTGAAAAATCAATATGACTTGATTATATCTCAATTGAAGTGTGGAAATATTTAGGAGATTTGAGAGTTTCTTGACTTACTAAGCTCTTTAATATTATTTTAGAAACTAAGAAGATTTCCGACGAGTGAAGGAAGAGTATTTTGGCCTCCATTTTTTTGAATAGAGGGGATACACAAGAGAGCCAAAATATAGAGTTAAGTTGATGTGTTATACTTTAAAATTATGGGAGAGGATAATTGAACATCGTTTAAGACATGTTACTAAGATTTTTCATAATCACTTTGGATTCATGCTGGGCAGGTCTACTATGGAAGCTATACATGTATTGAGAGTTTGATGGAGAAGTAAAGAGAGAATGAGGAGGATCTACATATGATTTTTATAGATATAGAAATGGCTTACAATAAGGTTCCAAGAGAAGTCGTTTGGAGAGCTTTAGAGAAGAAAGGTGATGATATGATTTATATTCAAATCATTAAAGTCATATATATTGGATCTGTTACTTCTGTTTGAACAGAATGAAGATTGACCAAGTATTTTCCTATTTTAGTTGGATTACATTAGGGATTTACTTTAAGCCTATATCCATTTGTTTTAGTTATAGATGCTCTTATCGGACATTTACAGGAGGATGTACCTTGATGTATGTTTTTTGCTGATGATATCCTTTTTGTGGATATGACTAGAGAAAAAGTTCAGGAAAAAAATGAAATAAGGAAGGCCAAAATGGAAGCCAAAAAGTTTCCTTTGAAGAAAAACAAAATGAAAACAAGAAAAGAAAATTTAAGAAGAAGAAGCCCAAGTGGAAAAGTGTAATTATGGGTGATCAAATTATTAAAATGTGTGGAAGTTTTAGATATCTCGGGTTTATTGTTCAAAGTGATGATGATATAGATGGTGATGTTATTAGTAGAATTCAAGTTGGTTGGTTGAAGAGGAGGACTGCGTCGGGCATGTTGTGTGATAAAAAAGTACTGCTTAATCTGAAAGGAAAATTTTATAAGATAATGGTGAGACTTGCAATGCTCTATGACACAGAATGTTGGCCTTCAAAAGAGAAGCATAAAACAAAGTTAAGTGTTGTTGAGATGAGTGTGCATACCGTGACCTATTGGTACAGCAGTCTCTTTGAAGGTCGTAAGTCCTCTCAGGTCACGGGTTCGAATCCGCTCGTGTCTAAGGTATTGTACTCGAATACTAGGGATGGCTAAGGCTCGTTTAATAGCCTTCAGCCATTCCTTTTGAAAAAAAAAAATTGTGTTGCTGAGATGAGAATGCTTAGGTGGATGAGTAGCTTGACATTTAGAGACAAAATAGGAAATGAATATATCCGTGATAAGGTTAGTGTAGCTCCAGTGGTAGACAATAATAGAGAGAGTCGTCTTAGAGGGTTTGGTCACATTAAATACCTACCATTTGATAATCTGGTTAGGAGAGTAGTTGTTTTAGATTCCACTTATGCTTAGAAAGACAGGGGTAGACCTGAAAAGACTTGGGCATATTGTATAAAAAATAATCTTAATCTATTAGAAGTAAATGAAAATATGGTATTTGATAGGACACAATAGAGAAAAAGGATTCATGTAGCCAACCCCACTTAGTAGGATAAAGGCTTGTTGTTGTTCTTATTGTTTGTTTTTGTTGTTGTACTTGTGAATAGTTGCGGATTCACTTGCCGGAGTAGTTTTTTAAATTCATGGTTTATCAGTTTATATCCGTGAAATAGCTAATATTCATGTAATTCCAAATATTTGGGGCACTAAATTGCATTTTGGTACCTGTAATAATGATGATGGTTCGTAATTTTCTTCATGTAGTTTTATTTTTTGTTGGTTGTAACGGTTTTGTTATTATGTTTAAGATTTTTGAGAGAACTCGATCTGTATTGTTGACACCAATTAGCTGCTTACATGTCCTTTCAAATATTTGATTGATTATCTGGTTCCTTGATGTTATCACGATATCTTCATGAATCTGTTTATTCTGTTTCAGATATGTACTTGGTTGGGAGTATTGGGAGCGACTATTTTTCTGTTGGGAGGCATTTAGATACATACCACACATTTTTTTACATATTTACATATCGGAGTTACATTTGTGACACACAAATGTTTGATATCATATAAAAAATGTAAAAAATCAATGATTAGGTGTAGATATATAAATACATAAGAATTTTGTGGTATGCATGCAAATCTTCCCAATCTTTTTATCATTTTAGGAAATTTGAGACAATCATTTTTAGTATTTTGGGAATTTAAGTTTTATAACATCTTATGGTAATCATCCATCAGCATCCTTGTTTTATTTTTATTATTATTATTATTATTTTTTGTGTTGAGTCTTTATTTAAAAAAAAATTCAATATATTTAAAAGGAAGACATGCTCATGATCTATTTGCATTACTTGTTATTTTTTAATTAAATATTTGCTATACCAGACCATTTTAGTAAAATTTTATTGAATGAAGCGTCACTTCTTGTTCTTGGAATCACCTATTCCATGATCTATCACCTATTTGATGAATTATTAAATAAGTTGGGTGTGATATTATTTATATTGTAAAATTTTTTAAACAATAAGGGTTTGTTTGGAATTAATTTTGTTTTTTTTTAATTATTTTTAAAAATATGTATGTTTAGGGTGTTTTTTATATGTTTTTTTTATTATTTTTAAAAATAAATTGACAGAATTATGAAAATATTGCTTTTGTGTGTTTTCAAAAATAATCATATTTTGATTAAGTAGTTAAATATGATTCAAATCAAAATATAAATAAAATAAAATATAAAAATGCCTAAGAAAATGTATTATTTTTTATATTATTTTCTTTTTAATATTTCCTGTACTTGATAAATCAATAATTGTACTGTGACTTACTGATGCAGGAATTGCTCGTTGGATGAATTGCTGGACAAATTGGTTGAGATGATAGTTTTGTAAGAGTTCCTTGTCCTTCTTGAAACCTGCTCTCTATTGTTGGACAATCTTATCTGCTTTGGCAATTAGAATCATTGATCATGATTCAATTCTTCTTATAGTGTAAATTACTTTTTAATTCTTTGTTCTGGATTAGGACTTTGTCTTAAATTTCTGTTAACATAGCTTGCTTCTTTGCACGTAGATGTTAAGGCTCCAGGATGTTTGAAAAAACATGCATACATAATGTTTTTATTCTTAATGTATTTGCATGTCTAATGCCTAAATTTTGATATTTATGCTTGTAATATTTAGGTGTCAGACTTATGCATGAAAAATGTATATTTCACTTTTAAAATGTTGATAATTATGATATTTTTGATGTGATGCTAAAATTTTGGAGTGCTATATGTAAAATATGAAACTTTAGGTGTCAGATATATAAATACCTAAGAATTTTGTTATATTTATGTAAATGCCTAAAAAAAATGATTAATGCATCTCGTAATCAGACATCAATTGTTATAGATATAAGTTGTTCAAATATAATTAAATTTATTTCTGAAATGATGGGTATAAATGGCATCTATGCATACAATTTTGTTTAGGAAAATTAAATTTGTTTTTCTTATGATTATTCTATTTTTTTGCTTATAAAATATTAAAATTATCTTATGTTATGACATTTCAACCATAACTGTGGTTTAATGTATAGCATAAATATTTTTTAGTCCAACAAAATAAATTTGGAAAGTTCTTCAATTCAACTTATTATTTCATAAATGATAAGTGAAATGTTAAGAGCTTGTTTGGGGTCAATTTTTGTTTTTTTTTAATTATTTTTTAAAATTTTTATTTTTAATTTGTAAATATGTACACCAAATTCAAAGGGAGAGGAGTGATTCACCAAAATCAATCTTTGGTCTCACTTAAAGCTTTCCCTACGCTAATTAGTCCTAAAATTAACATGAGCCTCAAACACATCAGCATAGCCCTTAAAAATTGAAATCACCAGGGGTTGCTAAAGTTCAATTGGGCTCAAATTAACTCGAGTCAATTATGGAACAATTGAGCTCATCACAATAAAGCCTAAATTGGTTCAAGGTGATTAGGACTGGAAACCACTTATGAATCAAATTTTCATTAGAGAGGTAACCTTCATAATTAATTTAATTATTTAATTAGGCTAATTTTAAGGGACCATTAAACCTAATCTTTGGGGTTAAACCTAAAGACATTTAGGTTAACCTTAAAGTCATTGATGACACAAAAGATTAAAATAAATTATTTTGGCATAAATCCAAACACTAAAAGACAACATTTGCACATTTAAACAAAATGCTACCACATGGCACCTAGGTCAACCACACCCAAATCACTTCATGGGTGGTTCATGACAAACCATTTCTGAGCACAACCACCTTACCAAAAGCTCCCACAATCCCCTCACACCTTGAGCATGCCATGTTCTTCCCCGTTGAAGCCTCCATGATCAAAGAACTTCAAAAATGGAGAAAAGTACCTTTACCTCTGCCCAACTCAGTTTTGTTCCTCTGCACATCCTCTGAGGAACAACCAGACACTCCCAGCATATCGGAGATCCCTACATGGCCTCCCACGACTATTTAAAGAGGGCAACCGAAGAGCTCCTCACACGCACCCAACTCCCTATCCATCCACTTAAGTCCCTTGCTCCCAACACAAAAAGCATTCCCACTGACCATAGTGACCCATTCCCATCATCCTCGGGCCATCTCCACCACCACACAAACCTAATTTCATCATTGAAATCCAAGATAGATTTCAGTCTTGACATCAACTCCATCAAAACTCCAATCTAACCCGCCCATTAGCATCACAAGGCTTCAAGACATCTTCCCCAATCAAAATCTGAGCTTTGTGTGCTCTGTAATCTACTCCAATGCCAACCTGAGCCACCATCTGGTCTAGCTCATAGCTAGGGCCTATTTCAGAGCGAATTGAAGGGAAAGCTTCGTGACACCATGGCGATCATCTTTGTCAAGCCCAATAGAGGCCTCCCCTATTGGGATAAGGTAATGTATTGAATTACCTAAAATGGCTCTCAGTTTGGTCTTTTATGAATAAAATGAACAATGCATGTTCACTTAACCGTATAGATATGTTTGTTTCACTTATATGAAGCTATATGATCAAACCCCATGTGATTTAGTTGTGTAGTGCGAGATCTTAAGGTTTGATTGTGGACGGTGCTCGGTCTTCTGCTCCATGGGTACGATAAACGGATGTCGTTCATTTCCGTGTATTTGAAACGGATAGCGGGGATCGCGCCAAGGCAGCGGATCGTGCAGAGCGGAACACCAGACCACGAGCCACCTAAGCACTTACATGGAAAGCACGACGAATCGCGGAGCGCCACATGAGAGTTTGAAGCGTCCGAGTATCGCATCAAAAAAATGTGTTTTTTTGAATTATTTAATTCCATTAAATACATTTTAAATTTAAAAATTCATAACTTTGCAAAGAAAAATAAAATAAAATAACATAATGAACTCAGTGAACACAGAAAAAAATAATAAAAAAATAAAAATTTAACTTATTTTTAATTTTAAATTAATTAGATATCCCAGGGGGCATTTTAATTATTAAAAATTAAATATAACATATAAATATATGAAATTTTCAGGGATTATTCCAAAATGATTAATTTTATATCAAAATTTAATTTTTTTGAAAAATAATTATAAAAAAATATAAATCAAAATGGAAATTCAAAAAAAAATTTATGGTGGTAACTCTAAATATTAAAATGATAATATTCACCTTTGAAAAGTTAAAAACAAAATTATAACATACAGATAAAATTTAAAAAAATGTAAAATTTGTATTTTTGCCCATGTTGTTACCAAAAACTAAGTTAAACATAAAAATTAACTAGAAAACCTTGAGATCACTTCTTAATGAAGATATTAAGTGGCTAACCTCATCAATATGGAATCTTCTTAATGAACCAACTTTGAATTCGATCTAGGTCTAACCCAGATTAAACTCTTAACCTAACTCAAACTTAAACTTAAATTCAATCCTGACTGACTTTAAATTAAACTTAGGTAGAGCCCCAATCTAAACTTAACTCGAACGAAATCCAACTCTGAACTCAGCCCAAGTCTAATCCGACCTACACTTAACCCAATTCAAGCTTTAAATCTAACCTAAGTTTGGTATAATCCAAACTAGACCTGACTTAATTTAACTCAAAATTTAAACCTATTATAGGTCTAAACCAACTTAGACCTAATTAAATTAAGACTTGAGTTAGGTCTAACCAACCTGGACCTGACCTAATTTAACTCAAACTTTAAACCTATCTTGGGTCTAACCCAAGTTAGACCTAATTAAGATTTGAGTTAGGTCTAACCCAACCCAGACCTGACTTAATGTAACTTAAACCTGTTATAAGTCTAATCTAACTTAGAACTAACTAAATTGAGATTGGATTCAAATCTAGCCTAACAAAGACCTAACTAAACCAAATCTTAGATTCAGCCTAAGTCTAATCCAATTTAGGCCTAATCCAACCTAATTCAAATCTTAAACCTAAAAAAAAAACCTTACTCAACTATAACCCGATATAGACTTGAGTTAACCAAACCCTAAAACTACAACTCACCTCGAGTCTAGTTCAACTTATACTTGACTCAACCAAGTTCAACCTCAATCTAAACTTGGGTCAACCCGACTTAACTTGGGTTCACCCAAATCAACTTAACTAAACTTGGGTGAACCCGACCTAACTTAAGTTAACCTAAATCAACTTAAACCAATCCCACATCAACCCGACATAACTCGGGTTAACCCAAATTGACGAAAAACAAACTTCATTCAATCCGACCTAACTCGGGTTAACTCAAATCAACTTAAATCAAACTCGGGCCAACCCGACCTAATTCGGGTTAACCCAAACCCACTAAGGTCAACCAGACTTAACTCGGTCAACCTAATTCAACTTAAATCAAATCTGGATCAACACGACCTAACTCGGGTTAACCCAAATCAATTTAAATCAAACATGTATCAACCTGACCTAACTCAGGTTAACTTAAACCAACTTAATCAAACCTCGAGTCAACCAGACCTAACTCGGGTTAACCTTTACCAGCTTAAAACGAATATGGGACAACCCAACTTAACTTGATCAAACTCAGGCCAACCAAAATTTGGGTTAGCCCAAACCCACTGAGGGTCAACCTATCTTAACTCAAATAAACCTAATTCAACCTTAATCGATTTTGGGTCGACCCCACCTAACTCGGGTTAACCTAAATCAACTTAAATCAAACATGGATCAACTTAACCCAACTCGGGTTAAACCAAAACAATTTAAATCAAATATCGGGTCAACCTGACCTAACTTGGGTTAACCTAAACTAGCTTAAAACGAACTTGGGTCAACCCGAGCTAACTCGAGATAACCAAATTCACTCGAATCAATTTTGGGCCAACCTAACTTAGCCCAATTTAAACTTAAGTGACCTAAGTTAAGGAGTGCTTGACTTCTTTGAAGAGAATAAAAACACACTTAACACATATTGGAGACGATATGTGTTGAAATGCACAAAAAAAAGACAACATAAAAGTCACCATAAAGATTACTAAAACTTAAACTTCAACTATAAAATGCAACTTAGTTTGAGAAGGAATTTCAGAGGAGACAACTTATCACTGCTAATGAAATATCTTCCAGTCACTTGTGACAAGTCAAACTGCAAACCCAATGACCCAGGGAGGACAGAACCATGGGAGGATTTAAAAATCAAAATGAAAATCACAAAAAAAATTTAATCAGCTATGCAAACAGCCTAAATATTCAACCCCTTAAAATCCAAAAAAAAACATTATAACTTAAATGAAACCTTAATGAATAAACATCGTCGAACATAACTTTAACCCTGCCACCTTAGTCTATGAATATCTCTTGGACGATGTAACCCATAGTTGCTTGCATGAATCTTCCAGTCGGAGCTAGCTTGACTGTCACTCCAGACTAAGTAAATCAGGGAAATCGACAACCCCATAATGACACAAAGTCATGAGCATATTGACCGGGTTGTCCTAACTAAAATAAATAATAACCAACTAAAATTTTTTATGCTAACTCATGTTTTGCAGGGCTGCCGAATATAAAATACAAGATGCAGCCTTAGATTTACTTTACATGTTATTTTGGGTGTGTTAACTCTATTTTATAGGGATGATGACCCGACCCACAATTACGCAAATATTTTTACTCCAAAAGATTATTAAAAACTTGGCCCAAATTATATTTAGCGGCTACTGTGAATAAATGGAATGATCTAGAAATTATATGACAAGCCTTCACACTAGACGTACTACGCAAGTATACGCATCGTTTCAAGTAATATAAGATTTTCCTTAAAAACCCAGTATTGATCCCATGACAAAAGTTGATAACTTTATGTATTTGACTAAGAAAGACCTTTACTTTAAACGGTAGAATGTATTCAATGAAATTATGAAAAGTAAAGTTTACTAATTCCTACAAGTGCAATTTAAAAGTAAATGCAGGGATTAAAAAATAACTAAAATTAGAAAATTCAAGATCTGTAAGGAAACTTTCTCCTTACAAATAATTTATAATCAGTGTAGGATTGTAAATGTTTAGAATTTTAACCGATGTATTGTAACAAATAGGAGCAAATTTATTCTTTACCTCTTCCGAGCATAAATAACATTGGCTAATCTAAAGTTGGTGTTGGCATGTATAGTAGTGTTGCGTAGGTTCTGGCCTCTCACCTCTAGATTATCATTGTGCCCTTTCTATAGGACCTACCAGTGGCCCTTAGTTCATACTCCATACTAAATTGATAAAAGAATTTAGTTTGTTACTTTAGAAACATCAATGATACGCTCACCAAATCTTATTTCCCTATCTATTTGCAGTCCCCCTCGGGCGATCTCCATGGCTTTTTCCAAAGTGAAATGTGGTACGCAAAAGTTGGAGAAATCTTAGCCCTCTCGGGTTGTAAGTTTCTCAACAAGTTTTAACAAAATAAATGGCTAGTTTGCAAAGTAAATGATGAAATCAGTGAAAATATCATCATGAATTTTTAGAATAAAAGAAGTTCTAAACAAATCAAATCCACCACATAATTACTTCTTATTGCAAGCAAAAAGAGGAAAACTACTTAGGATTCATGGAGATGACAAAATAAAACATATTTATAAAAAAATCCAAAATACAAAAGAAAAGATTCTGAAGTTCCCTGACTTCTCTGACTCCACAAGACTCTTACAAGACTCACAATACTCCAGAAATCATAAAGGCTCACCAAACCTCACTATTGTGGCTGCCCACTCTATATGGGTTCCACCCCTTTCTCAAAACGACTCCAAGACTCCCCTTCCTATAATTAATCTCAATATACAGAGCTTCGAAATCACCAAGGGTTGCTTCAGACATCTCTTCAAAATTTTTCCATATTCAATGAACATATATGTAGTCGTCTCTGGCGGCCAAGCCTCAAATTCCATCTGGCGGTCAGGCGTCAGTTCAGTTGTTTTTGGCAATTGTCTTAATTTGACCCATTTTCTCTTTTTTGAAGTATTTTTGCTCCTTTTTTGCTCTTAAACTTTTATTCTTGCATCTTTAACCCAAAACACAAAAAATATCTTTCATTAAAACATAATATCCTTAAAAATGGGTATAAAATGTGCATATGAAATAAACAATTTTAAGGCGCATCAATTCTCTCAAACATAAATGTTACTTGCTCTCAAGTAATACTTTTACTAAATAAAACATTATAACATGTGATAGTGGGTTTCACTTAAAGATTCTTATATATTTTAACTTTAAAATGTGATAGTAGAACTTAAGAAAATTGTTAATAACTTGGTTAGAACCAAAGTATAAGAATCTTCAATAGTCAAGTATAGGAATTTTGATTTTTTTTTTTATTATTTCAAAAATAATTGTAATTTTTCATACTCAGAAGTCTCAGAAAAATGAAAAGAAAAGAATTATTTGAGACCTCTACTAGTAAAGATACTAATACTTTAAAATTGTAAATAAGTTCAAAAATGTAAATAAATCTCTTCCTTTAAGTTGATTCAAGTGAAACTAATTTTTAATTAAGCATTTCCTCAAGCTTCTCCTCACATATTTTTCTTTTTTTTTATTTTTCTTTTCTTTTGATTTTTCTTTTCTTTTTTTCTTTTCTTTTAAGATCTTTTTAATCCTTACTTTTTCTTTTCTTTTTATGTGAAGATTAGTATATCTAGATAGCCTTTAATAATTTTAAACTCCGTCATCTTCTTCCTAAAGTTAAACACCCAACACTTTTCTTCACTTAATAATGTGTATTAGTTTAAGAATGATTTTCCATAGTCTCCAATTCTTTTTGAAGTGTATATCTAAGATTTCTTAGCATTTTAAAAATACAAATTCTCTACTCTGAATAATAAAAGCATAATCCTAAACTTTCATACCAAACACTTTAACTTTTGAACTATCTTTTACTACTATAAAATTTTACTTAAGACTATTATAACATCATAAGATAAAAAATATACTTTTCTAAAGTTAACACCACATATCACAGGCTGTGTTAAGATAATTTTAAAATATTGTTTACTAAGGACAAATAATGAGTTTTTAAAAAGTTTTTCACATGGAATAGTACATGTACAATTAGTAAAAGCAGGTGCTGAGCAGTAGAAAATCTAAATTAAAACATGTAGATCATGAAAATTTGCAATGTAAAAGACTACTCTAACACACAAGCAAACTAGATAAACACGAGCAAATATAGTAGTAAAAATAAAAGTACATAAGTTGTTCTACATAAAACATACATCAAAAGTTCACAAAAAGAAGGATCTAAGAAAAATCATATCTACTACAGCAAAGTGAGTATAGTCTAATCCTCCTCATCATCATCCTCATCAAATGGTATATCTTTATCCATGGATTTGCAACGCTCATATGGAATAAATCGAGGGCTAGCAGGAAACTCAACTGACTGATCTCCCTTAAAAATTTTCACTAAGAACTCTCCATATATAGCATCATAGTCACTCTTCCTCTGTAAAAATTCTGTCATATGATCAAATTTATCTTCCAAATCCTGCATATATCTGATTGGTGCTCCAAGTATCTCTCAGATAACACATCCTAGAAATGAGGTGGAGGCTCAGTAGCAGTGGAAGTAGAAATAGATGGTGCATCAAGTGCTCTACCTCTAGGTCATCCATAAACATCAATATTATCCTTTTTAATAGGCTTAAGTGGCTTCAACTGCTCTTCCCACGTCCATCAATCAAATATGCAATAATATGGTCTAAATCTGCGTCATATGGTGTATACTCAGCATAGAAGCAATATGTAGCAGGAGGTAGACCACACACCACATTTCCGCTCAGAAGTAAACTCAACCCCTCTTCCTCAAACAAGTATCTCATTGTCAGATGCTTCCAGAAAATTAGCATAAAACTCTCGTACCACAAAAATGACAGCTAAGACAGTGAAATAACAAAAATTCTCTCAGTGTCTAGCTACGATCACATTCTCAATGGAACCACTGGGTCTGTAAAAACTTTGCTCCATATTGAATTTCGTTGACAATGAAAATTTGTTGTAATGAATTTGCGTCTTGATATTTACAAACTTTGCATGGTCAAAGCTTCTTTTCCCTTTCCTCGCTTCGTCTTAGGAGCCATAAAAAAATTCAATAAAAATTCCAATAAATTTTAAAAATAAGATTATTGGCTTACTACAATTTCTTTCAAGTAAATGAGGCTCAGATCCATGGATTTTTCACCACGCAATCCAAAACTTTGCCATTTTCAACGTCCACTCTAGGTGTGAGAAAATCCATGGTAAAATCACAAAATAACTATGCCAAAATGAAGATCTAACCTCAATAAGATGAAATTCGGTGGTAAAAGTCCAAAAGCTTGAAGATTTGAGCACAAGGAGGAACCCTAGGCCGGTTTTCATGAAAAGGAGGTAGAAAATGAAGCTTGGGCGTTGAAAATGGCTTGGTCCCAGTTTAAACCGCGATTTAGAGGTGTTTTGGCGGGTTCAGTTGAATCGGCGCTTAGGCTCCCTGATATGTCGAAGTATGGCGCTTAGGCGCCAGTTCTGGCACCTAAGAGCCAGAGTCAAAATTTTTAATGGTTTGACTTTTTATGCGTCACACAGCAAGTCTAAAGCCTCTAAACCAAAATTTCTCATTAATTTAACTTCAAACCTTATATTTATAATATCTCCAACAACTTTTAACTTACAATTGTTCAATCATAATTTTCGATCCAAGATTGATTCCACCATTCTAATACATGATTTTCACAAACATAATTTCGTTAATATTCACTGAGTGATAAGACAATAGACACTAAAACAGAATAAAACACTAGAAACTAAAACGAAACAATGACACATTCAAATGTTAAATAATGTAGTACACAATACATCCAATACTAAAGTTGGCACAAACTTGCACATACACACTAGAATCCTTTCAAATATCAGCCCTTGTTGACCTCATTTTTATCCCCATTTTCCAATGATAAATAGTTGCAATCAAACATGTGGAAGAAAGGAGGACGAGGAAATTCCATAGCCATTTCTTTGTCAATCCAACTGTTTCTGCTTTAGATGGTTACCTTAGAATCATGATAGCACGTCATGTGATTGGATTGGAGTTTCATCTGCCACTCTAAGTGCTCGTACTGATGATACGTCTTGTGCACCTTGTTATGCAGAAGTGACAACTCCTCTTCACTCTTTCCCAATTTGCTCGTCATTCTTTTCAAACTCAGCGCAAAAAACCCATTGTAATAGGTTTGAGCATCTTTGTGCACAAAATTATCTCCATTGGCCATATCACTATTTTTACTCACCGTGGAAGGAAGCAAATGGCCTAAAGAACTCAAAGTCCCACTTAACTTCTTCTCTTAGGCCTAATTTTTTAAATTTGGATGATTGGGAATGAAGATATGACAGTTAAAATAGAAATGAGTGGGTAAAAACTACATTGGGCAGTTTTTCCCATGTCCAGGAACTATGGCGCTGGCGCTTAGGCACCAGTGCCTTAATAAGCACTGTTTCGCCTGATGTCAAATTGTTTAAGTCCCAATCATGTTTAAATCATCAAATAGTGTTTTATATGTCTCTTTAATTTTGTTAAGACTCGGTACTACAACCCTAACAAACATAAATCAATCCACAAATTATTGTGGGTTGCCTCCAACCAAGTGTTTAGTTTAACGTCGTCGGCTCGATATATCCAAATGTTTTACTTAGACTAACCCAGCATCAAGATTTCTTTATGCGAAGGCTTGTTTTCACCAATATAAGGTTTCAATCTATGTTTGTTTACTTTAATTATATGTTCTGTTTTCGGATCTTTAATATCCACAATATCAAAAGGGCAAACTTTTATCACAATAAATGGCCCCATTGACATGGACTTAAGTTTTCCGGGAGATAATTACAATTGAGTATTGTATAACAAAACCTCTTGTCCAGGCTCAAAATATTTTCTTAAAATCTTTTGATCATGCTAATATTTCATCTTTTCTTTATAAAGTCTATATTTTCATAAGATTCATTTCTAATTTCCTCGAGCTCATTTAATTGCAACAATCGTTTCTCACCAGCATCCTTTAAATTATAATTAAACTTTTTTATCGTCCAAAAAGCTTTATGTTCTAACTCAACGGGTAAGTGACAAGCTTTTCCAAATATGTGTCTATATGGTGAAATGCTTATAAGAGTTTTATAAGCAGTCCTATAAGCCCATAATACATAATCAAGTCGAGTAGACCAATCAATTTTATTAAGATTTACAGTTTTTTTTATTCTTTTAATTTCACGATTAGATACTTCTGTTAAACCACTGATCTAATGATGATAAGTTATGGCAATTTGATGTTTAATTTCATATTTCGCCAATAATGTGTTAATTCTAAAATTCTTAAAGTGACTTCCCCCATCAGTAATGATCACACTTGGCATTTCAAATCTGGTAAAAATATTTTTGTTTAAAAATTTTGAAACACTCACAGTATTACACTAGAGCAAAGTAATTGCTTCAATCCATTTAGACACATAATCCACAGCTAATAAGATGTAACTTTTTCCTAAAACTGGTACAAATGGTCTCATAAAATCTAAACCCCATACATCAAATATTTTAACTTCTAAAGTAAAATTTAGGGACATTTCATCTCTTTTAGAAATATTGATTACTCTCGACATCGATCACAAGCTTTCACATAAGTATTAACATCTCTAAACAATATAAGCCAATAAAATCCAGAATGTAAAATTTTAAATGCAGTCTTATCCACTCCAAAATGTCCCCCAACATCAGATTTATGACTTTTTTGAATAATTTCTTGGGGTAATTGGTACACATCTTTGAATATTATAATTTTGACATTTTTTATATAAATAAGGGTTATCCCAAAAGTAAAATCTTGCATCGTGAATGAACTTTTTCTTTTTGTGGCTTGTTAGTTCATATGGTAAGATGTTACTAAGTAGTTAACTATATCTACATATCATGGTATATGACTCAGCAACAACATATAGTTGTTCATCAGAAAAATTTTCATTTATGTCATAATCAATGTTTTCATTATTTTCACATTCAAGTCTCGACAAATCATCAGCAATTTGATTATTAGTGTTTTTACTATCCACTACCTGAAAATCAAACTCTTGCAAAAGGACCCATCTGATTAATCTTAGTTTCGCATCTTTCTTCGACATAATATATTTAATAGCTGAATGATCAATATGCACAATACATCCGACTCCGATAAGATATGGTCTAAATTTATCAAAAACATATTCTATTATCAATAACTCTTTTTCAGTTATTTTGTAATTAATTTGAGCTTCATTAAGAGATTTACTAGTATTATATATAACTTTAAAAATATAATCATATTTTTGTCCTAAAACAACCCTAATAGCATAATCACTTGCATCACACATTAACTCAAATGATTTCTCTCAATTATGTGAAATAATGATGGGTTTAGTAATAATTTTTTCCTTTAATAAATTAAAAGTGTTTAGGCATTTATCATCAAAATCAAAATTTGTATCTTTTTTCTAAAAGATGGTATAGAGGCTTAGCAATTTTTGAAAAGTCTTTAATGTACCTCCGGTAAAACACAACATGTCCCAGAAAACTTCTTACTCCTTTTACTGTAGTAGGAGGTTGTAATTCAGCAATAACTTGAATTTTTGTCGGATCTACTTTCATGTTATATTCAAAAAGTGTGTCCTAACATAATTCTTATTGCGAACATAAATTGATATTTTTCTCAATTGAGAACAAAATTTGTTTCTTCACAGCGTTTTAGAACATTTGCTAAATGATCTAAACATGAATCAAAAGAGGTTCCAAAAAATAAGAAGTTATCCATAAAAAACTTTTATTCTTTTCTCAATAAAGTCGCAGAAAATAGACATCATACACCTTTGAAAAGTTACAGGTGTGTTGCATAAATCAAATGACATTCTTCTAAAAGCAAAAGTCTCACAAGGACTGGTAAATGTCTTCTTTTTTTGATCCTCGGGAGCAATTGGTATTTGGTGGTACCCAGAATATTCATCCAAAAAGCAGAAATTACGGTGTCTAACTAGTCTATCCAACATTTGGTCCAGGAAAGGTAAAAGAAAGTGATCTTTCATAGTGGAGAAGATTAATTTTATATAATCAATACATATTCGCCATCCAGTAACTTGTCTTGTTGGAATTAATACATTTATTTCAATAATCAAAAGAGGAAAGTGATATTTCCTATTGGCTACTATCAATCCTCATTTTTTAGGAACACAATGAATATGACTAACCCAACAACTGTCTGAAATTGGATAAATAATTCTCGTATCTAACCACTGTAGAATTTCTTTCTATATCACTTCTTTCATAATTGGATTTAATCTTCTTTGAGGATCTGCCCTAGGTTTATGGTTTTCTTCCATTAAAATTTTGTGCATACAGATTGAATAACTGATTCCTTTAAAATCAGCTAATGTCCACCCAAATGTTTTTTTTTATAACTTCTTAATGTCTCCAATACTTTTTCTTCTTATTCTACAGTTAAATCTGAGGATATAATAACTGGTAAAGTTGACAAGTTCCCCAAAAATGCATATTTTAAATGAATAGGGAGAACTTTCATCTCAAGTTCAAGAGATTTTTTAATAGAAGGAATTAGATGTTTGTTATTCTCAGTAGTATCTAACATTTGATTTATCCTCTAAATCACTTTCAATTTCATTTTTTAGTTTTTCCTAATCTAATTTGACTTCATATTTTTTATCTAATATGACTTCACATATTTGTTGAAAATGATTAACAATCATATAATCAATAATGCCCATTCTATAGTGTTTTCCATTCTTTCCTGTATTAGGATACTTCATTGATTTAAGCACATTAAATGTAACTTCTTGATCACTAACTCTCATGGTTAGTTCTTTTTGCACACTATCATTGCATGTCCGGTTGCAAGCAAAGGTTTCCTTAAAATAATAGGAATTTCTTTATCTTCTTCCCTGTTCAGCACAATGAAATCAACAGAGAAGATAAATTTATCCACCTTAACAAATACATCTTCTATAATCCATTTAGGATATTTACTAGATCGATCAGCTAATTGAAGGGTTACAGTAGTGGGAGAAATCTCTAATAAGTCTAACCTTCTAAAGATTGATAATGACATGAGATTAATTCTTGCTCCTAAATCACATAAGGCTTTTCCACAAAATTTCTCTCCAATTGCATAAGGTATGGTGAAGCTACCAAGGTCTTTAAGCTTTTGAGGAAGCTTTTTCTAAATTATTACACTACATTTTTCACTAAGTGCAACAGTTTTATGATCTTCAAACTTCTTTTTTTTTGTTTTAAATTTTCTTTCATAAATTTGGCATAACTAGGCACTTGTTCTAAAGTCTCTGCCAAGGGAATGCTAACTGTAAGTTTTTTAAATACCTCGAAATTTTTTTAAAATTGTTGATCAAGCCTTTACTGTCCAAGTCTTTGAGGAAAAGGAGGTGGTGGTTTCTAAATTAAGCAAGTTGAAGAGACAAGTAGTTCTACTTCCTTAGAAATAGTTTCCTCAGCTTTTTAGTTTCTTCAATTTATCTCTCAACTTCAATTTCTTTTTGAACTCCAACATTTAATTCTTTTTTCACTCCTAAGTTGGACAGCTTTAACTTGTTCTTATTCTTTACTTTTGTCTTTCAGATTTATCTCGACATTACTATGAAGTGTTCCCTAGGGTCTAGAGAATTCATGATGGTGAGTAATTAATTATCGTCTTAGCATTGTATGAGAGTTCAACACATACTTAGATAAAAGAAAAAAAACTGGTAGCGGCACCAAAATTTATTGTGGAAAACTCAAAAATGGACAAAATCATGAGCTATGACCTAATCAAATAATTCACTATGAATTGGTGATTAAACGTACAAAATTTTATCCCACAACCATGAATAGACTACGCAGTTCTCTAATGTATTATGCTCATTGTACAATAATAATGAGTGGCTATAGTTGGAAAAAGTGATTGGAACCAATACACTGGCTTCGAGGTGCATATCTACATGATTAGGTGACGCACTGCTCCGTTGGGTGTTATGTTGTTCTGCAATGCACGGTGGGATTCTGCAGCACAAGTTGTGACTCGGCAAGGAATTTCACTATAAGGAGTGGGTGGCGGTCGTTGGTGGTCAACGATGGCCGATGAGCATTGATCAATGATGGTCGACGACTGCAAGAGCCGGAGGAATTCATCGAATATTCAGTGTAAAAACGATGTTGGGCTTCAACTCCTTTTTCTCTAAGCTTCAGTCTTCCTTTAGCTCAAAGTCTAAGTCCCCTTTTAAGAGCGAAGTAGGGCTCTATTTATAGAGCTCATGTTGCAAATAATGAAGGAATCTGAATCACTCTGATCGAACGGCCTGAGGAGGTTCCATCAATTAGACGGTATTCTACAGACATTTAAGTGTCTAAATGATGTCATAATTGAGTGATCTTAGACTCGTTGTATTTGAATTGTCAAGATGCTCGATTTAACTATAAGCATGCAAGATTTAGAATTCATTCGACCTTCCAATTATGCAGTAAAAGCTTCCTAAAGTGGTTTAACGACTTAATTTGACTCAAATTAGATCGATTTTGTATCATTGTGTATGTTTCATGGAGTCGGTCAGTTTGACTGTAAGTTTACTAAAATCAAAGCTCTAAATAACTTATAATTAAAATTTGAACATTTCTTGTTAAAAAAATTACCTTGAAAATCACGTCATGCCTTGAGGTTCTTGTCCGATGACAAAAGTTTGTTGATGGTGTATCAACATCCTTATTTGATATCTTTAACATTTTAGAACCCATGGTAAAATGGGAGATTCACAAACATACTACACAGTTCTTATATATTTATATATCTAAACATTAAAAATTTAATATTTATATTTATAAGACATTGACGTCAAAATGTTATGCATGAAATAATATTTTGCTTTTAAATATATAATGATAATAATAACTTTGACAAGAAGCTAATTAGAATAATATGCAAGTAAATACGGCTATTTAAATACACAAAAATTGCATTGTATATATGTAAATGCAACTATGATGAATTTCTTAGACTCAAGTTAACAGAGGTGCAGCGCCAGTGAAATTTTTTCAGGAAGCAGAAAATAAATGTCTTTTTGTTGCAGCAAATGTTTTGTTTATTTATTTATTTGAATTATATATATTTCTTACTATCAAATCCACTAATATTAAATAACTTTTAAGAAAATTATTATTTATTTTTAATAGTCGCAATATTTAAAGGGAAAAACTTCTTTCCACCCATTAACTTCATAAACATTTTTTTAAAAACCCTAAATCAGATCGTAAGCATAATTTGGGCATTTATAAAGCAAATGGTGAGCGATACATAAACAAAAAAAATAGGATTAAAATATAATAAGATAATTCAAAATTAAATAACGGGGGGGGGGGGCGGCACATTTCAACAACAATTATTAAGGAAATGCATTAATAAAAAAAGTAGGTAAAAATGCATACATGCAAACGATTTGCATTAAAAATATAAATTTACGTGATAAATTTTGTGCAAAATATTTTACATGAATAAAATTAATAACTCGTTAAACAAAAAAAATACAAAGAATATGAACTCTAAACTAACCACAAATTACAAAAATAAAACATTATAATGATGATCACGTCTTTGAATTACCCACAAGCAAGCAAAACAATTCTTTTATGAAAATGCACATACACACCACTCGATTAGGAAAAAAATATTACATCAGTACTACGCACGTAAAAGTAACATGCGTAGCCAATGAAATCACGCTACGACACCTCGCACGATAGGAGAAAAAAACGGCGCAGTAACACGAGAAATATTCCCTCCTGTGTTATTCATGTGTTATTGCGTGTTATTCATGTCTTATTGCGTGTTATTCATGTGTTATTGATGTGTTATTGTGCTATTATAACATCAAGAATATTCTCAGGACACAATTACACATGAATAACACACAATAACACATGAATAACACGGGAAATATTCCCAACAGAGAAAAAAACGGCGCGATAACACGGGAGAATATTCTCCCCCGTGCTATTCATGTGTTATTGTGTGTTATTTATATATTATTGTGTTAATACAAAGAATATTCTCATAACACAATAACATGAATAACACGGGGGGGGGGAAATATTCCCTGTGTTATTGCACCGTTTTTTTTTCTCTATCGTCCGGGGTATCGTGGCGTGATTTCATTGGCTACGCACATTACTCTACGTGTGTAGTACTGATGTAATATTTTTACTCGATTCACGTGTATTTACATATCTATGCATACCACCCTTCCTAATTATGGAAAAGGTGCATTTCATTTTTTTCAAGTTAGAAGGTGGTTGGTATTATGTGATATAGAATATTTGGGTGATATAAATGTGAAAAAAAAAAGTTTGTGCCAGTTATAAAAATTCATGGAAATTTTTTTAAAGAATCCAACCCGATCCGACGATTCTTCAATATTTACATATCTAACACCTAAACTTTCATATTTACATACACGACATTTAAAGTTTTGACATCACATTAACAATATCACTATAACAAACAAACTTTTTAAAAGTGCAATACATATTTTCATGCTCGAGTTTTAAATACCCTATAAATGTGAATATCAAACTTTGGGTGTTAGATATGTAAATGCATAAGAATTGTGTGGTATGTATGTAAATTTCCAATGATACTATTGAGCTGCCAAACAATGGCATAAACATGTAATCCAAAGAAAGAAGAATTTTCATGAAATAATATCACAAATGCGCACTCAGAACACGCAACATATAGATCAGAATCAAAGTGAGAAATCCAATTGGGTAGCCACGAAGGAAGAAACAAGCTAAAGCTTGCTGACATGCAAGACCTAACTAAAAAACCAACAAGGTGAGTTAAATGTGTCAAAAAAGATGGTGAAAATTACATGCTCAGCAGTCAAATCATTCCTATTTACAAATCTAGCACCCAGGTGATTTCTTTTAACTACCAAACCAACGAATGTGTTTTAAGCATGCAACAATCAAATCATTGGGAATATGATAAAAAAGAAGAATATGAATTGGAGTTTTCTCGTGAATTTGATATTTGAGTGAGAATTTGAAATGTTAGATGTGAGTATTGAGTTCTACCAGTGCGGTAAAACAATTAAAAACAATCAAAATTTTCAAAACTACAACCGTGAAATAATGTCTCAAACTCATTATAGAGCAACATAAGCAAAGGAATTCAAAAAAATCTTGTCAGCACAATAAAGAAGTGGACTTAAAATTTCAAACCGATGAAGATGTGTTCTTAGGAGAATGATTCATAAAATAGTAGAAACTAGTGAAAAGGACCTAATCAAAGAGGGAGAATCCCATATCATCATCACTCTCTTCCTTTTCTTCCTTCTTTTCCTCAGCAGGAGGTGCCTCGGGAGCTGCAGCAGCACTGCCGCCATGAGCAGATACAGCAGCCGAAGCGGCACCGCTACCAATGAATGCACCACCTCCACCGCCACCAATGATAACCTGTAATGAAAATCAGAGAACATGATCAAACATTTTCTGTAGCACTCAAGTCTAACATATTCATATATCTAATACTTGGATTTCAAATTTGACATACACGACACGATATACGTGCATTTAAAAGTATATTTCACTTTTTAAAAGTTAAAATGATGGTATTTTTTATGTGACATCAAAGATTTTGGTTTTCTACGAATAAAAAGCAAAGTTTATGTGTTAGATATGTATATACATTGAAATTGGGTGGTATACATGTAAATGCCCCACCCTTATTATTCTTAAGATTAGAAACACATGAGGGTTCCTAGAAGAGGTGAAAGAACACAGAAAAGGGGTAGATATGTTGTAGAATGGGCAAGGAGAAGTGAGAAAGAATGCCGGATGAACTCTGGCGTGAAAGGGGCGGCTTGACAGCAATATGGAAGCAAAAAAACAGCAATTTTCTGCTGTCAGACAGCAGTGGGCAGCATGTGTGAAGATGGAGGATGCAAAATCTGCTGTCGAACAGCTGTTCTGACTCAAAATAACGATCAAATGGCGAAATAGCGAAACGGCAAAACACGATAAGGCTAAACGGCAAAAAGCGAAATGGTCAAACGGCAAAAAGCGAAATGGTCAAACGGCAAAATGGCGAGGTATGAATGTTGAGAAGAATCCACCACATATTTTTGAGCAAAATACCGGCACATCACTCGCAAAAAGGAAGATGATACAACACTTTAAAGAGTATAAAACATACAATAAAGTTTCCAAACAAAAAAAATAGAAATTAGTCCCCAAACAGCCAAAAAACACACATAAATTGTCTCCTACAAAATACCCTAATTAGAAATAAGGAAATAGAAAAGAAACTTAGAAAAAAAACAAATTGGGCTGAAATTAGGAATCCGGAGGGAACCTCCGTTTGGCAATGGTGATCGTAGGAATTCCCACAACCCTACGAAAAGCGAGATCAATACCGAGCCATGCGAGATCTCGCAATCCTTGCAGAAAGCTCCCACATCATTCTTCTAGGGTAAGAGATGTCTCCTCCTAATCTATATAAGAACCCGGATCCCACCATCGGATATTCACATAAAACACCTACAAAAATTTCCAAAGTTGTGGTTCAACACTTCTGTCTGACCATCTGTACGTGAGTGCATTGTTGAACTGAATTGAAACTTAATATAAAGCTTATACAATGAAATCTTCGAAAAGTAGCTCAGAGACTCATCTCTATCTGAAGCGATGATAAGGCTCTGTATCTGGTATCGATTACTTGAACTCATCTTCTTGGACAACAAATGCTATTATTGTTGGTGCGCTTCCCTCAAGACCTACAAAAATATAATTTGAAGCACCACATCCTCAAACTTTGTATGAACGTTGAATTATCTATAATATACTTCCCATCTTGGTGAAAAAATGTGTTATTGTAGTAATCATGATATGAGCAATGACGTACTACCAAAGATGACCAATTAGAACATGACATACATTCATAAGTACTACGTCACATGAAAACTCGAATCGAAAAAAATCGGATTCATATTGACCCCCGTAATTTTTGGGGTGAGTTTGGGTTATGAATCCTAACATGTTACTTTTTCTAGTCGGGTTCGAGTTGGCCTACCAACCCTAAATTGGGTATGGATATGATATTGATGCGCTGTCTCTCTACCTTCACAGCTAAAATTTGGACTTCCTATAATATCCAATAGAACTGTAATTGTACCACATTGCCAATGGACAGTCTCACTCCCCAAGATATCGAGCAATGGTGTTCCCTTCGAGCTCCACTTACAATATAAGACGCTTGAACTCAATGATACTTTGCAGAGAGATCTTTATGTTGAAAGTGATGATATCTTAAAAACACATTTTATCGATAATATACTAGTAAGTACTTGTAATACATTTCCTTTATTATCTTGAGCCAAGTAGTAATTTTTTTTTTTTGCTCTCGCACTGGCATAAGCATTTCAAATTTTCCCATCATAAAGATGCGCTCTTCTATAACTTAATGACATCTAGCTTTACCCTCTTATAAAGTAGGATGTTCTTGTACTCAAATACTCATTCTATTGTATGAAGTCGCTCAATGAACTCGTTCGGATCTATGCAACCATTAAAATACGATAAATTCAACTTTAATCCAAAATCAACATCTCTTCTACACTCAATGTTGAATCCACCCAGCATCGGCTCTTCGTCGCTCGAAGCTTCTTGGTGGAAAAGGTTTTCTTCATCTTTTTCATCTAGGTGGTCAACATTATTGCTATGGGTGACATTCAATATTATCTTCTTTCAAAATCAACGAATCTTCGTTGTAATCTGATGCATATCCTCCATAACGAGCTCCTTAACACCCAGTTAAGGAGTTTTCATTGGCGATATTATGTTCTCTTCTTCCCATCAATTTTAGCTGCTATAGGATTGTAGATCAAATGTTAGGGATTTGAGGCAAACTTCAAGATAGATTTTTGGTAAAAATAGGAAGGTTGGCATTTTAAAATGTTAAATTTAAGGCTAGAGTTGTGATAGAAATTATTAGGTTGTCAAGTTAGTCGAAGGTTTAGGTTATGTAGATTTTTGGTTAAAGCATACAGATGATAAATTTGTAAAAAATTATAGTTTGTTGAGCTCTGATATTAAATGGCACCGTTCTATGGCTCCTAGAATTTGTGAAAGAATTAAAAAAAAATGGATATGTATGTTGTAGAATGGGTAAGTAAAGTGGGAGGAAGAATGTCGGTTAAAATTTGATGTGAACAGCAACTTGACAGTGTATTGGAAGCCAACATTTTTTTGTTGTCAAACAACGGTTGGCAGCAAGTATAAAGAGAGCCAGAATCTACTATTGAACGGCAAATTCGAGTAGTTTGATGGCTATCCATACTAAAAATAACAGTCAAACGACAAATCGGTGAGGATCCATCACTTATTACTGAGCAAGATACAGACCCCACTTATAAAAGAAAGATTATACAACAAACCAAAAAGCATAAAACGAAGAACAAAATCTTGCACAACAACATTAGCCAAAAGTTCTCAAACAACAAAAAACATAAATAATCTCCTAATAGAAAATATAATAATAAAAAATAAGGAAATAGGAAAGAAATTAGAAAGAGGAAAAAAATTAGGCTGAAATAAAAAATCGGGCGGACACCGCCATCAGCACCTGCGGTTGCAAGATTTCTGGCACCCTTGAGGATCAGAAGATCAATTCCCCGTCATGCAGGATAAAGGATTCCCCACGGAAAGCTCCCGTGTCATAGGAACCATATAATGCACACATAAAAGAATTCAAAGGTTACTTATATATGGAAAAAATTTTATTTAGAAAGTGAGTTTTGTTTTTGTTCTTTTAGTATTTTTTACTTTCGAAGGAATTTTGATGACGTATGTGGAGTTTGTAATCAATAATGTTATCCAATCAAAAACTAAACCAAGAGAATTCATAATATTGTGCAATTAAAAGAAAAGAAAATTATAAGCAGTACGAGTTTCCAGTCCTAACACATATCAGGTTTATGTGCAACAACTAAAGCAGCTTGTCAACAACCTAAACTTCAAAGTAAAAGATTCTTTTAAAATAGCAAGATCTTCATTCAACTTCAATGAATGTGTGACCAAAATACGTCCTTTCTTCTTATTCACACTTGAAAATATATATTACATAAAGGGATGTCAAAATAGTTTGCTTGTTAGCGAACAACTCACATTCAGCTCAAAAATTGGCTCATGTTCGATTCGCTCATTAAGTAAAGGAAACAAACACAAAAAAAATTTTTACACTCGATTAGTAGACAAGCAAAACACGAAATAAATGTTTGTATGATCTTGTTTGGTTCTTAAGGCTCGATATAATTAAAAAATTAATATTATATATACATATATATATATAAAGTTTTAATTACAATAATATAATTAAAAAATCTTAAATTTTAAAAAATTATGCTTTTAATAAATCTTTTTAAAGTTAGTTTATTAACAATAGTCATTTAGCTTAAAATTTCAACTCTAATATTAAAAACATATATATAAATATATATAAATAATAATATAAGCTCTAACCCTAATCGATCTAGCCTAAACCAACCCTGCAACGATCTATACTTTCGCTGCCACATTATCTCCGTTTGTTCCACCCTGCTTCGCTCTATACTTTCGTTGCCTTACCTCCATTTGTTCCATTTGTATATTTTCTATCCCTAGAGGCAAGAGCGAAAAAACTTCAAGGTTTTCCTTTGGTCTCTTCGTGAATGCCTCGTAGTCATCGAAGGTGCCTTGAGAAGTTGTAATCTTCTCTAATTGGTGTTTGGTTGTCTGGCTTCATCTTTGTTGTTAAATTTCTTTTGTTCTCTGATTGTTTATCATCTTTCTCCTCGATTTTTTACATCTTATCTCTACATTACATGGTGTGGTTGTCTCATTGTCTTAATAATTTTTTTTTAATCTTTATAGGAATGTTTTCCCATAAATATTGTGGTGGTGTATTGGTGTTGGATCAAGCTGCTTTGAGGGTATTCAATTTTTTTGGGGGGTTTCAATTTTTTTATTTTAGGTTTATTGTGCTTGTGAGTTTTTTTTATTATTATTATTTATTTAGTGTGTTGGGGTTTTTGGATTAGCCCGTTTTAGGAGTTTTCACCTTTGGTGTGCTAGTGTTGGATCATCACTGAGTTGTGACTTCACTGGCTTTTCGAGTTCGCTATCTCTGAGTTTGTGACCTGCAGATTCACCTGCCTGATTTAGGGGTTTTCATTTTATTTGGGTTTATCAACATTATATATGATTTGTGAGAAGTGAGTTGTGACTTCAATAGATTGGAATGATGTGAGTTGTGGCTTCTGAGTTGGGAATATTGTGGATTTGCGGCTAATGAGTTATGAGCTTGTGACTTCTCTCTTCTGAGCATTATGAGCGAGGATTGAGGGCTAAGGATTGATGAGTGATGGCTGAGCACTAAGTTTGTGACTTCACGGCCAATTGATCAGCTCTAAGCCTTCACTTTTTTCTATTTCTAGTGTATGTATATAGCATTTGGCAATTAGCAGTCGACAAATGGTATTTAGCATATTTTCTTGCCACTGTTTATGGTAATTTAACATATTTTGGTAGAATATTATTGCATAATTCAGCCTCCAACCAGTTGCTTGTAAGCTATATTTATTGTTACATGCGTGAAAGTTACATATATACATTTTATTTGAATTTTTTCTACAAAAGCAAAAATTTTGGATGTTTTATTGGCTAGCTAAATGTTGGGTTGATCTGGAACTAGAACATATTAATTATGTAACTCTTTTTATTTAGTGTTTTCATGCCAACTTTAGCTACAAAGACCCGCTTATAACCAATAACTTTCTTATCAAAAGGTAGTTCAACTAGTTCCCCAAGTTTCATTTTCAGTTAAGGCATTCATCTTATCAAACATTATTGCCCGCCACCTAGAATGGAATAAAGCTTGTTGAACAAATCGTGGAACCTTAACAGAACCAAGAGCAGTAACAAACGAGCAAGAATTGGATGATAATTGAATATAGTTAACACAAAAAGAAATGGGACAAGAGCATTGGCATTTACCTCTTCGAATAGCAGTAGGTAGATCAAGGTCACTGGGAGGATGATCCATTAAGGAAAATGATATTGATGTCGAACTAGGATCAGTGGAACGAGGTCTTCTTCTCGAGTAAACAATAGTGATAGGTGGTATAGGTCGAGGCATTAAAGGTGGAGCTGGAGTAGAATATAAAATTATGATGTGAACAACTCATCAAAGTCTTATGAGGATTTAGGCGCCAATGAGTCACAATAAAATGAGATTGTTTGTGAAAGGTGACATCAACAAAAATCATGTACATGTTTAAGAGGGGAAAAGCATCGATAGCCTTTCTACATACAAGAATATCCTAAAAAACAAATACTAATGACTTAGGGTCCGATTTAGAAACTTATGGATGAGTAACAGGAACAAAACAAGTACACCCATATATGTGTGGTTTAATAGAAAATAAAACTTGAAAGGGTGTTTGATTCTTTATAACAGTAGAAGACATCTGATTGATAAAAAAACATGCAGTAGAAATTGCATAAGCTCATAATTTCTTAGGCATATTCAATTAAAATAAAAGAGCTCTAGTCATCTCAAATGATGCTTATTTTTTCTCTCAGCCACTCAATTTTTGGATGAAGTATCAACACGGGATAATTAATGAAGATGTCTATTTTTAGGCACTTTCGTTTAAAAGAAAAGAGCTCTAACGATCTCAAGAAGATGTTCATTGAGTATCAACACGGGATAATTTGTGAAGCATCTTGTTTTATGCATGTACTTTTAAAAGGGTACACAAAAATATTTTTTGGCATTGTTACTTCTCAGAATCTTAACCAAAACATTGTATTAAGTTTTAATTTTGACACAAAAGAATTGAAAATATGATAGTAACTCAGTATGAGATTTCATAAAAAAAAAGTCAAATCATATGAGAAAAATCATACATAAAAATGACAAAATATATAAATTCATTAAATAAAATGGGGCAGGGTAATCCCCACAGATCAAAATGAACCAACTCAAAATGATGGCTTATTCTTTTAATAACTCTGAAAACATAATACAAATGATAGTTTTTAACAAATGACGCAAATCACAATCTAAAGATGATAACTTCTGAAACTGATAGTACAGCCTTTTCAGCATTGATAGTAATGGATGTCTTAATCGACAATGAATCTTAAAAAGAGATAAAGTGTTGGAATAGGCTACGGATTAACGTACTTCATTATCCAAAATGTATACCACCTTCTGTTCTTTTCATAAACCAATAATCTTCTTCATCATAATATCACGGAATAGAAAATGAACGAGAAAGAAAAGATAAAATAATTAAGAGCACGTGTAATTTTGCTAATGAAAATAAAATTAAAAGCAAATTGAGGTAAATTGAAAATAGAAAGAGACAATATGGGTGTAATATTTATTGAGTTATAACTAAGGATATGAGAGGTAGATTCATTGCTAAAGTGACAGAGGACAGGTGCTTATGAAAGATAGAAAAGAACTTTGGATTAACGATTTTGTGATCTTTAGCACCATAATCAATGACTCATTATTTGGAAGAGAAAAGAAGACAAGTATCATTGTTATCTAACTCAGAAAGAACAGTGATAGATGGGGATTTCTTCGATGCTTCCTGAAATTCGATAAACTTATTAACAAATTCATCTGCTGAGATTGAGAGTCTGACTCGACGATGCCTCATTAGTAGTGACCATCTAAGTTGATTGTGATCTAGTTGTTTGAGCAACTTTTAATATGTTCTCTTCATATGACTAGGTTCATGACAATAATACTCTACTACCTTCGACCATTGATTTCCAAAGTTTCAAGTTTAACTTCTGTAGTTGTCCTGAGACAGAAGTTTACTAATGTTTCTATTTTTTCTGATTAACAAGAGCACTAGGTTGTTGAACGGATAACACCTGAGAACTCGAAATCTTATGCAATACTGTAGTATAAATTTCCCTCAAAATAGCACATTCAGAGCTAGATAAGATCTGTGATTTGACAGTTTAATACTGAGAGTTAGAGATCATCTAGAAAACTCATAATAGTCATTTATTCACTTTAATTTTGTGAATATGGACATTAGTACTTAAGGGCATTAGTTTATTCAATTCTTCATACAAGCATTTAAAGTGCATGTGATATGCGTTAAGTGATTGATCATGTTATTCAGCTCATATAACTAATTGCATCCATCAAAGATTTAATTAATATTATCTCTCAAAATACAAAAGCACTAATTCGTCTGTCTCATCTTTAATATAGTCACAACGAGTAATATGACCAGATTGATCAAGTTCGATAGTTTTGTATTTGTATCGATAGTTGGGCATTTAATCTCATCCACTCAGAAGAATTCGACTCAATTTCAACCGGGGGATCATCAATGAGATGACTCTCTTGAGAATACTCCTTAAATAGAGTATCACAATTTTTTCAATAAAAATAATTGATGTCATTTAGCTTTTCGTTTTTAATCTTAGCCACTGATAAAATCAAATTTATCATAAGGTGTTTGTATTCACCAGCCATAATCGATGTCATTAAGTGCTGAAGGAAGAACTGCCAAAGCACTAGGAGACGAATCACTCGGATGATCATCGAATAAGAAGGCAAAGCCATATGAAAGTCGAACACAGCAAGCAAAAAAATTGATCTAAGCTGAGGAAGCATACAGTGGAACACAACAATCAAGGAAATTGACCTAAGCGGACGTAGGCTTCATTGATGCCTTAATCTTGTCAACGTAGATCAAGTGGACAAAGCAGATGCAGACAAATGACAATAAGATGTAGGCGATGCTTCAAGATAAATGCAGATGGCGAGGGTAAAATCAGACGAAATCAAAGGCTAGGTCAACGCATATGGCGTAGTTCGAAGCAGTCAAATCTCAGGAAGTGGATGATGATGTCACGACAAAACGAGCCCAAGCCAAAGACGATGACGTTTCAGGAAGCGAGATGTCAACGAATTCGGAGCAAGCCCCGGGCCACATATGAATAACAACAATTCCCAAAGGCAAATGTCAAGGACGAAGGATACATGCGAGAACGATGCTACGAAGCTTTGATACCATATGAAAAAAAAATTCGTTTATTTTTAATTTTCTTCTTATTCACATTTGAAAGTTTATTTTACAAAAAAAAAATTCTAATATAGAAATTATCTTAATTAGATCTCCTCTAGGTTATCTAATATCAAATTTCCTAATATAGAAGATCAAGATTTATGACTTTCAATGACATAATGGAATAAACTAATTCTACTTTGACATGAAAACAGGCAGATTAGAAAGCTATAATATTTTTCTGAACCATTTCCTAAAAAATATTTTCAATTATGTAGGCAAGAAGCTGAACTTAAAACTATAAACTTTAATTACAATTAAAATATTTAAATGCGAGAAAAAATCATCACCATAATTACCATTGATTTCCTAGTTTTAAACACACTGCTTTGAAAAAACTACCATCACACAATTCAAATGTATGATGATGTTACTTTAATAAATACAAAAGTTTTCTACTAAAAATTCTACCATCACATTCCAGAATCATAATAGTACATTTCAATTGTAAATCAAATTATCAATATCAAATAAAAAAAATATTTAGGTGGTTTTTGGTAGCATCCTATTAACTGGATTTAGCCATAGTTTTCAGTCAAACACCTAAAAAAATAAAAATTAAATCTAATGCTCCGTTAAATCTAATTTTCTAGCGTTCTGTCTTTCTCTTTACATGTTCCTTCACTTATAAGACATAAATCCAGATTTAGTAAATCCGATTGAGCGGCAGATTTATTCCGTTGCCATCGCAGTGTGGATTTGATAAATCCGAATTTATCGGTTTTGATAAATCACATTTAATGTAAATTCAATTTGCAGCCAAACACTGCCTTAGTTAGGTAACATGATGAGTTTATATTCTCTAAGGAAACCCGGAAGCAAAAAGCAATCTCTAGTGTTTGAATGCAGCTTAATAAAAAGTTCTACAAAATAAAAAAGATCATTCGGAAGCCTTTTATCTCAGAATTTCATGAAATCCATAGTCAGATAGCTTTTCTGAATATATGTTAAAGTAAGCAAATCAGAATTTAAAAGTTTTAATCCCCATAGCCTTACTACATCAAAAAAATTGCTAAATACTCATTTAGGTGATTTACAAAATTATCAATGGATCCAAGCAGTCCTAACAAATGCGTCCCCTTATCTACAATCAAAGAAAATCAGCCATTAAAAAAAAAATCAAAGTTCAATCAAGAAATTGGCAGAAAAAAATATTCTAACAAGACGAACAGGGAAAACTTAAAGCCCCCTGGCAGAATCTCTGAGAAAGGGATTGATTAAACCGCTAGAGAAGGAGAGAGACAGAGAGACGATATAAGACCTGAAAAACAGCAGAAGAAGGAGTGACATATGAGAAGGAGGACTGCACGCCGCCGGATGAATCCGTAGCCGCCGCAGCCCGCACGAGATTCCGCTGGAGTTCGTACGTCGACGAAGCCTCCCCTTCAAGATCACCAGTAGTCTGCTTAGCGCTCCACACGCCGCCTGAGTTTCTGCAGACGAAAGTGTACACGCCCATTGTGACCTAGAAAGAACGAAACGCTCGGAAGATAAAACCCTAGTGGCACCGGCGCCCTAAATTTATAGGGGGAAGGTGTCGAGATGGACTAACAAAATACGAGAAATTAATTTACAATATATATATATATATATATATATATATATATATATATATTACTACATTAAAATAATAAAAGACTTTTAGTATCCTTAGGGGGTGTTTGATAGAACACCTTTAATAGGATCTAGTAGTGCTTTTTTACTAAATCCAGCCAAACACCAAACATTGATAAATTTGTGAATTTCATAAAAACATTTTTCTCACATTTTCACGTTAAATCCGTGTTTTACAAAATATGTGTTTTCGACGAATTTAACGGATTACAAGTTATTTGAAGGAAACAACCGTGGTGCCCATGTCACCATCCTTGTCGCATAGTACCTCATTCGATCTATTTAGTGCAACAACTACATTGTTGAAGTCGTTGTTCTGAGTGTATTACATTGACATTCTCTTCGTGGATCAGTGCTTTCATTTTCCTCGTTTATAAGGTTTGCTAGTCCCTACAACTAAAAAGTGGAATATGCAATGAAGGATTTAAGTGGTTTTCTTTTGTTGTCATTCAATTACAATGATGAGTTAAGAAAAATCATATTTGGAAATTTTTTGTTAGGTTTTGCTCTTTGTTCATGACTTCAATGTCTTCTTTTCTTTTTTCTCCTTTTCCCCATTTCTGATCTATCACTTGATCTAAATTTCTTTTACTAATTAAAAATCTGAGATGTGGTCCTTTTCCCCTCTTTGTAAGGTTTGTCAGTTTGTAAGGATAATGGAAATTATCGCACCTTACAAAAACCTGATCTATAATGTCTAGGACCACGGTAGGTCTCTTGAAGTTTTTTTTTTAAAATAAATTTTACCCACATGTTTGTTCTTTGTTTTTAAAAGGGATGTTTCACTTCATTTAACAAATATTAGAGTCAATAGTTTTTTCACATTTGGCTATTTTATAAAAAAAATTTCATGGATGTGAAGATTTCTTCCTTCTAGAGCCTCTTCCACACTCTCATGCCCATTTAAGTATTTAGAAGCAAGATACATATTTTAACAATATTCAAACTCTAAACCTTCATTTTGGGATTTTACGAGGCAGTAACATTGGGATACATATGTGCTGACTTCTTGTGTCAAGCTTGATTGATAAATAATAAATTCTTTAGTTTATTCTTATTTTTAAGTTATGATTAATTATTGGTTGAATTAGTTTTATTTTTAAGTTATACTAAGCTTTTGCTTGAGTTGTTCAAGTGTGAGATATTTAAATTATGTTTTGAAAATTGCTTCGGACATATAGTTCGATTCAACTATCTTTACTGTTTAATATCAAGTTTTTCCATTAATTTCTTTTTAAAAATCTGTTAATGATTCACATAGAGAGTTATTCTTGTCTTTTATTTCTTATCTTAAATTGCAAATATGCTTGCTTAAATTAGCTTACTTCTTTATTAGTCTTTGCATACTTATTTGTTTTCATTTGTTTTCATCAAGAAAAACACCAAAAACATTTACCATGTTTAGTTAACATTTCATATGATATCATTATGTTGCTTACGGAATCCTGTATATTGATTTGTGTTACATCAACTCAATTAATCTAAATAAATTGTTTGGGTTCTTATTTTAAAATTGACCTTAATGGCTTAATTAACTTTGTTGTACTAGGGCTGCAAATTGAAGTATAAGATCATTGAGAATAGATGTTTATACCGACTGGACCCAAGTGATGTTTTTTTTTAAACTAGGGCTAATTGAATATGAGTAACTCTGAAGAGGCTGTTAGCAATGACAATCCTACTACCAGTACATGGCTAATGGAATATTTTGACAATACCGACTGGACTCAAATGATAAACGTAACAATATAATTATTCATAAAAAAAACAAACCATGACAGCACGATAATTGACATTCTAAGTGATAATGAATCGTAAATGTCAATTGCATGCAACATCTCAGATACGTTACACCAATAAGAGAAAACAAAAAAAAGTATTACTTCTTCACTAATCCATAAACTTAAAATGATCATAATAATGATTTTACTATGAACATAATTTTTTTTAATGTTTAACATGTTGCAGTGATGAAGAAATTTCCAAAAGAAAATAGGCCCGCGATCCTAGTTCAAATTCGTCCTCTGATGAAAAATATTTCCATCCATAATGGAAAGCAAAATAATACCACTGGATTTGTCAAAATGGCTTGAAGAATGCAATATTGTTCTTCAGAGTTCCTGCTCGAACAATTTCAATGTGAACATATGATAGAGGCAGAATAAGGAGGATTATTGAGTTTTCTTTGTCGACGTATTAACTAAACAATTAAACACCACTTATATTCAACCAATGGTTATGACTCGTTTCAAAAAGATGAAAGCGAATTTTCAAGCAGTGTATCAGTTGTCACACCACGTTGGTTAGGGTTGGAATGAATATATGCACCTACCAATTGCAACTGATGAAATTTGGGAAGAAATTATAAAGGTAAGATATCATACACGTGGAATATTTGAAATTAATGAGTTTTATAGTAAGTATTTTGAAAAAAAAAAATGTAAGTTAACCAAAGTTGAAACGCTATCGGAGGAATCATTTCCACCAATATGATATTTTTTAAACTATTTGTTATCAAAATATTACAACCAGTGTTGGAGCAATTGGTTCCAACCCCGACAAAAGCATAGAAAGTTACTATGACGATTGATGAATTTATGACCATGAATAGAGTAAGCTATGTAGATAAGTTGGATGGGTCAGGTCCAAAACCATATGTTCAATTAGACAAGGATGTCAACATGCGAGAAGTATCTGGTCAATTAAGCGGTGGCAAATGATCAAACCCAAGAATCCATCACAACAAACAAACTACTAAAAAAAGAGGAGATATATCAAACTTGAAAGTGTTATATTAGGCAGTTAACAAAAACGTAGAACTATTTCAGCAACGGTGTGAGTGCCACTCTCTATTCATATCCTTTGAATGTTAGTCCAAGCTTTACAGCATTCCAAACATTTCCAATGAAGCTGTAATTATGGTGCATGAAGCATTAAACGTGGACGAAGTCGATATAGTTTTTTTCATGACAAGGGATGGGTTGTAGTTATACCATTTGATTGACTGTGTTATTGGGGCTCATCCTCATTTGTGTCACTGCCTAGCTTGTATTTGATAGATTATTTCATTGTCTTAGGTGTGCTTGTTCAATCTTCATTTTATTGTATCTTTCTATAAACAATTGTTATTTCTTTATTGTATGCACTTCATGTTTTTCGTTATGCAAAATAATGCTCTGAGTGGTATTTGATAGATTATTTGAAGGTGTTTCCACCAAAACTCCTATCTATACACCTAAAGTTTTTTTCTCCACATTTATACATCTCAAATTCATTGGTATGTATGTAAATCTTTTATAAAGAAGATGTATTTGATATAGTTTTTCATTATGCAAAATAATATTATCTTTGAGAGGTAACTTCTTACATTCGTACCACCTTCGTTTGTTTTTTTCATTTTTATTTTTGGGCTATTACATGCAAAGCACTCCAACACTGCCATTTACTTAAGTTTCAATGCTTTGGTGGCACATATTATAATGTTTGATTCATATGCTTCAACTTCGCAATACCATATCCAGTATCATTCATAGCAAAAAATTCATTACCTCCTTGAAGCTTGCTGAATGAAATCCAGGGAATTACACATTTGGACTATAACTCAACTTTAGTTCATAAAAGCACTTGCAATACGATGCAAACAAATAGAGTCAAATGACATAAGTTGAGCTTTTACATATAATAGCCGATTTCATATATTATGTGCAATCCGATGCAATAAACAATGTTTTCTCTTCTTTGAAGTTTGATTTACATACAAAGAACTCAATTTTTATGCATTTACATATCTTACACTTAAACTTGGAGGCCATTGTAAAAACTTGGAAGCCATAAAAATTATTTTTAATAAAAATATATATTTTCTAAGTAAATACTAATTTTTGCTTAAAATAATTATAATAAAAAAAAGGAAAAAATTAAAAAAATATATAAAAATTGATTTGGAGTGTTCATTGTGACCAGAGGAACCTAAGAGAAATAAAATTGCGATTAAAATAAAAACTTCATTTTTAGCTATTTTTAAAATTTAAAATAATTGAAAACACCAAAAAAATACCAAAAATATGAAAATACTCCAAATTGTCCTAAATGCCACCCTGACCACAGAAAATAACTTAAAAGGGTGTTTGTAAATTTCTAATGGTGTAAAAATGTGTTTTAAATAATTAAATGTATTTTTCTTAATTTTTCAATAGAATAATTACAATAAATAAAATAAAAATCACACAAATACAAAATTCTTTTTTCTGGGTTCCTTGGAATTAGAGAGACTTATGAAAAAAATAAAAATGATTTTTCTACAATAAAATATATTTTCTATTTATTTATTAATTAAAATCAATAACAAATTTTAAAAATTAAAATATAAATAAAAAATTCATAAAAATTATTCCTAGTGGTTCTCTGGCCTAAGTGAACTTCCAATAATTTTCTTAAAGACCAAAGATTTATTTTACTTGGCTAAATTAATTATCTTTGAAAATCCCTATTTTTGAAATAAAAATAATTATAAAAATCAAATAAAAATCATAAAATATAAATCCTCTTCTAATATTCTAATGGACCCATGGCTGGAGTAACAATAATGTTTAAACTTAAGGAATTATGAAGTGGAGACCCCTAAGCGCAAAGTGGTATTTAAGGAATTTGTTAACCTTAATCAAAATTTAGGGTAAAACAAAAGGTAAAAGGGTAACATTGATCGTGATCAGTTCTCTAAAATGATGAAAACATAAAAGGATTAAGAGATAGAAACCAACTCATTCTATTTTTTACAAAAAAAGGCAATAATGTAATTTTTCAAATTATTGTGTTTTGGAAGTTAATTAAATTGGATGATCCTAAGGTGAAGGGATTATGTTAGGAAGATAATAACTCACTATTTGTAAGCCCTAGGCCAGTGATTAAATGATGATACAATCTTTTAAGAAGGATTAAGTTCATCTCATTCAACCTTTTTTTTAAATTATAAATCTACCCATAAAGACTTAAGAACTTGATAGTGGACTAGGATCAATCTAACATCACCTAATGAAGTTTAGAAAAGATAACAAAATTAATAAAAAAACACTTGTAAAACACTACAAGCTCAATTGCAATTGAAAGAGTAAAGATTCCTCAATGACTCATTCTGCCTTTAAGGATCTGCTTCCACATAATTTCTAAGTGAAACATTAAATGAATGACATCCCACTCATAGGTTAATTAAAACATTAAAAGTCCACTGAGCATAAGTTAAAACAGTGCAACTAAATTAACTAGGAGTGAGTAATTTAACAAAGAAATAGGTCTGCATAAACTCGAGGTGACTCAGAAGATTTTAGAAGATGTTCAGGGTTCCAAGCACTTTTATAGCCTTCTAAACATTTTGAAGAGCAATCAAAACTATTATTCTTTGTTGAAGAAAATCATCCATAAAACTTTAGGGATCCACTATGATATACCTCGGTAACTGTTAATACACTAATTCCAATGAAATACTCTACACTACTTATCTTACAATTATACCTAATGCTCAAGGGCTTAAGTCTTAGATAAGGTCCTTAAATCCTTGTGAACAACTTGGGATATTTTCACCACATATGGATCATCGGGCTTATGTAAGTATAAGGTCTAGATGGTAAGGGTGATGATGACATTGCTTATGTGTGTTAAATGAGGGATGTGACGTGTGATTTGGAATAATATCTCCTACCTCAAGGATCCTTAATAAGGAGAGAGGATATGGCCCATGACAATATTCACCAACTTTTGGTGGGAGATGCCCCTGACACTCTTAAGTTGCTGGTAGTTCTAGTCTGATTCGAGTAATTAGTCGATGTACTATATTACTTTTAAAAAATATATTTAAGAAAACAACAAAAAAAAAACTCTTTCACAACATCATTGCTTTTTTCTTGTCAAAATAAACTTCACATGCGTGAAAAATTAAATGATCTTGATGAAAACCTATAAATGTTCACATGTTAATCACTCTGGTTGAGGTTAAGGATTGCCCTTCCTCGAGTCATTAGGATGGCTACTTCTATCAAATTTGGAAGTATAAGGCACACAACCCTTACACTCAGTCCCAGTCTTCCATATGTGATTG
>NEWO01000281.1:42737-56401 GCA_003013225.1 Phalaenopsis aphrodite | reverse complement strand
GCATTTAAAGTCTCATATGAAGGTTGAACATCCACAAGTTGCCCAGATGAATTCTCTTCCAACATAGGAGGTGTTGGAGAATAATTCATCCTATAATGATCTAATTTCTTTGATATTGCAGCAATCTGCGAAGCTAACATAGATATTGCATCAGAATCATGAATACTAGCTACTCTTTTAGGATTTACCCGTTCAGAGGGCCACTGAAAATTGTTGGTAGCCACCTCTTCTTTTAATGAATAAGCCACATCAAAAGGTTTTGACATTAAAAAACCACCAGCCGCATCATCTATAATCAATCTAAGAGATCCTACTAATCCTTTATAAAAAGTTTGAATTATCAACCAATTTGGTAACGAATGATGAGGGAACTTCCTAAGAAGATCTTTAAATCTCTCCCAAGCTTTATATATTGACTTCATCAATCTGACAGAACGATGTTATGTCCGTTCTAAGTTTAGTAGTTTTGGATGGATGGAAATATTTGGATAGAAATTTCTGTGAAAGTTCTCCCTAAGTTTTAATAGATCCCATTGCTAACAAATTTAACCACATCTTAGCCATATCCCTTAGTGAAAAAGGAAAATGTCTAAGTCTCACAACATCGTTTGAGACTCTGTCATATTTAAAAGTAACACACAATTCTAAAAAACTAGCAAGGTGTAAGTTCGGATCTTCATTTGGTGTACCTCCGAATTGATTGTTTTGTACCATTTGGATAATAGCAGGTTTAAGCTCAAATGAATTAGCAGCTACATCAGGATTTTTGATGGATAAGGGAATTTCATCTGCTGTAGGATTTGTATAATCTCTTAGGGGTTTAGGTTGGTGTTCATTCTCCATTCCTTGATTGTTCAGGTTATTTTCCATTGTATTAGAATTTCTAGGTTCTCTTCTTAATCTTCTAATCCTTCTAACAATGCATTCTAATTCTCAATCATAGGGTATAAGATTTTAAGGTCCAAATTTACGCATACAATTTGAAATCAGTACATAGTAATATAATTAACTAAATATAAAAATAAGTTGCAATTCAAGTAAAAATTTTCTAATAATCCTAATTTGTTTGTTACTCTAATTGTGATTTAACTCACTCACTCAATCACTCCCCGACAATGACGCCAAAAACTTGACCGACTTTTTTTATAAACCAACAAATACTAGAATTTGACAGCACTACTAGAAGATTTAAATCTCCGGCAATGACACCAAAAACTTGACCGTCGCCTTTTATATGCTTAAAATATAAGATAAATATGGACGTAATAAATATTCAATAATTGTAAAGTCACACTTATCAATGCAAGTATACGTATCGCTCAAGTAATATAGGGCTCTAATAGAGTCCTAGATATCGATCCCACAGGGAGTGGTTTAGAATTGCGAACTAAGATTTTAGAAAAGCAATACTTTAATCATAACAACGAAGTTCAAATTACTTATCTGTCACTAATAGACAATTAAAATAAATATGTAATTTTAATAACTATTAAATAATTAATGATATTAATGAGGGTTTAATTGTGATATTTAATATATAAGAAAGCATCGTTCTCCTTGTCAAGAAATTATAATGAACGGATAAAGTGAATTAGTTCAATTTATATTGTATCAAATAGGAGCATACCTATTCTTTACCCTTTGGTCCAAACATAAAGAACATTGACTAATCCTACGCTTGTCTACTGGATCTGTGGCTAGGCTGGGATGATATCGGCTCTCACTTCGGAGCTCCCACGTTCCCCTCACCTGAGGGCTAACATCTACACTTCAGCACCTAACGATAGGACATAATTGGGGATCTTAGTCTGTCACTCTAAAATCTCCAATTCTACGCCCGATAATATTTTTTCCCTATTTATTTGCACCCAACTTCTAAGGGCTTTGACCTCCCTGAATCTTGGATGTAATCTTCACTTTAATTGTAAAACTCAACATAGTTTAACAAATCAATTGACCAGATTGAAAGTAAATTAAGATCGAAGTGAAAAGATCATCACAATTTCTTAAACATTTTCATGGCTTCACCAATTCAAATCACCATTTCACAAATCTCAAGACAAGGAGAAAGATAGAGAAAACTACTCAGATCTCATTGGGAAAACACAACAAAACTCAGATTTCATTTATAAAATCAAAGTCATACAAACTACAACAAGTAAAAAAGTTATCTCTAATTTCTCCCCAAGAACACTCCGCGAAGTTCCTATGAATTTCTTCCTTTCTTTACAGCACACAGAATTCCTCTTCAAAGTAGCAAGGAGGAAGAAATTTCTCACTTTCCCTCCACTCTTACAATCTCTCGAAGAATTCCTCACAATATTGGAACCTTTCTAATCTGTAGGAGCTCTCTTTAGCACTTCCTTTACTCCCTAGATTCTTTCTCCTCTTCTTCAGGCTCTCCAATTTTTGGCCAAAATAGTCTTTTAAAGTTGTGGATGAGCTTTCCCAAGAGTTGCCGAAGCATCCCTTCAAAATTTGGCCTTATCCAAAGCTTGAGTAGGCATAACCGCTCAGCTCGCCATCGGCCGCCTCGAGGGTGCCGTCGGCGGACTTCTGAAGACTTTTGTCCTATAGCCTCAAGAAAAACTCACCACCGGCGACGAGGACGTCGTCGGTGGCCTAGTTAAAATTTCCACATTTTAGTTTTTTTTGCTTCAAATTTGCTCCTTTTTGCATCTTTTTGCTCCAATGATGCTAATTCATCATTCATGCAACAAAACATCAAAAATACATTTCTTTAAAGTGCAATATCATAAAAAATAGTATAAAATAGGTATGAAAATCTCAACATATTTTTCTTGGGTCAACCGGTCAATATTTTTGTCTTACACGTTAAACGACTCTGATCGGGTGAAAATAATTTTATTTGACGTGCTGCGCGCGAATTGAAATTAATTTGGCGCAATTGCTGATAATTTTTTCAGGTGATCCCAGATGACAAAACTGACCGTGTCGTCGCGTCTGGAACATCGATTTTAACTAAGAAGATCACCCATTTTGCTGGGGCATTACACACAAGTAAGTTGCACGAATTTTGACACTTTTTTTGTTGTTATAAAAAAAAGATAATATTTTTTTATATATATAAAAGGTTTTTTTTTTTAAAGAAAATTCTAAAATCTAATTCCCCTTACGTGCCCTAGCTTCCTCTCCTCCCGCCCCTGTTCTTTGCCCTAGCCGGACCGTGAGGTCTCCTTGCCAGTCTGTCGGTCATCTCTTCCCTTGCCAAACTCTCATCACCGGTGGCTTCGCTGAGGGCCCATCTCTAACAATTTTTCCCGCCCAAACGAGTCAGGGTACCTTCATTCTCACATCTTGGTCGGTTTCTTGCCCTTTATGACGTATTCCCCTCATCTCCAGTGACTCCGTCGGTAAAAATCTCTTCTCGTTGTCTGAATATAAATAATCCCTCTGAGGAAGGAGTTTGGGGGATGAGAAAATTCTCTTTGGAGCGATTTGAGGATTTCTTATTTGGGGTTTAATTTGAGCTTTTTGAAAGGTTCTCGAGGAGAGTTTCTGTTGGGTTGGATTTCTCTGATTAGTGCACTAAGGAATAACTTCAGTTAGTTGACAATTGCCTTCGGGATTATCTTCTCTCATTCTTGGATCCAGAGATTGTCTTGCTCACTACTTCTAAGTTTTTCTAAAGTTTCTGAAAACATTCGGAGGTAAATTTTTCTCTTATTCTTCTATGATATTCTCAAGGGATTTTATGATCCTTATGAATCTTTAAAGCTTGTTTCGATCCATCTACGAATTTGACCTTTTCTTTTGGTTTGCATTTGGAGTGATTCTTGAATATTAAATACAATTTTATAAAAGAAAAAATGAGGAAACTATACCCATGGACATATGATGCCTATTAGAGAATTTTAGTTTATTCTTATAGGTCTCTCGAAATGAGATTTGTAACAAAAAAAAATCTGTTGGACTTTGGTTTTGATCTTCTTTCTGCTCCTTCATTCAAATGTATGCTTTGGAAATTATAATGGTATTTGAACAACTATTTGAGACTCGATTTTGTGCTTCTTGTTGTCCATTCATTCAAATATAAGCTTGAGATACTTTGGTGCTTTGAGTAGACAGTGTTGGAGTTTGGTTTTGATCTTCTTGCCACTCCTTCATTCAAATGTATGCTTTGGAAATTATAATGGCATTTGAACAAGTAATTTGGGGCTGAATTCCTGTTACTTTTATTACCATATTCGAATACATATCAGTTTGATTTAAACATATCGATGGAATTGTAGATTTTGTTCTTCTTAGTGCCCTTATGCAACTATATATTTATAGATCACTTTTTTGAGCTCTTGAGAATTCATTTGGGGTCGTAATTTTGCTTCCTTTGCTGCTTTGCTCAAAAATATATTTATAGATTATTTTTTGAGTTTTTAAGAATTCATTTGGGGCTTGGCTTTTGCTCTTCTTGTTGTCCCTTGTTCGAATATATGTTGGAAATCATTTATTGCTTTGAGAGCTGCTTTAATGCCTTGGTTTTGTCCCTTTTGTTGCAGGTCCTATTCAAATATATAAATCGAGATTTTTTTTGTTTTAAGAATTGTTCGGTGGCTCGATTTTGTCTCTGGTGGCTCAACTTAGTCCCCTTATGTTGAGTTCATCTGTCTCCTTTAATGGCTCAATTTTAGCCCCTTTATTGAGCTCGGGTCCGTTTCTTGATGGATCGGTTTGGCCCCTTTTTCGTGGCTTGGTTTTGCTTGGTGATGGCTTAGACATTGTCCACTTGCTAGACTCGGTTTTAGCTTGATAATGGCCTATTCCTTTTTGGTCATTTGCTGAATTTGATTTAACTCTTAAGTGGAGATTCAAATATATTTCTTATAATTCTCTTTATTTGAACTCCTACATTGGGAACATTTTAATGATTTGGAAATACATACAAAATTCAGTTTTTTTTTTGCATCTTTGCTTTTCCCTTGTTTTAATACGGATTGGAAATCACTTTTTGGGTTTGGGAAGTATATGTGGGGCTCGTTTTTTTTTTCCATCTTTGTTTTCCCTTGTTTGAATATGTTGGTAATCACTTTTTATGGCCTGGGAAGTATATTTGGAGCTCAAATTTTGCCCTTTTTTTTTCCCTTATTTGAATATATGTTGGAAATCATTTTATAGCTTGGGAAGTATATTTGGGGCTTGGTTTTTACCCTCTTTGCTTTCCCTTATTTAAATATCTGCTGGAGGTCATTTATTAGGATTTGAAAAATACATTTGGGGCTCAGTTTTAGTTCTCCTTGCTGTCCTTTGTTCGAATACTTGTTGGCCGTCATTTTTTTTATGGTTTGAAAATATATTTGGGATTTGGTTTTTGTTCTCTTTGCTGCTCCCTTATTTAAGCATATATTGAAGATCATTTTTATACCTGTTTGGGGCATGTTTCTATGCTTCTTGATACTTTTATTCGAATGCATGTTTGGAGATTTATTTTTGTTCTGGAATAATAGTTTTGGAGCTACAATTCTTGACTCTCTTGTTGTTATATTCGATTTAACTTTGAGAGTTAATTTTAAATGCTATAATCTTTGTCTCCCCTTGGAAAATTAAAGCGAGTATGCAATAATCATATGTATAGGTTTACAATTTGAGCCTAAAGGTGGAAGGTGAATGCTATATAAATGCTTAAATGATTACTCCTCTCACTTTCTTGATACGAGATATATAAAACTTTGTTAGATGAGCATATGAAATATCAAGGTGGCCTATTAGTTCGAGATGAGGGGTAATAGGCAATGATGCAAAGAACCACTGATCAGCTCTTCTTATAGGTAAAAATATAAAATCAATATTCAGTTAGTGAGATGCCCTTTTCACCCCTTGAGTCATTGGCAGCCCTAATCCTTTTCAAAAGGCTTAAGAATTGATAGCCACAAAAGAACAGATACTATAAACACCGCACATATACTATACTCATGAAAGAACAGATACGACATTACACCATAGACTCCACACCCTAACTAATACATTCACCTACATTTGCATTCCATATATCACATAGTACATCTTGCACACCACATACATATACACTACATATCTTTAGTTGATGGATCTAGGTATCACCATATCACCTTTTTATACTACAAATATTATATCCACACACTACACCCTGCACGACAAATACTACATTTCCCGTATAGGTGCACTACACTTTGATGAGTTTAGATACTACATTTCACATATAGATGCACTATACTTCGATGAGTTCAGATACCATATATCATGTATAGATTTACTACACTTATATAAGTTCAAATACTACTCCGTCCACACATCCTTTAAACGATAGGGTCTAGAGTTGCTTGATTATATGGGTGATTCGTTGGTGGCCTCTAGTTGACGTTGATAGGTTGACTTCGATATACTAGTTGCCTGTGAGATTGAGATAAAAGAGAAAAAGAGGTCTAGTATGAACCTAAACCCAAATTAAAAGCTAATATTCCACTTTAAATTTTCGTATGCTTATCACTTAACCTTTCCTTTATCATTTGCAAATATTTGTCTAACCCCTTTATATTATGCAATTGTAATATATTTTGTAGCATCATCAGACTTAATTAAGTACACTTAGTTGTTTTAGTTTGTTCCTTTATTGCATTTATTTATATTGCATAGTCTTTCCTTTCTTTATGTTACTTCATTTCCATAATTTTTCTTCAGTCTTTTCCTGTTACAGTACGTCATTACACAGTTGTTTCTTTCTTGTACTATAATTATACTATAGACATTCACCTATATTCAAAATTTTAAATTTAAGTTCTTCTAGCATGTTTATACAACCCCCTAGGATAGGCCTTTTGAGGCATAATATTTCTCTCTTCTTCCTCCCTTCTTCTCAGGACGAGATGACGACATTGTCAATTGGTGATTCATCCCCGGGAATCGATCAAGATGACAAATCTGGAGCAAATGAAAATTCATCTCCGGACAATGGTTGATTCAATGACAGAAGGAGGAAATATAAGCTTCAACCAAGCCTCGATAAATTTAAATAATATACATATAGGACACTGAGGTTGTTCGTCTGGCACAACGTAAATCCTCACATTATCTTTTAGGACTTTCTACGATTTTATATCGTACAATATAAGTCCTAATCTTTTTAGGATTGTGAGGTCGTCGTTTAGTACGACATAAATCCTCACATTTTTTTGGGCTATTTGCATATGACGTGCAAATACAAGTCCAAAACATCTAAATAGTTTGCAGGACTGAAACATCAAATAATTTCTCTTTCAAAGACATAAAGCCAAACTGTAGATTAATTTGAGATGTCACTGAATCTCCTTCAGTATCCTTAACATCTCCTATATTTTCACTTCTTTGGATTATGGAAATAACTGTTCCTATTTGAACATATCCCATTTGACTTCTCCTATAAGCAATCATGGAAACATAAACACTGAATTCTTCAAGACGAAACCTCTGGTCATTATCGAGAATTTTCTTAGGTGACTTCGGTTAACTAAGATGTAATTAACTATAGGGGCTTTCTTCTATAGAGAATTAAGAACCCAGGTTAATCTAAACCCTCTCTAATCTTTGTATTAGATAGGGGAACTTGTCGCTATAAATTTGCAGACCAAAATAGAGTCATAAGCTTTTAAGTTTAGATAGTTAAGTCTACCAATAAGTGATACATTCATCCTTCGATATGATATATCATTTATGATATCATGCTTAGCTATTTAAACTATTAGATATATGAGGTCTATCTCGTCTCATCATTTTCCAAAAATAATAAAAATACAATTGTCACAAAATTAAAATTACATTATATATTATACTAAATTTAAATTTTAAAAAAATCTTATTTTAAAAAAAAAATAGCCGACACCTCTGGTCATTATCAAGAGTTTTCTTAAGTGACTTCGGTCGCTTGAGATGTAATTAACTATAGGAGCTATATGGAACTTAAAAACCCAGGTAATATAAACCATGTCTAATCCTTATATTAGATAAATGAACTTGTTGGCCAACATATAAAAAGGTTCACAGACAAAATGGATGTTATAAATTCTTTTAGTTTATTTAATCAAGCCTGCTGACGAGTGATGTCCTGTTCTTTGGAATAGGTGCATTGTGATCAAAGAAAAATATGTTGAGATTTTCATACCTATTTTATACTAATATTGATGATAGTACAGTTTAAAGAAGGGTATTTTTGATGTTTTGTTGCAGGTATGTTGAATTATGGTCATTGGAGCAAAAAAATGCAAAAAAGGAGCGAATTTGGAGGAAAAAAGAACCAAAATATAAAGATTTGAATTAGGGCACCGACGGCGAGCATAATGGCGTCGATGATAAGCCCAACAACATCGATGGTGGGTTTTTCCCGATAGTCCATAATCAAATATTCTAAAAGGCCGCCGACGGTGCCATTGAGGCAGCTGACGGCGAGAATGGCGGTTCTCTTAATAGATGCATTGAATGTGGACTATTTTTTAAGGGACGCTTAGGCAACTCTTCAAAAACTCTTCTACAAAGAGAAACATTTGGGCTGAGAAAAAAGAGGAGCCCGATGGTGGTGTTCTCTGATTTTTTGTTGTTTGTAGATTGTAGAGAGTTTAATTTAGGGTTAGTATTATGAGGAATTCTTTGAAAGATTATAAGAGTGGAGGGAAAGTAAGAGATTTCTTGCTCCTTGCTGCTTTGAACAAGAATTCTGTGTGTTGTAAAGAAAGGAAGAGATTCAGAGGAACTTTGAGGAGTTTGCTTGTGGAGGAATTATAGATAAGTGGTATTTACTTATTGAAGTTTGTATGACTTTGCTTTTATATATAAGTTCTAAGTTTTGTTGTATCTTCTCCATGAGTTCTGAGTAGTTTTTTCTGTCTTTCTCATTGTCTTGAGATTTTGTGAAATAGTGATTTGAATTGGTTGAGCCATGAGAATGTCAAAAAAGTTGTGATGATTTACTTTCACTCTGGCCAATTGATTTGTTAAAATATGTTGAGTTTTACAACTAAAGTGAAGATTACATCCAAGATTTAGGGAGGTCAAAGTCCTTGAAAGTTGGGTGCAAATAAATAGGGAAATAAAATTATCGGGAGCAGAATTGGAGATTTTAGAGTGACAGACTAAAATCCTCAATTTGGTCCTATTATTTGGGTGCTGAAGTATAGATCCCTCAGGCGAGGGGAACCTCGGAGCTCCAAACTGAGAGCCGGTATTCTCCCAGCCTAGCTGCAGATTTGACAACCAAGTATAGGATTAGTCAATGTTCCTTATTTCTGAACCAAAGGGTAAAGAATAGGTATGCTCCTATTTCGCACAATACAATTTGAACTAATTCACTTTATCCATTCACTTTAATTTCTTGACAAGGCGAATGATGCTTTCTTATATATTGAACTTCACATTAGAAACTTTATTAGTAGAATTAGTTAATTAAGAGTTAATTAAAATTACATATTTATTTCAATTGCCTATTAGTGACAAATAAGCAATTTGAAATGTATTGTTGTGATTAAGTATTGATTTTCTAAATCCTAGATAGTAGCCTCTAGTATTACTCCCTGTGGGATTGATATCCAGGACTCCATTAGAGCCCTATATTGCTTAAGCGATACGTATACTTTTGTTGATAAGTGTGACTTTACAATTATTGAATATTTTATACACATTTTTATCAAATCTATAACTGTTGTAAAGTTTTTGGCGCCATTGCCGGGGACTTAAATCTTCTAGCAACTGTACCAAATTCTTGTATTTTTAAGCATATATAAAGTCACTGTCAAGTTTTTGGCAGCGTTGTCGGGGAGTAAAAAAAATCATAATTAGAGTAAAAAACAAATTAGGACTATTATAAAACTTTTACTTGAATTGCAACTTATTTTCATATCTAGTTAACTGTTTTTTCTGTGTACTAATTTGAATTGTATGCGTAAATTTGGAGCTAAAAATCTTATACCCTATGATTCAGAATTAGAACGCACTGTTAGAAGAATTAGAAAACTTAGAAAACAACCTAGAATTCCTGACACAATGGAAAATAACGTGAACAATCAAGGAATAGAAAATGAACATCAACATAGACCTCTACGAGATTATGCAAATCCTACAGCAGATGAAATTCACTTATCTATCCAAAATTCGGATGTAGTTGTTAATTCATTTGAACTTAAACCTGCTATTATCAAATTGTACAAAATAATCCATTTGGAGGTACACCAAATGAAGATCATATTTTACACCTCACTAGTTTTTTAGAACTTTGTGCTACCTTTAAATATGACAGAGTTTCGAACGATGTTGTTAGACTTAGACTTTTTCCTTTTTCTCTTAGGGATAAGGATAAAATGTGGTTAAATTCATTAGAACCTGGGTTTATTAGAACTTGGGGAGAACTTTCATAGAAATTTCTATCTAAAAATTTCCCTCCATCCAAAACTGCTAAACTTAGAAATGACATAACATCATTTTGTCAAATTGATGGAGAGTCTAGATATGAAGCTTGGGAGAGATTTAAAGATCTTCTTAGAAAGTTCCCTCATCATTTGTTACCAGATTAGTTGATAATTCAAACTTCTTATAATTGATTAGTGGGATCTCTTAGATCAATTATAGATGTTGCGGCTGGTGGTTCTTTAATTTTAAAACCTTTTGATGAGGCTTATTCGTTAATAGAAGAGATGGCTACCAAAAATTTTCAATGGCCCTCTGAAAGGGTAAATCCTAAAAGAGTAGCTAGTATCCATGATATTGATGCAATATCTATGTTAGCTTCGCAAATTGCTGCAATATCAAAGAAATTAGATCATTATGGAATGAATTATTCTCCAACACCTACTATGATGGAAGATAATTAATCTGGGCAATTTGTGGATATTCAACCTTCATATGAGATTTTAAATGCGATTAAAAATAGACCCAACAATCCTTATTCAAATTATTATAACCCAGGTTGGAAGAATCATCTGAATTTTAATTGGAATAATAATTCTTCTACAAATCAACAATGTGTGAACAACCCAGTGAACCCATTGGGAAATTCATCCAACCAAAGAAATGTTAATTATAGACATTCTTATCCTCCAGGAGTTAACAATAATACTCAATTTAAGAAAAAGAAGTTGTCTATGGAAGAGATGATACTAAATATGAGTCAATAATTGCAGAATCAAGGAAATCAATTACAAATTCAAGGAAACCAGTTACAAAATCAAGGAACTGCTATAAAGAATATTGAAAACCAATTGGGGCATATCTCTATTACGCTTAGTAACCGAACATTGGGAACTTTTCCTAGTACTAACAGATAAAAGCGATACAATTACGAAGTGGAAAAGAATTGAAAACAAGAGTGTAGAAAGAAACGAAAATTGAAAAAGAGAAATTGGATACAGAGAAAGAAAAAGGTCATGAATACCCATATTTAGAATATCCACATGAAAATTACTGTGGAGAAACCTCCACCACCGTTTCCTTAAAGATTGAAGCAACACAAAAAGAATAAACAATTCTCTAAGTTTTTAGAAATTCTTAAGAAATTAACGGTAAATATTCCCTTTGTAGAAGCTTTAGAGCAAATGCGCAATCAAGTGAAATTTATGAAAGATATTTTGAACAAGAAAAGGAAGCTCATTGATAATGAGACTGTTGCACTTAGCGAAGAGTGTAGTGCAATTATTCAAAAAAAGCTTCTTGAAAAATTAAAAGATTCAGGTAGTTTCACTATACCGTGTGCTATCGGTGAAAAATTTTATGGAAGACCATTATGTGATTTAGGTTCCAGCATTAATGTTATTCCTCTATCAAGTTTCAAAGGATTAGGACTAAGAGAAGTCTCACATACTTCTGTAACTCTTCAGTTAGCGGATCGTTCAGTTACCCTAATGGAGTTATAGAAGATGTGTTAGTAAAAGTTGATAAATTTATCTTTCATATGGATTTCGTTGTTTTAGATATGAAGGAAGATAAATAAATACCTATAATTTTAGGGAGACCTTTTTTAGCTACTGGAAAACTATGATAGATGTTCAAAAGGGAGAATTAACTATGAGAGTTAATGATCAAGAAGTGACTTTTAATATTGTGAAATCTATGAAATACCCTGCTGTTGAAAGAGATAATGAATGTTTTTGCATGGAAATTAGTGAACATCTATTACACGAGCATTTTAAAGAACATTTTTAGGAGAAAGAACATTTTGAAGACAAAGATGAAGTTATTTTGGACGAAATAGAAAATGAATAATTAAATTATGTTCAGGAATGATTTGAGATGTTGGATATTACAAGAAAGGCTGATATGAATCAAGTTCTATTAATTATAAAACCACCTGAACTTGAGTTGAAAATATTGCCTAACCACTTAAAGTATGTGTTTCTGGGAAACTCATCTACATTACCTGTTAATATATCTTCAGAGTTAAATGATTTGCAAGAGCAAAGACTTTTGGATACATTAAAAAGATATAAGAAAGCTTTTGTTGGACCTTAGCTAATATTAAAGGAATCAGTCCTTCGATTTGTATGCACAAAATTATATTGGATGAAAAATATAAATCAAGAGGTTATCCATAAAGGAGATTAAATCCAATGATGAAAGAAGTAGTCAAGAAGGAAATTTTGAAATGGTTGAACACTGGAATTATATATCCTATTTTAGACAGTGTTTGGGTAAGTCCAATTCATTGTGTTTTTAAGAAAGGAGGAGTGACTGTTGAAGAAAAAGAGAACAATGAATTAATACCTATCAGACAAGTTATTGGGTGGCATATTTGCATTAATTATAGAGAATTAAACACTGCCACTAGGAAAGATCACTTCCCTTTACCATTTTTAAACTAAATAGTAGATAAACTGTTTGGGCACAAATATTTTTGTTTTTTAGATGGATATACCGGCTACCATCAAATTCCTATTACTCATTAGGATCAAGAAAAGATAACATTTACTAGTCCTTTTGGAACTTTTGCTTTTTGAAGAATGTCTTTCGGATTATGTAATGCACCTGCAATATTCCAGAGATGTATGATGTATGTATTTAGTAAGTTAATTGATGATGGATTAGAAGTGTTTATGGATGATTTTTTTGTATTTGGAACATCATTTGATGCATGCTTAAATTATCTTGAAAAAGTTTTGGAGTTATGCGAAAGAACTAATTTAGTTCTAAATTGGGAGAAATGTCAATTTATGGTTGCAGGAGGAATTGTGTTAGGGCATAAAATTTCGGGAAAATGGTATGGAAGCAGACCCTGCAAAAATTTAAGTTAAGAGGGGTTAGAAGTTTTCTTGGACATGTTGGTTTTTACAGGCGTTATATTAAAGATTTTTCAAAAATTACTAAACCTCTATGCCAACTTTTAGAAAAGGACAAGAAATTTGAATATACTAAAAACTGTTTAAATACCTTTGAGTTATTAAAAGAAAAACTAATCACAACCCCTATTATAGTTTCACCTCACTGGGAGAAACCATTCAAAATGATGTGTGATGCTAGTGATTATGCTATTGGAGTTGTTCTTGGACAAAGGTATGAAACAATTTTTAAAGTTATATACTACGTTAGTAAAACTCTTAATGATGCTCAAATTAACTATACTGTTATTGAAAAAGAGTTACTGACGATTGTGTATGCTTTTGACAAATTTAGATATTATTTAATTGAGACTAAATGTGTTGTGCACACTGATCACTCTGCTA
>NEWO01000281.1:27151-37455 GCA_003013225.1 Phalaenopsis aphrodite | reverse complement strand
AAAAAAATATATAAGTGAGGAGAAGCTTGGGGAGATGCCTAATCAAAAATTGGCTTCACTTGGACCTATCAAAAAGGAAAACCTAAATACATTCATGAAATTATATTTATGGATTAGCATCTTTTACTAGTAGTATTCTCATGAAGTTCCTATCATTTGAATATTCTAAGTGACTTGATATTACAATATATAGTCATTCTTAAAATGAATAAAAAACTAGAACTCTTAAACTTGATGACTAGATAGTCTTGTACCTACATAGTTAATTTAATTACTTGAATTTTTTCTAATAATCTCACTATGGTATTTACTTTAATCAAACTTATAGTATTTCTGAATTAAAATTACTACAATAGATCATAACTTTTATGTAGTACTAAAATTACTTGAGGACAAGTAATAGTTAAGTTTGGGGGATTTTGACCAAAGAAAAACATGTTGAGATTTTCATACCTATTTTATACTAATATTAATGATATTGCACTTTAAAGAAGGATATTTTTGATGTTTTGTTGCAGGTATGTTGAATTATGGTCATTGGAGCAAAAAAATGCAAAAAGGAGCAAATTTGGAGCAAAAAGGACCAAAATATGAAGATTTGAACTAGAGCGCCGACGGAGAGCCCAACGGCGCAGACGACGGGTTTTTCCCGAGAATCCAGAATCAAATATTTTAGAAGGCCACCGACGATGCCATCGAGGCTGCTGATGGCAAGAACGGCGATTCTCTTAACAGATGCATTGAATGTGGACGATTTTTGAAAAGACGCTTAGGCAACTCTTGGAAAACTCTTCTACAACTTTAAGAGAAACATTTGGGCCGAGAAAAAAAGAGGAGCCCGGTGGTGGTATCTGTTGAGTTTTTGTTGTTTGTAGAGAGTAGAGAGTTTAATTTAGGGTTAGTATTATGAGGAATCCTTCAAGAGATTGTAAGAGTGGAGGGAAAGTGAGAGATTTCTTCCTCTTTGCCGCTTCAAAGAAGAATTCTGTGTGCTGTAAAGAAAGGAAGAGATTCAGGGGAACTTCGAGGAGTTTGCTTGTGGAAGAATTAGAGATAAGTTGTATTTACTTATTGAAATTTGTATGACTTTGCATTTATATATAAGTTCTAAGTTTTGTCGTATCTTCTTCATGAGTTCTGAGTAGTTTTCTCTGACTTTCTCTTTGTCTTGAAATTTTGTGAAATAGTGATTTGAATTAGTTGAGTCATGAGAATGTTAAAGAAGTTATGATGATCTTTTCACTTTGATCTTAATTTAATTTCAATCTGGCCAATTGATTTGTTAAAATATGTTGAGTTTTACAAATAAAGTGAAGATTATATCCAAGATTTAGGGAGGTCGAAGTCCTTGAAAGTTGGGTGCAAATAAATAACGAAATAAAATTATCGGGCGTAGAATTGGAGATTTTAGAGTGACAGACTAAAATCCTCAATTCGGTCCTATCGTTTGGGCGATAAAGTGTAGATGTTAGCCCTCAGCCAAGGGGAACGTGGGAGCTCTGAAGTGAGAGCCGGTATCCTCCCAGCCTAGTCGCAGATTCAGTAACCAAGCATAGAATTGGTCAATGTTCTTTATGTCTGGACCAAAGGGTAAAGAATAGGTATGCTCCTATTTGGCAAAATACAATTTGAACTAATTCACTTTATCCATTCACTTTAATTTCTTGACAAGGAGAAGGATGCTTTCTTATATATTGAACTTCACATTATAAATTTTATTAGTAGAATTAGTTAATTAAGAGTTTGTTAAAATTAAATATTTATTTCAATTGCCTATTAATGACAAATAAGCAATTTGAACTGTATTGTTGTGATTAAGTATTGATTTTCTAAATCCTAGTTCATAGCCTCTAGTATTACTCCCCGTGGGATAATATCCAGGACTCCATTAGAGTCCTGTATTACTTAAGCGATACGTATACTTGCGTTGATAAGTGTGACTTTGCAATTATTGAATATTTTATACACATTTTTATCAAATCTATAGCCGTTGTCAAGTTTTTGGTGCCGTTATCGGGGACTTAAATCTTCTAGCAGCAGAATCAAATTCTTGTATTTTTAAGCATATATAAAGTCACTATCACATTGCTTGTAGTGCTGTACCCGGTCATTTAAACTATTAAAATGTATGGGATCTGTTTGGTCTCATATTTTTCAAAATTAAAATACTACTTTTCAAAAATAAAAAAAATTACATATATATACATTAAATTAAACCTAAAATATTTTTTCAATTGCTTCCAAAAAAAAAATCCCAGCCGACACAACCGCAAAACCAATCGACATGGGAAGTAGTTTTATTAATGCTACTACTACTTTAGATCCATGAATCATTTTTGATATTTTTGAGTTGAAAATTTTTATTATGCATTTGTTTCTTGGATTTATTTTTGTTACGCAATCCTCATTGAAAATTTAGGGATTGTGTTATCACGATATTTACACAAATTTTTGTGTAATCCCACATTTATTGTATGGTTGTGATGCCTCTCATTTACTTCCTTCTGCCACCCATTACATATCAACAACTCCATGCAATTCAATGGTGACTAATAAATTACTCAACCTGATTTTTATCACTATGAATTCCAAGAATCTCTTGCTTTCATCTTCTCCATCTTTATGGATTGGTTGATGATGAAATCTTTCATGAAAGATAATATTGTCAACCCTATGGTAGACCAGATCTATTTTTGTTCTTTTTCTCTATATTTTTAGGATTTGTCAACTTGTCTATCATCGTATATTTCCATTTTCAAGTAAATCTCTCGTTCGGATCATATTGATGATTTGAAGAAGAGAGGAATAAAAAAAATGTGCTACAACATAATGAAGACAAAGGAAAAAAAGCACGTGAAGAAGTTTCATAGAGTAAACTTGTATGATAACTCAAAAGAATATGCTCAAAATGAGATTGGATCAAAAATAATTTGAAACATATCCATGATGAAGACCATACGAAAGCAACCCCCAACGAGAGGGTTTCAAGTTTATGTGCTTGTTCTGAGGTCAAGAGCAACTCCCAAAGGGACATTTCCTTTTGGTTAAGTACATCTTGAGGGGTGCTCAAGAATACTCTAGATAAAATGAATCATGTTTACACTTGTATAAGACTAGTAAAGGGTGTCACGAATGACAGTTACCTCACAGAAGTGTTCCGATGGCTTCAAAGTTCACCCCAATCCATACCGGCAGAGAGTGAGATGATCCCGAATTTCTATATAGATGTAAAACGTGATGTATGTGATTATAAGCTTAATTTCCTTAATAGTGATTCTTACTTTGCAACAAAGCCAAAAACTTGATCCCAAGCAAAAACTAGGTAAATTCTTCACTATGAAGCAAATAAGAATACATTTATAATATTTAAATTTGGGAAAATACACAAAGTATATGTATCGTTATCAAGTATATTGGATCTTTTGATTAAGCCTCAAATATCAAATCCACAGTGAAAACTTGCAATATGCACTTTTGTAAAACTCAAGAACTTTAGATAACAAAAATTCTACTTTGCAAAATAATCTTATTTAAACTTAAGATGTTATAATAGGAATGAAAATTTGATTCTTTTTGTAATTTTTTATTTATGAAAATCAAGTAAGCAACTAATTAACTTAACTAAATATTTACAAGATGAAGGCAATATAAGTAAAAAAAATTTTCCTTATCATGAATCAGTAAAAAGTATAGAATTTTTGTTGTGGAAGTATGCTAAATGTGTCGTGCCAAATAGGAGCAATAATATTCCTTACCCTTACTAGAGATGCTATAAAGAACATTGGCTAATATATAGTTTGAATAGTCTTGAAGACTAGTTAGGCAAGAAAGATACTAGCTCTCACTCTAGAGTTTTCTCTTCTCCCTCCATCTGGGGGCTAACATCTCATATCAAAACCTAAAACTATATATCAAATTGGGGCTTTTAGTGTGTCACTCTAAAGTTCTCTAATTCTACACCCTTGAAAAGTTTATTTCCTTATTTATTTGCACTCAACCTCATGAACTACATCTTCATCCATGAAATCTAATGTGATTCTTACCATTTGTTGATTGAGACAATATCATCTCAGATCTTACATGTTCTCACAAGAGGTATTAACATCTTCATTGGCCATATCAAGAAGTAAATGAAGTACAAAGTTTCAAATCATCATAACTTCTTCCAACATTAAAGTCTAATACGCACAACTTGCTTTAAATACTTAATCACTTATCATTTTAAGGAAAAAAATAAAGAAAACTGCTCAGAATTCATCAAGAAAACACAGCCACACATGAGTTTAAAAGTAGAAATAATGCACACAAACAAGAAATCTAAATTAAAACCAAATGTAGTCACAAAGATAAAAAATTATCTCAAATCCTCTCCACCAAATGTCTTGAAGTTCCTTTGAATTTTCTTTCTTCACTCACAATACGAACTAACACTCAAAATAAAAAGAAAGTGGTGGTGGCGGTTACTTGGATGAATGATGGTTGTAGATGTCTAATGGCTGGCCTCTCTTCTTTGGTAATCCAAGTCTTTTTTATGAAAATCTAAAAGGTGTCTTGGTGCTCTTCAAAATGTGTCTTCATTCAATGAATCTTTCGAGAGTTTCTTCTTTTCAAAAGCTAATTGAATAAATTTTTGTGACCATGGTCTATTTCCCACATTTTTACCAAGGGGCGCTTCAAACACCTCTTCAAAAATTCATTAAAATTCAATAATTCATCAAATAACTACTTCTGGCACTTAAATGTGAGGTACTTGGCGCATAGGCATGACTCTCCAGCGCTTAAGCGCCCCAGTTCATTTTTGCACCTTCATCATTTTTCCTCCAAATTTGATCATTTTTCACTCTTTTTAGCATTTTTCATTCATTTTATTGTACATGTAAGAAAAACACACAAATATATTTCATTAAAGTGTAATATCTCACAAATATGTATAAAAATATGTATAAGAACAATATATAGTTTAGGTGTATCAAAATCCCCCAAACTTAAAATGTTACTTGTCCTCAAGTGACCCTTCAATCTTTTAAAAACTAAATAAGTAGATTATGTATATGAGTTTCTATAAGAGTTATTAAAAATTTTGATGTAGAAATATAATAGTCCAATTTATAAAAAATATGAGTAAATGAGACCAACTTAGATTTTAGAAATTTTTAATGTTAAGACATATGAAAATATGAGTTTCTATCTAGTTCAAAAATATTGTAGATTCTCCAAATATAGAGTTTATGTATTTTATCATCTCCACTTAAAAATTTTTATTGAACATAATTTTACTTATATATTATATCCTTTAGCTTAAGAGTTTCTCAAGTCTTATACTTTAAAAAGATCAGATGTGGAACAAATTTTTAATTAGGCACTAATCCTCAAGCTTTTCCTCCCTTTTTCAATTTTTTTTTCTTTTCTTTTCTTTCTCTTTTTTCTCTTTTTTTCTTTTTTTTATTTCTTTGTTTTTCTTTTTTTTTCTTTTGGTAAGGATTACTATATCTGGATAGTCCTTTAATGATTTTAAATTCCACTCTTCCTTTCCTAAAGAAAAGAGTTGATATTTTTATTTCACTTAAAAATATAATAATAGTTTTTTTTTAAATTAATTTTAATAAAATAAATTTAAGTTTTGAAAATAAAAGTCTAAATCTTATAAATTTTTCAAAAATACAATTTTTCCTACTAAAGATAGTTACACTATATTTAGCATTTTCCACACTAAAAATTTTTAACTTTAAGTTTTTCTTCATTACTATAAATTTTAACTAAAGATAGTTACACTTTAAGTTTTTCTTCCTACTAAAAATAGTGTCATGCCTTTGCAGTGGCATCCAACTTCGAAGTGGAAAATTTAACGCTCCTTTAAGTTTTATAATGTGTCAATACATGATGTCAAATCAAATGTTCTTAAGGGTCATGTTGTTTAAATATTATGGAGCATGTTAAAGTTGATTAGAGCGACACCAGTTAGGTTTCTACGGTTCCCTCATTTGGGTACCACTACTTTCATTTAGACTATGAGAAATCTTGTTAGCAACCATAGGTTACCTCCTCCAAGGGATTCCTGATCATCTGGTAGAGACGTTTTAATTTAGTTGCAATTTTGGTTTTGTGATGTTTGTGATTAAATTTTGAGTTGTCTTATAATTTGAATGTTGTGGCGGTGAATTATATCTTATTTGATTTTTAAATTTTTGTTTTGGTTTTAGTTTTTTGGCTATCATAAAATTTTTTAGTTTTGACATGCAGGGTGACATCGTTGTTTAACATGCAAGTTCATGAGCAAGAAAAGTACAATAAAGAAAGTGCAGGAAAAGAAGGTACTATAAACTATAAAAGCATACTTGTCAAGTCTTCTTGTTCCTCCACCTGAAAGTTCAGTACTTGCAAGGCATATATAATTTTGTAGGAATTAAAACATGCTTATAGAAAAAGTAGAAAGTACAAGTTTAAGGTGTATCTACCAGATCCTATGTCATATCTTAATGGGTCCTATTCATTTAAATGTATAAATGATTTCTTAAGCAAGACATAATGAGTTTAATCATACTTTAAGATATCTAAAAGAGTATGAGAAAGGTCTAGGGATTAGGCCCCACGCATCTCACAATCCCTTGAAAAGTCCCGAGTTTGTTTAAATTCGTCATGTTGCTTATAAACTCCTCCTTATCATACCCTTATGCTCAATGAATTGATGTTCAAACCAACCCTAAGGATGGGGTAATTATCAATTGATGTTTTATTTATAAATTATATAGGTAGAGGGCCTTAGGGGCAAATTGGTCTAATTAAAAACCTTAGCACTTTGATTTTAAAGATGAGCTTGTAGTGTTTTAAACGGTTTTAAAGTAATTATAGGTCATTTTCTAAACCTCATTAAAAAAAATTTTGATTAAGCTTAGTTCACTACTAAGCCCTTAAAAATTAATGGAGAGATATGTAACTTTAGAAAAAGGTTTTAAATGTTTATATCTTTAATCTTTATCATGAATCATAAACCATCTAAAAACTATTACTTGGGGCTTAAAATCAGTGAGTTATGGTCCTCCAAAAATCAAACCCTTCACCTTGATATCTTTTTTTATTTAAATATTCTTCCAAATTTCATCAATTTTAGGAAATTACAAATTTATCCTTTACAAGACCAAAGTGAGGTTGGTTACTACCATTTATCCCTTTCATATTCCAATCATTAAAACATATCAATTAGGTTTATTTTTTGCCCATTTAGCCCTTTGATCAAGCCTAAATATTAATTAAGCCTTAAATTTCAAAATTTCCCTTTTTTCCCCTAAGGCCTTAACACCTTATAACTCATTAAATTGAACTCAAAATGACTTGAAAATTTTAAGTTACCCCACTCATGAGTTAATTAAAATATGAGAGGATAAATTTTTTTTTTGAATTTATTTAATTTTTAAAATTATTTTTAATGCAAAAATAAGGATTTTTCAATGAAAATTTAATAACTCAACAAAAAAAAACCTTTATCCTTAAGGATATTATTGAGGGTTCACCTACTTTGACCAATTTTCCTGATTTTTAGAGATTTAATTTAATTATTAGAATTATTTGTTTGTTTTGAGCATTAATTAAATATAAAATATTATTTAGGTAGAAAATTTAGTTATATTTTTATTAAATCTCTCTAAATCCAGGGAACTCAAAGAAATAAATTTCAATTTTTTGTGATTTATATTTTAATTATTGGAATTACTTTTGTGAAAACTTAAAGGAAATTCATTTTTAAACCTTTAAAATTAATATCTTGACTTAGAAAATTAATAAAATTATTTTAATTGATTCCAAGTGACCAGGAAGTCAAATGTGACATTTTAGTGTGTTTTTTACAATTTTGTAATTTTATAATTTTTAATTAATTTTTAACTATTCAAATGCTAAAAAATAGCTAAAAATAAAGTATTTATTTTAATTCCAATTTTAATTTTCTTAGGTTCCTCTGGTCATAAGGAGCTCCCAAAACCAATTTTTTAATTTTTTAATGGTATTTTAATTATTTTAATTATTTTAATGCCAAAAATGCAATTTCACTTGATAGATCCATTTGAGTGGTCAAATTAATTCCAATTGACTTGAAATTTTTATGGGGAGCTCCTGTGACATTAAAATATAGTGGAGAATGATTTTTATGTTATTTAAATTTATAATTACTCTAAATTGATTTTATTTAATTTTAGGGTTTATGGCAATTAAGATTATTTTTAATGAGTTAAACCAAGTTTAGATTTTTCCTAGGATCCTCTGACCATAGTGAATCTACCAAAATATCTCTTGCATTTTTTTGATGAGTATTTTAATTATAATAATTTTTATACCAAAAAATAGGACCATTAACTTGAAAATTAGATATCTCTAATTAAAGATGCCCCTGACCTTGGAAAAATCAGAGGAGATACCTCTAGGAGCAATTTGATAGAGTCTCCCCAAGGAATTTCAAGCTCTCCCCCCTTAGCCGTGGAGAGTGAGTTTAAATAGAGGTGGAAGGAGAGGCCAACTGGGGCAATTGGGGGGGTGCCATAAGTTGCTTATGTGGAGGGAAAAAGTGTCCAAAAATCCAATTGGGATGAGGCAGCTTGGATGGGTTTAATTTTGGGTTTTTGCCAAGGAGGAGCTTTTGGATTTGGAATTTTCAGCGGCCAAGGTGGCTAGCCAGCTAGGGAGGGGTCACCATCTGGCTCAGGGAGGTTAGGGCTTGGGTTTAGTGAAGTCAATTTGGGTTGGTCATGTGTAAAAGTCTTGGATTAAAGAGGAATGGGGGAAAAATTATTTTGGGTCAAATTTGGTCAATTCATGGTTTGGGGCTGTGTTCACTCACTAAGGATGGCTTGAATGCTGAGGAAAATCAGATGATTGAATTTAATCATCATGTTGAGGACTCTATCCAAGTGATTTTCCATAAGCATGAGGTTTGGATGTTTCATGAAGTGGGTTAAAAAGGATCTTAAGGATATTTGAAAGTGGATTGGCCTATTGACATTAATAGCTTGATGAGGTGGCAAGGCTCTCATGGCTCACCTATGGCTTGGGAGTGGCTTCATGGCTTCCCTTTGGTTTGGCTCTTTTGCATGTGAATGAATTTTGGAATTATGGGGTATTTTTGTTGATCTTGTCATGAGGCTTAATATAGAATGGTTTGATCATGAATTTAAAACTTAGGGAATAATTTTGATTTAATGGATGATGAAGAGAGAAGAAATTATCATGCGGACTTTGGATTTGGGCTTTTGGAATTAGATGTAGTGGGCTTGGGCTTTTAAAATTAGGGGTGAATTTGGGCTAAAATTTGGGCTAATTGAATGTTTAATTTGGTATAGAAAGATGTCATGGAGAGTTTGGAAAGTATTTCAAATGATTTGAATTGAATTAGAAGACCAATTTGGTGGATTTCATCATATGGTAAAAAAGGGGCTTGAATCTTGTTTAGATTAGAATTGGGGATACTGAATTTTTGGTTTGGAATTAAAATTAGGCAAGATTGGTGTCAATTGGGCTAAGATTGAGGCTAATTTGGGAAAATTGGGCCCTTAAGGACAAATTTGGGGCTTTGGTCAAATTGGGTAAAATTTATCAAATTCAATCAATGTGATGGCCTAATATTGAAATTGAGAATATTTGGGATGATTCTGGAATTTTTGTGAATTTTCGGAATTTTTAAATTTTTTTGGCATGAGGGGCATTTTGGTATTTTTTTGGTAATTTTGAGGGTATTTTGGGAATTTGGTGATTTAGGTGAATTTTGGTCAATTTAGGTAGTGGTGAGTGGTTTGAGATGATTTTGGGGAAAAATTTGGGTAATTTTGAGATTTTTGGCAAAAATTAGGGTTATAGGGGTATTTTGGTAATTTGGTGATTTTAGTCTAGAATGGGCAAGTAAGCCATGAAGCCATGCCGAATCAATAGGAGTCATGTGAGGACACATTTTGGATGCTCAATATTTTGATTCTAACCCTCTTAGCCAAAGACTAGGGGCTCATTCATATGAGCTTTCCAAAAGGAATCATGAGACCAAATCAAGGGTTTGGAGTATGTAAGAAAGTTTAGTGCATGCAAGCCATATCAACCAAAACTAAACCACCTAGGGTTAGTCCTAAGGTCTGACCATCCTATGAGAGACTCTCCTTGAGTTCCCTCATACTTCTCCCACCTACTAAGTGCTAGAGGTTAGGACCAATATGTAGAACTTCAAGTCGGTCAACATAAAGGGTTTCACAAACTGAAACATATGTCATAATTTTTTTAGTTTATTTAGTCGAGTGTCACTTGTATGTAATGAAAAAAAATATGAGACAAAA
>NEWO01000281.1:0-15577 GCA_003013225.1 Phalaenopsis aphrodite | reverse complement strand
GTGTAATTGTGTGGATTTAATTTGGTTTGTTTTGTTTTGTTTTTTTTTTTGCTTAAGAATTTTGAACTTTGATTGTGTGTATAGTTTTGTGACAGTGTTTAGTGTTGTGGCTTGATTTTGACGCTGATTTATAATTAGTTGTTTAATATGTGTGATTGTGTAATTAAAAAAATTGTGTTTGTAAAAAGTGTGCTTTCATATATAAAAGTTAGTTTGTTGTTGTTTGTGAAAATTCGTGTTGGTGAAATGTTTTGTTTTGTGAATTATTGATAGATAGAAATTTATGTTTAAAATACTAAAACTTTTGGAGTAAGTTGATAGAAAATTGAAAATAAAAAAAAAATCAAAATATGAAATTTTCGGGCCTTCAGCGCCGACGGCGCCCTCGACTCAACAGCAGATTTTAACACCTAAAAATTTGCAATTTTTACTGTAGCCACCATTTTTACACTTAAGTCATCTTCAACCTTTGGTTTGGGCTGCTAGGGCTTGATTGTGGTCGGATTTGAGGTTTCATCTTCTCCATGTAAGAGCTACACTTTAAACCAATTTTTTTTTTATTTTCACCTAAGATTTATCTCACATTACATGGATCCGAAAATACAAAAAAAAATTTGAGAAATTTTTGAGAAAATCATTTGGTGATGAACTCTTATATAGTGATTTGAAGTTTAAGATGTTTTACATTTTGATTTATAGAATTGTAGAATTTATTCAGATTTTTCAAAAATTTATAGATTTCCTATGGCACCTAGATCGAGCAAAAGGAAAGTAGAATATGACGAGCAGAGATTTGTTAGTTTTACAGCCAGTGCTCGATTTCATAGCATTTGTGAAAATAATAAAGTAATTCAGGACCGAGGTTATAAAAATCCAGGAGGAGAAGTTGAACGTTTGATTATTGCTTGACAATGGGAAAACTTCTGCTATTTTATTGTTGATGCAATAGTTGGGATTGTAATGGAATTTTATGTTAACCTTCCTGAAGATTCTGATGATTATGTATTTGTTTGTGGAAAAAGGGTAGAATTTACTCCAAAGAAAATAAATGAATTCTATTATGTAGAAGATGTGTATAGATGTCAGTATCATTCCTTTTCTGTTACAGATCAAGCTTTAGATGAAGTTATTTCTTTCTGACTAGTGAGAAAGGGGCTTGAAATATAAAAAATGGAGTTAAAGTTAACTTTCCCCGTACTAGTTTAAATGTAGTATCTAAGGCTTGACATTATTTTATTTCTGGAAGAATGATTCCGACGAACCATCATAGTGAGGTGACCAAAGTAGAGCCATCTCGAACTACTATATTCAGCAAGTTATGGACATAAATGTGGGCTATATTATTTATATGAACACTCGATCTATTGCTTTGGGAGAGACTTCTGGTGGATTGGCACACCATGCTCTTATTTACATACTTTGTGAGCAGGCATGAGTTGATTTTAGACCTAATGAGGAGAGGATTGAGCCTTAGAGACCTATTAGGCCTGCAAACATCAAGACATATGAATCTCATGTTGACTGGATATCTGGCAGTAAGGCTATAGATATTCCTTCTACTTCTAGAGATATTCCTTCTACCTCTCCTGTACCTACTTCTAGTGACTCCAACAACAGAGAACTTTTGGATCAGATGATGATACAATAGGGATATATTTTGACAATGAATTATAGCATGCATAATATCGAAGCCAGAAATGCTCACACTGATGATTTGATTCGGCAAAAATTTGAGTACGATGCTTGCTTATGATGAGGCTTTAGTTAGATACCTGAGGGGAGAACATTCAGTTCAGTTCCATGTTCACCCTGTTTTTACTCCATATCAGCAACAAAAGTTGGATGTAGATGAAGAAGAAGATGATATCGATTAGTGATCTTTTTGTTTGTTTGTTTGTGTTTGTACTGTGTGATTGTATTGTTTGGGTTATGATGTTGTTTAGACTTTATTTGTTATGTTATGTGAAACTGTAATGTGGAAGACTATTTTTATTTTTAGAATTTAGTTTAGTTCTGTTGTTATTTTTATCACTTTGTTCTGTTTTGTGATTAGCTCTTTCTTAGCAAATTTTTTATGTATTATGTGCAATTTAATGATTTTAGCCTTGTAGTTTTCATTTTAGCACCAGTAGTATTTCAAAATTTATGTTAAAAAATCAGAATCTCCAACAGGTATAAATTTTTTTATGTATATAATGCTTTCTTTTACCCTTCATTTTTAAAGCTCTTCATGTAAAAATCTTTTAAAAATTTAAGTTGGGGGGGGAGAAGAAGAAAAATTATTTTTAGAAAGAGAGAAAGAACTTAATTTTATTTGTCCTCACTTAATTATATTTTTAAAATTTTAAATTTAATATGACCTTTGGTATTAGAGGTTAACTTTAGATAACTATATTTATGTTTCTAAATATATAGTAAATTTAAGTAAAAATTTTCAATAATAAAGGTTAATTCTAGGGGGTAAGATATTTGGTAAAAGAGAATAAGACTATTTTTTTCTATTTTTAGTAAAGGAAATTTGTATTTTTGAAGTCTTAAAAATCTTTAAAAATTCATATAAAAAGAAAAGAATTAAACTTTATGAAATCTTTAAGTTAATATAAATTTGTTCAGTGAAGAAAAGTAAAAAGTTTTTAACTTTAAGAAGAAGATAGTGAAGTTCAAAATCATTAAAGGCTATCAAGATATAGTAATCCTGACATATAAAAAAAAAGAGAGAAGAAAAGAAAGAAAGAAAAGAAAAAAGGGATTAAAAATGATCTTGAAAAGAAAAGAAAAAGAAAAAAAAGGGGGAGAAACTTGAGGAGATGTCTAATTAAAAATTAGCTTCACTTGAATCAACTTAAGGAAAAAGACTTGAACGCATTTCCTATACTTTTTATTTGAATGTTAACTTAATTATTAAAAAAGTTTTATGAAATTCTTTTTCATATGAATTTGATAAGTGACTTTAATATAACAAATTGCATTTTTTTCTTGAAAGAAATAGAGTATCAGAAACTTAGACTTAATTATTAAATATTTTTACACCTTTAGTATTAATTGAAGTTGTTTTGAATTTTTCTTAAGTTATACTATTATATTTTGAAAACTAAAATATTGAAGTTGAAAAGTTAAGGTCTTTTTCAAAATTCATATGTATATATTTTTATGTAGTAAAGGAGTTACTTGAGAACAAGTAACATGTAAGTTTGAGGGATTTTGATACTTAATTTACTTTTCGATTTGGCCAATTGAATTGTTAAAATGTGATGTGAAACATATGATCCGGGAAATGGAGTATGAGTTCTACAACAAAGTAAGGATCACATTTGATTCCATGAAGGAGAACATCATTTATGGAATTAAGTGCAAATAAATAGGGAAATATTCTTTGTTGGGTGTATAATTGGAGAACCTTTAAGGTGACAAACTAAAATCATCAATTCAGTCTTACTGTTTAAAAACTAAAGCGAGAGCTAGCCTTCAGGTGAAGGGAAGTGGGAGCTCTAGACTGAGAGCCGGTATCCTACTAGCCTAGCCACAGATTTACGGACTAAACTTCGAGATTAGCTAATGATTTTGTATGCACTGTATCAGGGTAGAGAACTAAAATTGCTCTTATTTGGCACAATACATATTATGAACAATTATCTCATCTCATTTTACCATAGCCTCATTGTAGTGGGAAGGATGCTTTTTCACATAAGAATCTCAGTTACATAAACATAGTTAATAGATAAATATTTAGTGTTTTAAATTTTGCATATTTAATTTGATAATAGTTTAGAAATTTAATTTTTATTACATCTCAACAATTGAAATTAGTGACAGTGATTTCAATTGACTTTCTGTGAATTTCCTAGTAAATTTATCATTTCCAATTTAAATCTTCCCCATAGGATCAATATTAGAAAGTTCATTATTATTTGATAATGATATGTATACTTGCGTAGAATCTGAATATTAATTGATTATATTTATTTAAATTTTACACAATCTATCGCAACAAAAAAATTGAATCAGCTACCTCTTGGGCTCACACATCATCTGCTGTAACTCTTGAAAAGAACTATTGTAATCCAAATGTAGAACGTTGCATCTCAAACATTCAAGGAATACTACTTCTGTAGATGCTCCCATGGGAATTTCAACATTGCATAGCAAACAACCCTTGAAAGATTCATGGGGTGTTTCTGTCTGCATCAGTTGTGTGGCTGGTCTAACTCATCCTCTGTATCAGGTAGGCTAGAAGAGGTCTCCTTTATGCATGGTTCATAATCTTCCCCTCAAGAATAGGGGTGAGTAGACCTGTTGCTTCTCTCTATTGTCTTCTTTCTTCTCGCAGGAAGGTTGGTTGCGCCGGTTGGCATTGCGACGTTGCGTTCTTCTGAGCGGTGCATCTGACACTCTGTCTTTGTCAACACCTACTAAATCTCATGTCGGGGCAGTTATCAGGGATTTTAGATGACTGGTTCCTTCAATTGGATGTTGTTGTTGGGTGATTACTTTCTTCCTCTTCCTTGAGGAGTTTTCTTTGGTGCCCATCTTTAACAGAGTGGTAATCCTTCCTTTTCTAGATGACTGACGGCGTCCATCATGGGATTCTTATATTCTACATTGACTTGATTGAAGTCTAAGTCCAAGTATATAATACCACCTTGAGCAGCCCTTTCTTCATTTAGTGTGAGATTGAGGCCATCTCAAAAAAAGAAAATCAGCTTGCGTCTCGATATTTCTTTTGTAAAAGATAGAAAAACATCAATGCACTGACATTTATCATGAATAAGAATAAGAATGAAGCACTTAAAAATTTTTTTATTATTATTTAATAATTTTACTTATTCAATTTAATTTATATTTGATTAGGCTTTGAAAATTAGAAACATAAGAAGAGAAACAAAGTGGGCAAAGTTCAAAATTTTTCATTTTAATGAGGTCAATTTATTACAGAACTTTGGACCCAGTCACAGACGCTTGAACAAATAAATAACCCCAGAATAATCAAAATTTCAAAAACAGTCAATTTCAAGCAGCATCACGTCGGGTAATATATCTTCAAGTAGCAGTCATTGACTGACAACATAGGTATTTCACCTCAGAAATTCACCAGCTGGTAAGATCCTCTTGAATAAACTTTTTCTATTATAAATGGTCTCTCCCAAGTTAGTTCAAAATTTTCACCTATCTTATAGTGTGTAAGAATAAGCTTTTTGAGAACAAGGACAAGATCACCAACTTTAAACTTCCTCAGACGGACCAATTAGTCATTAGCCTGCGCCATCCTTGCTTGGTAGAGCTTCAAGTGTTGTTGTGCTTCTAGTCATTTTCCCTTAAGATTTTCTAATTCCTCAAGTATGAGTTCTGCACTTTCTTCATTTGTGATTTGGTTGATGACAATGACTCTGAGAGACGGTGTCTAAACTTCTAGTTGTAGTACGGTATCTAACCCGTACACAAGCGTGTAATGTGTACACTGAGTGGGAGTCCTGAACGTTGTTTGGTAGGCCCATAAAGCTTCTAATAATTTATTATGCCAATCTCTTTTATTTTCATCCAATGTCTTTTTTAAAATTTGCATGAGCATTTTGTTGAAGGCTTCGACAAGTCCATTTGCCCTGGGATAATAGATTGTAAGGTATCTCCATTCTATCCCATATTGTTTGATAAAATTATTAATCTTCGTGCACTTGAAGGTTATCCCATTGTCAAAAATTACCCTGCATGGAACACCGAAATTGTAGATTATATTGGTCTTGAAGAATTGTAGGACATGCTGTGTTGTAAATCTATGTTTTTTAGAGGATGGAGGATCTATCAGACCTATTATGTCTGTGCCCTAACACTAGAATGGCCATAAGGCAACAATTGGGTGTAGCACATTCGGAGGTTGGTGTAAGACCACCCCATGCACTTGGCAAAGGTGAAACTTTCTAGCTATATCCATGCAATAAAATATCATTGCCGACCAATAATATTTGAGTCATCTTCATCTTTGACTCTAACTGGTGAGCACCACACAATCTGACATGTACTTCTTTGATGATATTTTGTGCTCTGCCCTGCTCAGACATTGCAATCACATCTGATTGAATGATCTCCTGTAGAGGACATCACCACCAGAGTATATGACATAGCCCTTCTTGTGATGTGATATGCCTCAGACTTATCCTCTGACAACTTTTCAGTCTGCAAATATTCTGTTAATGGCTTACGCCAGTCTTCGTTGATGTCTATCGCTGCAATATTCATTCCATCTTCTTTTTCGAGCTTATGTAGATTGTCGAGGTTGATTTGAGACAAAACTTGTCTTCCTTGTACAATAATATCAATGAAATCCTTTGGTGGACACGCCAGCTCTTTAGCAAGTTTTGCTAGAGCATCAACATAGGCATTATCTCCTTAAGGAATCCTATATAGAGTCACATTAGGGATCTGTTCAAGCAGCTTCATTGTTTACCGGTGGTATTATGCTAGTCTTGGTTTCAATATCTTGTATTTCCCGACGACTTGTTGAATAATCAGTTGAGAGTCACCATAGATGGCCACGTTTGTTATATCCGTTGAGATTGCCAACTCCAAGACGGTGATTAACGCCTCATGTTCTGCTTTGATGTTCATACACGGCTCCATCAGGTGCTAGGAGAATCTCAACATACCTTTATCTGGCATGATGAAAACCAAACCAATCCTTATTTTTCCCAGTATAACCATTTTTTATCCTTTATCTTTCCTGGCTGATGAAGCCCAATCGAAGTGCATTTCTCAATGTCTGGTACTGGAGGGGTACTTGCTCATCAGGTAATTCATCGTTGAGAGGGGACCTAGCTGAAAGTGGGTGTGCTGCAAGAAAATCTGCTAAAGTTTGGCCCTTGATAGTGTGGAGGGAAATGAAAGTTTTGTCGAATTTCAATAAAACCATCGACAATCTTGCTAGACGTCCGAAAAGTCTTCGTCGGGTCATTAAATATTACAATAGATTAACATTTGAAATGAGGGTAATTTTATGAGAAAGCATGTAGTGCCTAAGCATTTAGGTGGTGAAAATTAAAGCTAGATAATGCTTCTCAAAAGACGAATACTTTATCTTTGTCGGTATTTTATGCAAAAAATCAAGAAAATTGATATTAAGTTAATAATAATGATCCAATGTAACCCGAATAATAATGTAACTTTAATGAAAATAATTTATCTTTAAAACCTCTTTTAAATTCCCAATTCCCTTTTACATATAACACAAGTATGCGTATCATTCAAGCAATACAAGGCTCTAATTGAGTCCTAGATATCGATCCCACATGGAAGCTGGAAATATATATAAGCTAACTATTTATATTTTATTATAAACTAAAAATAAAAATAAAGTAAAGTACAAAGTTTGAAGTTAAAATACTTAAGTGAAATGTTACTAAATATGCAGATGTGCGACTATAACAAGTAAATTAAACTACATGTTAAATTTTCAAAAGTAAATTTCTGAAATAAAATAAAATTTTTTGTTGACGAAAAGCTCAAGTATGAGAAAACATCATTCCCATTTTCAATGAAAATATGGCTTGTGAAGAAATTGAAATCATTTAAAATATATATTTAAAAACTAATTTATGTTAAATAGGAGCAATCTTATTCTCTACCCTCTCCTGAGCGCTATAAAGAACATTGACTAATCCAGAGTTTGGTCTCTGATTCCGTGGTTAGGCTAGGAGGATACCGGCTGTCACTCCAGAGCTCCCACTACTCCCTCACCTAAGGGCTAACATGCTCATATTAATTTTTATTCAAGTGGAGCAAATTGGGGATTCTAATCTGTCACCTTAAAATCTTTCAATTTTACATCCAACGAAATATTTATGTATTTATTTGAACCCAATCCCATGGATGAAATACTCTCCCATGAAATCAATTACGATTCTCCCTTTGTTGTAGAAATCATATCCCATTTTTAGAACATATATTTCTCAACACATCTTAACAATTTAATTGGTCAGATCGAAAAGTAAATAAAGATCGGAGTTCAAATCATCACAAATTATTGACATTTAAAACTGTAGAAAATAAAATCAATTCTTCACAAAACCATTTCTTCAAAGTAGGGAGAAGGATAAAGAATATTACTCAGATATCATGAGAATGATACGATAAAACATAGATTTCATATATAAGGACAAGTTTACAAACAAAAGAAATGAAAAATACAACTTAACTTACAATCCTTCCCAAGCAAATCCCTAGAAGTTCTCCCCAAGCTTTTTCCTCTTTACAATCACTCCCAATTCTCTCTTAGAAATGTAATGAAGAAGAAATCTCTCACCTTCTCTCTCCTCTTACAACCCTGAAGAAATCTCATCTTCCTCTCTCTAGCTCACGCCAATTCTCTCTCTCCCTCTCGTCACACTCTAGAAGTCCCCTTTCCTTTTGGGCTGCTTCCTCTCCAAAAAAGTTTCATTTTCCCTCCAAAATTCAAAAGTAAAAACTTTAAAATTCAAAAGATGTACCTCCTTGATCCAAGAGTCGGATCCCTTCAAATTGGAACCTTCTATAGTGTCTAAATGCATTGAATCACTCCATGAGGTGTTTAAAACAAGTGTCTCTTTGAAAATTCACGCAAAATTTGTCTCGAACCGCCTTAATTTAAAATTTCATGCCTGGTGCATCATGCGCCAATCTAGCGCATCATGCGTCAGTGCTATGGATTTTGGTGCTTCATGAGCTAGTTTAACACATCATGCGTCAAACCCCAAAATTGGTTGTTTTTGCTCTAAATTTTGCTCTTTTTGTCATTTTTTTCTCCAAATGTCTAAAAATGTTATACCTGCAAGAAAAACACAAAAATACCTTTCTTTAAAGTGCAATATCACAAAAAATGGGCATAAAAGGGCACTTAAAACAATATATTATTTTTGTGTATCAAAATCACCCAAACTTAAATGTTACTTATCCTCAAGAGACACTTTTATTACATAAAAGCATATGAATTTAGGATAGAGATTAACTTATCACTTCTATACTTTTGTTAAATAAATAGAATAGAAAAAATTAAGAAAAACCTTTAATAACTTTGATTCAAACTCCAAGTCTAGGAATATCTAGTAATAGAATTTAAGATTTCTGAATCTCTATTCATTTGAAGAAAAGTTGTAATTTTTCATGCCAAGAACATTTAGAACACTCATATGAAAAAGAACTTCATGAAAACTTTACTATGAATGTTACTAATACTTCAATACAAGTTTAGAAAGTGTAATAAAGCTCATTCCTTAAGTTGATTTAAGTGAAACTAATTTTTTATTAGGCATCTCCTCAAGCTTCTCCTCACCAATTTTTTTTCTTTTATTTTCTTTTCTCTCTTTTTTTTTCTTTTATGATCTTTTTAATCCTTTCTTTTCTTTTTCTTTTCTTTTTTTTAGATGAGGATTACTATATCTGGATAGTTTTTAATAGTTTTGAACTTCACTATCCTCTTTTTAAAGTCAAAACTCCATACCTCTCATTACTTAACAAAGTCATACTAGTTTATGATTTTTCATAAAGCCTCATTTCTTTCTTCTTACATGAAACTCTAAAATTCTTAAAACTTCAAAATACAATTTCCTTTACTAAAAATAGAAAAATATAGCCTTATCCTATCATATCAAATATCTTTAACTTTATAATTGAACTTCATTATTAAAAACTTTTACATAAATTTGCTATAATATTTATAAACATAAGTATAGTCATTTAAAGTTAAATCTTAATATCCCAGGTCATGTTAAAAAATTTTTGAAAAATATAGTCACTTTAGGACAAATAAAATTTAGTTTTTTTCCATTTCAAAAAAAAATTTTCTTTTCCCCAAACTTAAATTTTTAAATGATTTTAAAAACATTTTAGTACAAAATTTTAGTTGGTGAAAGAAAATAGTAAATACATGAAAATAAAAACTAACCTGTAGAGGATTTCCGAACATGAAATTGGTTCTGGTATACTGCAGTTGCTAATTGTAAAACTATATACAGGCTTTAAAACATTAAATAAAACATTTTCTATTCTAAAGAACTTGCTGGGAATTAAAACAAAAATACTAAAACTAAAAAATAAAAATAGAAAATACTACACATTCAACAAGCTCAAACTAAAAATACTAAAACTGAAACTGAAAAGTAAACATTCTAAATTTATTATTACAAATTAGTGGTCCACAACATAACATAAAAGTCTGATTATAACAGTCTCAATTAAAAAGTGCAACACAATACAAACAAACACAAACAACACATAATATCAAATCAAACTAAATCTAAAAGATCAATCTGCATCTCCTTCCTCACCACCATCATCATTATCTTCTTCTTCTTCTCTTGCTTCTTAACCTTCATCTCAAATGTGAGCATTGAGAAAAAAGCTAGAGCAAGGGGGAAAGTTCACATTAGGTTCACCCATGAAGTGTCTAGCCATAGCATTTTGAAAATCTATATCATGTTGAACTCTCCTTTGTTGATAGTCATCATTATATGCATTCCTTGCATCTATCTCTCCCAAATGAGTTTGTATATTAATGATATCATATTGTTGAATCATGAGCTGGTCCAATACACCTTCTAAAACACTGAATTTGTTATGTGCTGGCTTAAAAAATGTTAGTTTGTATTAACTAGTGTTTCGTATATAAATATAAGTTTTGTTTTATTTGTGAAAATCTTGTGTTAGTTTGATGTTTAATTATGCTTAGAAAGGTTTATTTGAGTCAAATAGAGGCTGATGTAAAGCCGTACTGAGCAGATTTCTATAAAAATTGAAATCGAGAAAAAATACGCTCTGGCGCATGATGCACCAAAAGTCCGAAAACACTATATTGCCTAGAAAACTGCATGATTGGTTTTGGGAGCCTCCATTTTTGCTGCTTGAGTCATCTTCTATGTAATTATGCAGTTTTCTAGGAAATATAGCGTGTTCGGACTTTTGACGCATCATGCGTCAAAGCGTATTTTTGCCCGATTTTAGTTTCTGTGGAAATCTACTCAGTACCGCTTTACATCAACCTCTATTTGACTCAAATAAACCTTTCTAAGCATAATTAAACATCAAACTAACACTAAATTTTAAAAAATAACACAAAACTTATATTTATATACGAAACACGAGTTAATGCAAACTAACATTTTTCAAGCCAACACATAACAAATTCAGTGTTTTAAAGTAAGCCAACATCCTAAACACTAAAATCTGAACAACAAACTTCAAAGAAATAACATAGATAGTGCAACAATAGAAAGTAAAGACAATCCAACATAACAAACTAAAACAAACAATACTAGACAAGACATTCCGTGCTTAGCTCAACTTCAAACATCTTCTTCACTCTTGTTCTCCTGGAGATCTCCCATAGACTGGTAGTGCACATACAGATTGTAGAAAGGCCTAAATAGAAATTCATTGTTGAATTTTCCTCCTCAATCAATGCATGCTTCTTGAACATACGTACCAAACCATCTTCAATACACCATGTATGTTCAAAATGTTCATTAAGTCTCCAATCCAGACGATCCAGCATCTTAGAAATATTCTCAATTGCATGCATAAGATTATGCATCTCTTTCTCTATCTTTTTAATTCTCTTTGAAAGTGCACTTGAGTTTTAGTAGGGTTGAATAGGTGATGAATTATGAGATACTTGATTCATTAATACATTCATAACATTTTCATCTCTCATTCCAATGCAACTGCAGTAAACTTTAGGATCCATCGGCTTCTAAGGCAATTGTACTGTCTCCCAACTTTAATAATGTACTTGCGATTAACTGCAAAGTTAGAAAATAGTAGACGAATGTCCCAATCCAGTTGCAGATCCATTCACGATCAAACTTAAAACTGATTTTATAAGTATGGCTCCAATATCAATAGGTTTTCCAGTTTGAATACAGTAGTTCAGAATAGCACTCTCCTTCGTGACTTAACTAATTCTCATAGTAGGCAGTAATTTTGAGGAAATGAAGAAATGTCATGCCTTTGAAGTAGGATTTAATAATGCTGAAAAAAAACTCACATTCACATCATCTCAAGCTTCCCAATTAGCATCTTCATCTGTAAGGTAACGTTAGAGTTCATTCATGTTGTCTCTTGTAGAGGTAAAACTTGCATATTGGCAGACAGACACGTTCTCAATCATTAACATTTCATTGATTTTCAAAGGAGTGAACTGCACAAACCTGCCTTGCATGTAGATCATTCCTTGGTTGATCCCTTAAAGATTTGCACAAAATTCTTTCACCACAAGGACTACTACAATGGCAATGGTGTAGCAAAGCACTTCCCAATGCCTCTGCGCAATAACTTCTTCAACTCGAGTATTTGGCATGTTGAATCCTCGATTCAAAAATCCCCTCTCTTTTATAAGCCTCTTCTTTACTATAACTCGATCATGCAATTTATGTGCACCGAGACTGATGAACTTTCTTCGGTTGAAAATTCCGAATCTAGTAAAGTTTCTAGAGTAGGAAGCCATAGGAATTGAAAAGTGGTGACTCTTCCCTCGTTCCCCCCCCCCCCTAAAATATGTCCTGGAGTTGGTATTTAAGAGTTATGTAAAGGTGTGCCCACCAAAAACTGCCAAAAATTGCCATTTGAAACGTTTTAAGTCATTTTCGTCTCCGCGGAGCATCATGCGCCAGTTCCAAAATTTGGTTGTTTCGATTTTTATCAAATAAATTCTCAGTATTTTCACAACATTAGGCAAATAAAGATGTTTCTAAACATTTTTTTCTCAAATACACGGATTACCTGACATAAACATAAACATAAACATACATATAAGATTTTAAACAAAAACTCAAAAATCAAAGTAAACAACGATACATATGGGTTGCCTCCCGCAAAGCGCTTGGTTTAATGTCATCCACCCGACATTCCCAGTGTCATTCTGGGTGATCCAACATGATAGTCTCTTTAAAATTTGGTCTTTGACCATCAAAATACGGTTTCATTCTGTGACCATTCACTTTAAATATTTTTCCACTTTTAGGATCTTCAATATTGACTGCTCTATAAGGATAGACTTTTATAACTTTGAATGGACCTTTACACCTAAACTTCAATTTTCCAAGAAATATTTTCAATCTTGAATTATATAATAAATCTTCCTATCCAGGTTCAAATTCTCTTTTTACTATCTTCCAATCATGTCATTCTTTCATTTTTTCCTTATAAATCATCTCATTATCGTAAGATTCATTCCTAATTTCCTCAAGCTCATTCAATTTAAATGTTCTTTTCTCTTCAGCTTCTTTCAAATTAAAATTAAATTTCTTTATTGCCCAATAAGTTTTTAGTTCCAATTCAACTGGTAAGTGACTAGTCTTCCCAAAAATTAATCTGTATGGGGACATTTTTATAGGTGTCTTATAAGATGTCTTGTATGCTCATAACGCAGTATCTAATCTAATAGACCAATCGATTTTATTATGATTAATACTTTTCTCCAAAATTTTCTTAATTTGGCGATTAAATACCTCCACTAAACCACAAGTCTGGGGATGATAAACAGTTGCAATTTTATGTATTATATTATATTTTTCAACCAATATTGCAACTGTTGAATTTCTAAAATGAGATCCTTAATCAATAATGATTACTCTCGGCATTACATATCTTGTAAAAATATTTTTAATTAAAAATTTTGAAACACTCCGAGCATCACATCTAGGTAAAGTGATTGCTTCTTTCCATTTTGAAACATAATCCACAACAATATATATATATATATATATATATATATATATATATATATATCCAAATGAAGGCATGAATGGTTCCATAAAATCTAATCCCCATGCATATAAAATTTTAATTTCCAAATTAAAATTTAGAGGCATTTCATTTCTTTTAGAAATATTACCTACTCTCTGACACCGATCACATGATTTTACATATATATTAACATCTCTAAATAGAGTAGGCCAATAAAATCCAGATTTTAAAATTTTTCGAGCAGTTTTATCATTCCCAAAATGTCCTCCAAATTCAGAATCATGACATTTTTGAATAATCTCCTGAATTTCTTTATAAGGCGCACAACGTCTTATAACTAAATCTTTACATTGTTTATACAATTGAGGATCATCCAAAAAATAATATTTTGCATCATAAATGAATTTCTTTTCCTATTGTTTTGTCAATCCATATGATAAAATACCAATAACAATATAATTTATAATATTATCATACCAAGGTATTTCCCATCCTCTTACAGCATAAAGCTGTTCATCAGGAAAAGTATCTTTGATCTCTTTTTCCAAATCATGTATTTCTTCATATTCTAACATCGATAGATGATCAAATATTTGATTATCAGTCCATATCCTATCAACTAGTACAAAATCAAACTCTTGCATCAGAAATATCCATCTAATTATTCTTGGTTTTGCATCTTTCATTTGCATTAAATATTTAATACCAAAATGGCTAGTATGCACAACACATTTAGTTCTAATCAAATATGATTTAAACTTATCAAAAACATACATAATGGTTAATGACTCTCTTTTAGTGGTGGTATAGTTAATTTGAGCATCATTATAAGTCTTATTAACATAATATATGACCTTGAAAATCTTATCATATTTCTGCCCAAAAATAGCTCCAATTGCATAATTACTAGCATCATACATTAGTTCAAAAGGTATTAAGGTTTTAAAATGGACGGCTCTCGGTTAAAGCCATCGGGGATGATGAACGGATGCCGTCCATCCTCGCGTGTATTGAATGAATGGTGGAGATCAAGCCGGATGATCATCCGGGACGATACAGCGGGCCTGAGTCAGAAGGCGACGTCAAATAGGAGCGCGCCCCGTGGCTTTTCGATGGATCCGATGATCCAGTCAGCCCGCGGTTTGAATAAATAAATAGGATATTTAATAAATCAGAAAATAGCCTCTAAACTTCAAAAATCTATATCTTTGCATAGAAAATTCATAAAAATAAAATAAAAATACCCTCTTGCTCAGTGAACAGAGGAGAATCATGTGGAAATATTTTCACATTAATTTGATGCATAAATTATTTTTAAAAAATGAATTAGGGTTAGGGTTTTTTAATTCTCCATTTATGTTGGAATATCACCTTGACCCCAAATTTTTATATGTTGTAGTCCCTGTCTAGATGCATAATTTAAGAGTTTTTTCAAAGACATAGGAGATCTCTAGACAGAGATCTTAATTTTCTAAATTTTTATGCATTTTCTATTCAAATAATTATAGAAAATTGAATGTGGCTTAAAAATTCTACAAAAATTCACTTAAGTTCCCTATGGTTAGAGTAGTCTTAGGAAATAATTTCATGATTTTTAAGAATTAAAACATCAATATTTTGAGTAAACCCCAATTTGCTTAAAACATTTAATTTGGAGAATATAAAGATCAAAATCATTTAATTTTGATTCTCCACTATGACTTATGAATCAGAGAATTCAGCATAAAAAATTTTAAAGGATTTTGAGATCATTTGATATTTTTAATTGATTTTTAAAGATCATCATCAAATTTAACATTTAAATAATTTTTAAAAATCAAAATATAACTCTAAAAATTATGAAACTTAGTTTTTTGAGTTCTCTAATATTAGG
>NEWO01000280.1:840476-877335 GCA_003013225.1 Phalaenopsis aphrodite | reverse complement strand
CATTTGATGGAGTGATTTGTATTCCTTCCTTATTTGTAGGGAAACCACTCCCATAACATATAAATAAAACCCCTCTTTTCGTGTAAGAGGACCTAGAGTCGGTTCACAAAGAATTAGGAGTTGAATTCCAATATCATTTTGGAAAGAAGAACCAACTAAGGCTTCCAGATCCCACAGCCACTGACAGCCATTGGCCATCGCTCACCAGCCACCGTAGAACAACGTCAGTTGCCCTCTCCTTGTTGCAACGAAGCCCCTCTTAGAGTTGCAACATGCACTGCAGTAACTAAGCACTGAGAGAAGTAAAGGCTGATTTCTGCCCTCCTTCTTGGCCTCTTTAGAACTATCTCACTGACTCAAAAGCATTTTTCTCCAAATGGAGTCTTTGGACATTGTTGTGTTGATATGCACTTGAGTTGATTTGATTGCATGTGTTGTCTGTCGACCTGAATCTTGAGAAAATCACTGATCAGGATGTCATCCAACTCGAGCCTTAGTTTTAGCCCATCCCATTTGCTAGGTTGGACCATCGATTGCTCGCTCATCCTAGAGTTTTTCGCTTGCTTGCCATCGTAGGGGTGCCTTTTATTTACTCACCGTAGAGGAGAGTCATTTGTTTGCTTCCGCTAGAGGAGATTTTTTTGGCTTGTCCCGAATGTGAATTTTTTGTTTGCTCTCCCAGAAAGAGAGAGAGAGAGAGAGAGAGAAGGGAGTTATTTATTTGCTCTCCATGAAAGGGAATTTTGTTTGCTCACCTCAAATGTGAGCCTTTTATTTGCTTGCCCTGAAGGAAATTTTTTTTTCTTTCCAAGAGATGAGTGCATTGTTTTCTCGTCTTTGATGCAAGTCTTTTACTTTCTCGCCTCTGAGAGGAGTATTTTATTTTGAAGCTACGTCCACCCGAATGTTAGTTGAAACTATGACAACATTAAAGAAATTTGTCTCATAGCACAAGATAAGTTGTAAAGTAACACTCCATTTATTTCTTAGATGAGATGTTAGTCACTTAGAATTGATCTAGCGGTGCTCAGGTACGGTCGGTCGTCTTTTTTCGACCGGTGGGTGCCGACCATTCGATTTGTGGTATTCGCCTCCTGGCCAAAACCTATATGAAGATAATGTAAGCAACATTTTCGGCTCCAGGTCAGTTGTTGCATGAACTCCTTAATGCACGCTCTGTTAGGAGTGTCTTTCAGATGTATTTCTCCTTGTTAGTGTCGTTTCCCTTCTTGTTGGAAGCATACTCCACGCTCATTGTACTTTTTAGGATATTTAATCCAAATTTGTCATGTGAGGCACACCCAAGGTTCAAAGCGTTATGAACGTTGGGGGAGAAAAAAAAAGAGACAGAGAATGAAAAAGAAATAACACATATATACCTGTCCTGTAAAGACATACTGAGATATTCCTTTTATAATATCAAAAATAGTGTTTACATTGAGAATGAGTGATTGTGCTTCCTACATGAGAAAAATTAAGAGAAAACTCGGACTGCCTATTTATAGAAGAAAGAGGAAACAAGTTAAATTATATGTTTGCCTTACTTTAACAAGGGAGTTATATGGAGTTATATGTTATTATTATTATTTTATTTATGTATTTATGATGCATTTTTATAGTTCACATTTTAATAAGAGATTTACACATTTTATGGTACAATTTTAGTCATAACTAACTAGTTTTTGATATTTTTTCTTTATTTATGTTTTAATTTGAACTCTCAATTGAATCTTTTCTCATGTATCACTAATATTTATCTATTTTAATACAATTTAATAATTTCATATCACATACAAAAATATCATTATTTTAACTTTTACATCAGCGAATTTCTTTAGCTTATCGTCATCAAGACGGGCGTTTATGAAATAATTAATCACTACGTCAGAGCTTTGCTTTGCATTTCTTCTTTGTCTTCTGCAAATACTTTTTTCTTCCATCATCCATTCCTCTTTGCTTGCTTCTCTCATCTTCTGCTGCCTCCCCAGGAGGCAGACAGGCTCATTCCGTCCTTAGCTGTTTCAGCGATGCAGCCATCTAACAACAATCGGGCTTCAGTAAAACAGGAGACGAAGTACAAATCGCTATGTGTTGAATAAATTATTTCCATGTCCTTCCTTGTTTGATTTTTTTTTTTTAATTTGGTTATTGTTAAGAGGGACGTGCTCCTATCCGGTTCCGGTTCCGATTCCTCCAGGGGGTTCAAATCTTCTTCTCCTCAATCTTCCTGCTTGGTACCACCAAAACCTAGTTTTAGTTTTTCCAATTTCATTCATTTGATTACAGCTTTTGATGCTCTTTATGTGTTTTTGTGCTTTTTAATTTCATTATATGTGTATCTGATGCAGCGCTAAATGGGTCTTCGGCTCCATACTCTTCTTTGCCATACCAGCCTGCAAGAGGATGTTGAAAATCGAGGGTACTCATCGGCCATTAGGGATATTTCTTTTAGTAGAATTTTTCTTTTTTAGAGCTGATTCATTTGTAGATACACGTAGAATTATTGGATGTATCAAATATTATGAAGGTTAACTAATTAGGTTCCTTGTTCCACTTGATTCTGTAATAGGTGTATTGGAGAAAGAAGTAATCGATATGGTGGAGATAGTTAAGAAAGTAGCAGAAGTAACTGAGAAGGTCTCTTCTGATGTGGCCGAATCACTACCGGCTGATAGCAACATAAAAAAAATTACTATCGAGGTGGAAAACGAGGCAGAAGTGGTGTGCACGGACGTAGGGAAGATAGAAACTTTCATGCACAAGGTCATTTTTTATTGCTTATGTTTCCAATTTTAATCATTTTTTTTATTCGCAGATGCAATTTCTTATTTATGCATGTATATAGATGTTTATTTTGTCTAGAACATTGCTTAGTATTAGAAATTAGAGCTCTGGTTTTTGGTTAAAGTTGTTCATTTGATTTGTAATTGTTGTTTCATTAGAAATATGTTGTTTAAGGATTGAAGCAAAAGGAATTTAATGTCACCTTATCAACCCGACTATCTAGAGAATGTGTGCCCACAACAAAAGATGATTAAGCATTGTTTGGAAATATTTATCATTTGGTGCTCTACGATCTGAAACAAAGATGTCTCTATGCTCATTTTTGTAGATGAGTTGCTCTATAAGTGTATTCACCATGATTATTGTGAAGTTAAGGAGATAATGAACTCATGTACAAGATTTATCCTTTTGTGTTTTCACCCAAATAAAAATTGCAGTTTGATAAATGTTATGGAAATGACATTAGCAGTAATTTATTTTGTTTGTTGCAAGTGAAGATTGTTCTTCATGCCGATAGATTAGTGCACTCTCCTACGTCTCTAGCTCAAAAGTGTAGATGCAAAATAAATAAAAAATTATTCATCGGCATGTCCAAGGGTTTACACCTTCAGACGAAGGAAAATATACCACTGACACCCAAAATAAAGGGAAAATATGAGAATTTCAAGCCTTAAGAAGTCGGTTGAGTACTGGAAGAGGGGATTCTTAAATTTTTTCCTTTAAGTACTTTCTAGGATATTAATCCTTTAATGATGGCCCTGAATATGTTGTCAATCAATAATTAAAATGAATCCTGAATGGTCAACAAATATGTTATGTATTGGACGAATCAATTAGCACAAGATTTGCTACATATTAGAATGAATTCAAAATATTAAATAAGGAATCATTGTTTTGATAAAACAGAAATGAGGTAATGATTAAATGATATTATTTAGTTTGATGGATTCTTTATACCTAGTATGTGAAGCACTATTAAAAAGAAATCAAGAAATGCTAAATTATTTGGCTAAAGTATTGCTAAATTAGTATTATGGCGGAATTAATTAAATTATAAAAATGTTCTAAATAATTCATTCAATCTCTACTCTATTTGAGTTCCTATAATGGAAGTTTATGCCATTTGTATTATAAAATACATCATATGCTATACATATATAAACTCTAATCTCTCTATATCATTAATTCATTGCAATATATATGAATTATACAATATTATTTTATATTACTTGTGAAGAATAATTGCAACATTTAAAATAACATAGAAGATTTAAAAAATGGTATCATTTTGGCCAAATTTTAGGAAAAAAAATTAAGCAGAAGCAATGTGATTAAAATTTAATTTAGGAAGGAGTTGAAATAGTGGCATACAAGATTAGGGAGTTGTCTTATATGATTTAGTCATATCAAACGTCGACCATCTAATGATATAGTTAGGAGAATAGATGCTTTAGATTCAACTTATGTTAAGAATGACAGAGATAGACCTAAAAAGACTTGGGTGTATTGTATAAAAATTTATATTAATTTATTAGAATTAAATGAAAATATGACTCAATAAGACACAATGGAGAACAAGGATTCATCTAGCTGACCCCACTTAGTGGGATAAATGCTTATTGTTGTTGTAAGGAGCTGACATAAGATTAAATTTTCTTTTTCTTGTTGTTGTGAGAGATATATGCGGATATATGGACATACCATTTGAGAGAGCTAAAGCAAAATTTTGAACAGAAATGCACAAACAAGTAATCATGGAAAAATACAAAAACAATAATATTTAAAGTGGAAAAATTCGAAAACGGAAAAAAACCATGGAGCCAAACGACACCAAGAAATTCACTATGAAGCAATGAGGAGAACTGTACATATTAAACCATACTCAAGCCTATTTAGAACTTGGAAGCTCGAGAACGTTCCTTTCTTCTATCTAACATCAAAGAAAATCGGAAAATCTAAAGGCTTTGCCACAGACGCTTACATATCGATTGCAAAATTTGGCTATAGATGTGTAGGCACCACGCCCAGTCTCTAGGGTGCTTTTGTTTGGGGAAAGATCTGGGCACGACTGGAGTCCATAGGCTTTGTCCTGGAAGAATGCTGTAGGGTGCCTAGATGCCCCACTGGTGCTGGGGCGCCACTTCAGGCGTTGCTGCTAGGCGCCAAAAGTTGCTGCCTGACGTCGAACACTGCTGCCAGGCATCAAACATTACCACCAGACGTCATACACTATCTCCACGCGTCAGACACTGCTGCCAAGCGCTAGGCGCCATTCGAAGTGCTTGGTTTCCTCCAAACTCCACAATTAGACTCTACATACAACATTCCCATATTTCTAGTGAAAACACTTCGCAATTTCAGTAAAAATGCAATTTTAATAAATTTTATTTTCAATATTTTATTTTTAAATTTATAAATGATTTTTTTTAAATAAAAAAAATGTATATATATATATATATTTATAAATACATTGTAAATAGTTATATTTAATATATTATTTAAATATTAATTGTTTTAAAAATGTTGTAATTTAATTAATTGGTGATTAATTTATGTTATTCAATTTAAGGGTCAATAAAACTTTATAATGTTTAATCATTTTGATTATTATATAAGATCAATTTCTTAGATCGATCAGATTTTTTTTTATAGGCATATAAATATTTTGAATATTTTAAAAAATAATTAAATTTTAAAAAAATTTAAAAAAAAACAAAAAAAAAAAAAATAAAAAAAAATAAAATTTTTAATTTAATGGTAAAAAAAAGAAAATTTTAAGTTCCAATTATTAATTAAAAAAAATAAAATAAATTAAAATAGTTGTTTAATATTTATATATATTATTAAATATATTTAATTGTTTTATTTATTGTGAATTGAAAAGTATTTTTATGATAATAAAATTTTCTACAATTAAAATAATATGTTTATAATTCTTTTTATTATTTATACTTAATAGACTAATTGATTAATAATATTGTTGTGTATATAGTTATGATTAATCAGTGTATAATTAAATTATGCTAAATATCTACGATTTTGAAATGTTTTATGCTCACATGAATATTCTAATTTGTTTACATTTTATTCATAGAGTTATAACATGTTATTTGAGCTACTGGTAAGGAAACTACTATCATATCATTCATTAAATTATTGTCCATTGGCTATACAAAAAATATTATGAAACAAAACTTATTGCATTAAATAAACTACAAACTTCTAAGTTCTACGATGCTGTGAAATATTATTTGCCCTCGATTTTGGCCTAAAAAAGGCTTGCTACTGTCTTGTCTCCAATTGGTGCTCCCATTTAGTTGTAAGAAGTTGGTACTGACAACATACAAGTTCGTGACATCCAATATGTAATTATTGACTTTCATATTTGGATTAGTAGTGAACTATCAATGGGTTCTCGCATTAGTAGCTGATTTTCTCAATAGAAATACATGCTCTTACATTACATACATGTATGATAGTGTTGATAGCTCTTTTAAGAGTTTATATCGACTTCAAGGTTTTTATATACAATATTTTTTGGCTAGATGTTGACATTTTGTAAGTTTTAATGTTTGTCACTTGAAGTCATTGTATTTAGGAGTGCTCAAGTCTACAAATTCACCTAAAGGTCATAATGGCCTATTTAAATTTAGTATATTTCATGGTGGAAACCGAATCATAGAAAATATAGCAAGAGTTTTTAGAAAACATTTGGTTGAATCATTTAGTTTTGAGATATCCTATAGCCTTTATATCTAAAATAGAGAAGATCTTAGCGAAGCATCCATGTTTTTCTAGATGCAAAATATAGAGTATGCCTACATCCTTTGTAACGAAATTTGAAGCATTTTCTTTACCATGATATTCAAAAGGTTCGAACCTTGGTTTGATTTGTTGCTCATGCTTACAAAAAACTTTAGTTTAATCATTAACTAGTTGAAATATTTAATGTGATCCCCTAAGTTCATTCATATTTGATTTTTGAGGAGAAAAGAATGTCTTAAATTACTATGAGGAGAAGAGTATTATGTAAAAGCCTTTGAATTACCAATATATTTATAATTGTCCATGATTTAAACCTTGGTTGATTAAAAATCAGGCTCGAGGGCATGATCGAGTAAATTTAATGCTTTAGGGTCCGTTTGGGGTAACTACAGCTGTTCAAAGAAGTAGATGTGAAGCTTTTGCAGAATAAATAGCTTTTCAAAATGCTGTGGTGATTATTAAATTTTTTTTTCTCAAAAGGTTAGATCGTCGTTTTCTGATAACCACTAGTCTTAATAGCTCAAGTTGAAAAAATAGCTTTCTACTTTATACATTTCTAAAAAGTAGCAAGAAAACACTTCTACAAACAGAAGTGGTGACAGTTTGAAAAGCAAAGCAAGCAGAAAGCTGTCCGAAATTGACCCTTAGACTCCCAAAAAAACCACCTAATTTTGCTTGGCTAGACCTAACAAGTTTTTGCTTGGCTAGACCTAACAAGTTTTTGCTTGATAGGGAACATACAACATTAGATTGTTGACATTGATCTTGTGTAAATCACCGACAACAAAGCGAAAGTGATCTAGTTGAGAAATACAAATCGGAAATTGGTAGAAGGAAGCCAAATACAAATCAAAATTTCATTTATTATACAAGTCATGAGGCCAAACAAAGTTCACGAGCCTAACATGTTTGTATCGAAATGTCTACAATTGGCATCCAAGACTTAAATTGGACGAATGTTTAACTTAAACGTTAGATTTCTTATTTAAGAGTGTTTGGGGTCCCTCTCTGGACTCCAATGCCCCCCTTTTGCTAATCCCCTTGGAATCACAATTATGAGATAAACTTGATGAAGGAACTCTTAACCCATAAAAAATTTTACCTATTCTAATGACTCAATATGCTTATGAAAGGCTTAATGAGCTTTGAATTTAGAATGTTCCCAAATTTATAAGAAGTGAATGCTCGTGTGGCTCCTTATTTTTCTCAGTTGCTTCTGCCTTTCTCGGTTATTTGTTTTGCCTAATTTGTTTGACTATACACCATATTCTTAGAAATAGTGACCCTAAAGAAAGAAAAATCTAAGTGCTTTAATTTTGGGTCTATAATTTTTTTTTCTTAAAAAATTATCTTCAATATGTGTGCTTTTTATTTTTCTATCTTGCAATACGACTTTCTATTTTTTTGGTTATGCCAATAAATTTAATTTTTTAAATTCTTTTTGTTGCAAAATTATTTGTGTGGTTAGGCTAGTATTTGATTTAATTTATTTATATCTTAATTCATTTATTTGTAGCGAACAATGTGTGTCAAGCCAAACACACAGTATTTTGAGTGTGGAGAGATAAAATTTGTTCTCTATGCCTTCTAACTTTAAGTGCTAAAATCTATTTTGATTGATCTGCTTGGTCCATAGTTTGATCTATCTGATGTATTGTGACTAAAGCTTCCTTGCTTGACTAAATTGCTTGATTCCTTTCTTAGTGCTAGCATTGGGGAATGCTTGGTCTCTTAATTGAAAAAGACATCTTTGTGCTGCTGGTTGTAGTACTTCTTTTGTCTTTTGTACACCACTTAAAGTCATTTTTGAAATTTTTTTGATTATCTTAGTTATCTCACTCACCAACTAGTGTTATATTGTAGTTCTTTCTTCTAGTTAGGTCCAACATGGAGGTGACTTCTGTCTTGTCCATTCAATGTCTTAAGTAGTAACGTGTTAATGCTTATCTAATAGTTGTTGAAAGCGAATTTATTCAATCGATAATCTTAATCGTGTACTCAGAGTGCTTGTCTAATAGTTGTTGAAGTTGAATTTATTCAATCTTTAATGCTGCTCCCAACAATAGCCGACATCAATAGCAAATATAATGACTACATCTTTCATGATCTAAATCATGCACTCAGATTGCCTAAATGTTTACAAATGGAAAGCATTTGTTGAGGTTTAGTTGTTTTGCCAACACTTCATCCTTTCAAAATATTTTTGATTGCCTCCATCAAATACTACAATCATAGGTATTCTATACAATCAAGTGATTGTGTCTATATATAGTTGGCTAATCAGTCTATTGTCTAAGATTGTTGTATAGGTAAGAATACAATTCTTAATAATTTTTATAATGTTATTACTGTGGTGATCTAGGTAACCTAAAATAAAGTATATAACTGTCCTCCGTCTTCCATGTCAATATGGATAATTTTGCAATGATCCACTTCATCTTGATATTCGACTTTCACAATCTAGTATGCCTAGCATTTGTTTACAAGCTCTAACATTTTCTTCTTCATTCCTAGCCATCAAAATTTTCTTCAAGCCTTGATTTCTTATGAGCTCTAAGATGAATGCTATATTCGGAAAAATGAGCATTACATAAAGTGGTCTCCTTTGAATTTCCCCCTTCATTCGATACACAATTAGTATTTGAACTTGAGTGCTTTGTTTCTCTTAAATGCTGAAGGTTGTTCAGTTTCCTTCTCAAGCTTGTTGTATTCAGTTAGCTAGAAATTGGGCTTTTGCTCAAGTCTTTATTAGTTATTTTAGGCACTACGACACAATGACCATTTTATTCATTCGACAAGTTGTGGCACTGAATAGGACTATTTTCTTAGTGCATTTACAAATACATTTGCTTTTCGTAGTGATTTTATATCCATAAATCATAATCTCTTAATAACTAAAGCCGTTTTCTCTGTAGTAATTTGAGTTTTTTTTAAGTGAACAAATTGTTCGAGTTCTTGTGATTAGTGAAGATCTACACTAGTAGGCCTCCTTCAATCTACCATTGAAGGGATCTTTTGAGTGTCTACTAAGACACTAGTGATTCCTGCAACATGCCTTAAGAAAACATTGCAATCTAGTTGACTCATGTATAATTAGTATTGTCAGAGTTGCGGCATAATGCTACTTGTGCTCAATCAATTTTCTAGAATTGGCTTGGACTTCATCTTGAATACATCAACAAAATGATTTGGGCATTTGAACATTTTGTTCATCAAGCCCCTGACGGCTATTAGGATATTTTTCAATCCAAATGACATAGTGAGACAATCATAATAGCTAATATTGCTCTTAAAGTTGACTTTAAGACTTAATGCTTCTTGATTTTGATTTGATGGTGTTTCAAACTCAAATCTATCTTTCAACGCCGATTCTACCTTACAGGATACTATCATGTCTTGAAGTCCAGGGAAATTTTTGATTTTTGTTTTCATGATCTTATTCAACTCTTGATAATTGATGTGCAATCACATGTTTCTATTTTCTTTTTCATGAATAGGATTGGAGTTCGCCATAGCGAAACAATTACTCAAATAAATTCTATATTTATCATATCTTGTTGTTGTTGAACATTCAACTCTTATATCTTGGTTGTTTTCATAAGGAATTTTTGGAATTATTGTTGTGTAAGTATGTATGTTCTTTGCTAACTTCGCATCTTTTTGTTTAGGGAGTAAGGCTATCGAGTCAAATTTGAAACATATCTTAATTGTCTTGAGCTACTCACACATCACTCAATTGGAATGATTTTTCTTCTATATTTTGAAGTTCAAGTAAGCTTGGCATTCTTTAGAAATTAATCTACAAGCTTGGATGATGAACAATGTTCGAGGGATCACTGGACTCTACCAAAGAAAGTGAAATTATGCTGATGAGAAATTCTGAATGTAATCTTCTCTCTTTCATTTGTCAACCACAACATGACCAACTCATTTTAAGTATGACATGGAACACAGACATCAAAATAAAATCAAATGCTTTGTTTCTATAAAATAGTTCTTATGCACAAAAATGCAAGCTTTGTTACTATCTCCAGTTGATAATGGAACAAACAACCTTAAACTTCATGGATTTGACTCAATTGTCAACTAATGATATATTGATTCATCTATAATTGATTGAATATAAATGAATGAGACTGCCTGAATCAAGCAAAGAATCAAACGTTTATCATTTCAGTACAACTGCCTCCTCATTAGATCCCTTCATTGCTTCTTGATTCGTCCATGTGTACTCATCCATTCAGCTGTTGGTCATTTTATATGATTTGGCTCCAGTTTAAGTTTGTTTAGGCATCTACGTCTTGGGCTCCTTCTCCATCATCAAGTGAGTTCAAGGTTGAACCATTCGAATTTCCTAGAGAATAATTAAGGCCACTGTGTCCAAACCCTTGGCATTTATAGCACTATCAAGAATCGTCAAACATCGCGCTCATATCTTTTTCTACACATTGGGCAAGTGATTTAATGTCATAGGATAAATGATTGTCCTCTCTAATAAACTTGCTTCTCATTTGATTGATTCTCATGATGCTAGGGACACTCACTGCTCGTTCCCTATCATAAAGGCTTGATCCATGATGGTCTCATATCTCATTAAGTGTAGTGGCACTAGAAATTATCAAAAGGAGTCAAACTTTTTGGAAATAGGATAAACCTTTTGTTCTTAGCCAGTTAATGTTGAAAAGTTCAGTGCATATTCAACCAATGCATATTATGTTGTGTAGTCGGCTTAGCTCATGCTGCATCTATTAATGTGTTGCTGCCAACTTGTCCCTAGATTAGAATGATTCCTTGTATTCTTTTTATGAAATCTTATTTTTTAATAGATCCTTGATGTGAATGCATTTTTGAGCCATTCATCAATGTTTTGCATCCTTGGTCAGCTACAAAAGCAATTTCCTGCTCAACAAGAAAAATCTAAAAACAATAGTACCCATTTAAAGGTACACGCATCTAATGCTTAGCTAGTGAATAATCTGAGAACTATCCATATTTCCTAAATTACTTTTATCTATGAATTTAATACCTTTGCTCTAATACTTTTTTATTATGCAATAAACCATAGTTCCTCTTCATCAAACGTTAGGGATTTAATCTTTACTATTGAAAATAAAGTATTAGGTTCTTTCCAACCCTGTTAGTCAACTTGCCTTCTCTTTCTATATGTTCTTTGGCCTCCTCCTATGAAGTCTCTCTTGTAGTGCCTAAACCCCTTCCCTCATGTTATTGTATACAATATGTTGTCTCAAAGCTCTTGCTTATCCCTCCCACACACCACCGCCGTGACTTGCTCCAGCTTCTATTTCCCACATTTTTGTTATTTTCATATTATGGTATTGGAGACTAAATTTATCTCTAACTCCACAGTTTCTTGTCGTTCCTTTTCCAACTATATCATACTTTCTCATGCTCCATCTCCTTTTCAAATAAAATTTAGATTGTGAGTTTTACTTCTTGCCTTCACCACTAGACAGTTGTTTTGCTGCAACTTCCATTAATATCTTCAAATTATCGTCTTATTTCTAAAAGATTAATGACATCTTATGTTTACTAAGCTTTGCGTTTTCATCACCATCATAAACATCCTCCAACTCTTTAGAGAAGAATTTCTTTTTACTTGTGCGAATTATGTTGGACAAGTATGTTTGTCAAATGCTTTTTCTTATTAGTTTTTAAACATGCGTCCATTTGTTTTTAACTTGTTTTAAATATTTTATGATATGCAATAAGGGCACATAATTATTTTTTTTTAACATGAATAGTTTATGCATATATTTAATCCCTCATTCTATATAAATTTTTCTAGGAGCATATGTGAGGAAGAATGAGATTCTTGTAATAAATTAAAATATTTGATCTCACTAACTGAGTTGTGTACTATTTTGTTTTCTCATTTTTTGATTCTCTCTTTTTTTCTTTTTCTTTTTTCTTCTATCTACTCTCCCTTTTTCGCTAATCTTGTTTTCTTTAGTATTAACCATATACTTTTTAGGATCTATTTGATTTAGAAATTGATTTGTAGTTACAATATGATTCTATCTCATTTGTTTGGTTTCAAATCTATACATACAGTACGGCATATTCATGAATCTAAATCTATACTTGAATAAGAGTCAGAGTTTGAATTTGAAACTGAAATTGAGCGCATAACACTTATAAATTTGAAATTTTATTCTTAGATATAGGGTTGAACAAATCATACGTACTCTAGTTGTTCAATCAATTGAGCATTTGATATCAAATTTATCGCAAGTTTTTGAATCAAACTGATATTTATATTTATATTTTTGGCCCATAATATCTTTATATGAACTTCAAAACTCCATCCATATCTTCAGTCAAATTTAGAAATGTATAATTCATCACAGCTAATGCTTAAACCATTTTTTTAAAGTTGTTTGTCCATATACACACATTATTTGTCTCATATCATATTAGTTATTTACTTAATTTACATAAAAATTTCACAAAAAAAATAACTATTAATAATCACAGATGCAAGTCTGTTGTTACATACGTGAACAGGTTATGTGCGAAATTCAAATCACATGGTAAAATAATGGCTCCTGTAAATCTTTGAAGATGTTGTAAATAGCTTTAGTGAAATGAACTGTTAGTAGACAGACCCACATATAAATTATGGAAATAAGTGGAACGTACTTATAAATTGAAATTATTTTGGAAGTTCTAGTATTATTCATGTTTTCAATATATCTGATTTGGCTTTATTTAATGCACTAGCTATCAATGCTTTGGACTCTTCTTTTTGTTATATCATATTCATGAAAGTTAAAATTCAATTCCAAAGTTTCTGAGCTCACTTAGATGATGATATTGTATCAGTTTTTGATGGTGAACTGGTGCATTGATATGATGACTATCAAGTGATGATTTATAGATTACTCTTTCTAAAGTGTAGTATTTTTGCCAAAATTTTCTCTAAAGTGTAGTTTGAAGTATATATATATATATTTTTTAAGTCGAGCATATTGACTGATTTTCTTTTTAATTTTAATTTTAGCTTTAGCGTGAATCATGCTTAGGATGATTCTCTTGAGTAGAGGCTGCGTATGTTTTGACCTTTTTTCCTTTCAGTTCCCTATGTTGGTTTTATTGTGTTTTCCTCAAGGATATCAACTCTTAACGGGCCTTATAGGAGCTGTTTGTGTTGTTGTATTTGGGCCGCAACTTTGCTGCTTGTAGCTCATTGTTGATTTTGGTTCACTGTTGGATGGGCCTTATTGTTGCTCATTGTTGATTGTAGTTCACCGTTGGATGGTTTTAATATTGGTTGTTTGATTTACTCTTTGATTATATATAACCGGGATCTTTTAGATCAGTTAAATGTGTCTTCCTGTATGGGGCTGGGTTGTTTGGTTAAAGTTATTGTCTGCTCATATTCCTGAAGCCTATTCCAGGTTTTGGTTCCGTAGCTGAAAATCACTAATGACGGTTCTAGTCCTGTGCCTATTCTAGGATTTACTGGACTGCGATTTTGAGTTCTGTAGCTGATATCTAGATTGTAATGATTTTGTGGAATTTGGGAATGTGGTGCTTGGGGGAATTGAAAATTATAAGGGGGATTTACTTACATATCACTCAATTCTTTATTATTTACATTTCTAACACCTAAAACATAAATTTTACATGCACACCACCTTAACCTACCACCCCAATTCTACCACTTTCCTCAACTTCTTTACTCTAAGGAGAAAATATACATACGGAGTTCGGACATAGATTAACTTTTGGACTCCAATAGCATTTTGAAAAAAAAGCTGATTTTTTGCGGTGAGCTGAACCCGGTCCAAAACCGGACCTAAAATTAGAAAAAGTGTCCTATTTAAAAACCCGTCCCCTCCATTTTGTACACCCTAGAATTTCTGTTTCGTTTTCACAACTGCTTTTATTTTTTTCTTCATGTTCTAGGGTTTTGATTTAGGGTTTTGTGCGGTATATTGAGGAGAGCGACATTGATGAAGCATGACTACGATAAATCCACTCACTACTCAGTAGAACAAGTTTGAAGATGGAAAGTAAAAAAATTGGTGTCAAGAATGAAATGGAAGCGAGTTTAGTTGCCATTGAAGTTATATCTGTTTCGTATTACTTGAGAGTTTTGTAGTTTGAATCAATGTATTTTGATATTGATTTATAATGTTTAAACCATTGGTGGTCTAGTTTTGGAGTATGAATCAATGTATTTTTATATTATAAGTTTTAATTTTCTTTTCACATTAGAGTACAAAATATATATTTCTTTTGTGAGAAAAAAATATAGTATTCTTATCTGTATATTTACAATACCACCACAATATCATAATTTTTTAAAATATGATAAAATTTTTAGAGCACAAATTTCAAATAGAAAATATGCATGACATCATAACGTATTATTCTCAAATTAGGGAAGCAGAAAATATGATTTTACTCTGTGAAAGACATAATATTTTCATTTGTACCACAACTATAATGCCTGTTTTCTAAAACTTAGCAAAATTTTTATAATAGCAATTTTTAAATTCGAAATGTGCATAGTATCATAATATATTATTTCTCATATCAGGGGAATAAAAATTTCGATAGTGTTAAAAAAATACAATATTCTCATATGCACTATCATAATATTACTATTTATCTAAATTATGATAACACTTTTTTAACACATTTTCAAATATAAATCTGCATAACTTCATAAAATATTGTTTCTCACATCAGGTGAGCTAAATATATGATTTATTTGCATAAAAATCACAATACCACCATCTTTCTAAAATTCAATAACATTTTTTTAGTAGTAGTTTTCAAGCAAAGAAGGTGCATAAGATTTTAGTTTATTGTTTCTTACCTTAGATGAGTAGAAAATATGATCCATTTGTGTAAAAAAAACTTAACACTATCATTTTTATAAAACATTATAATACTTTCTTAGTAATAAGTTTCGAACAAAGAAGGTGCATAACATCATAATTTATTATTTCTCATATCGAATGAGCATAAACATTATTTATCTGTGTGAAAAATCACAATACCAACATAATACTATCATTTTTATAAAATTCTATAACATTTTTTAGTAGTAATTTTTAGAAAATAAGTATACATAACATCATAATTTATTATTTTTCACATTAGAAGAATACGATATATGGTTCATTTGTGTGAAAAATCACATTACCAATAGAATACAATCATTTTTCTGAAAGTTGATAACACTTTTTAGTAGTAATTTTCAAACAAAGGCGCATAACATCATAATCGACCGTTTCTCACATCAGAGGAGCATAAAACATGTTTCATTTGTGTGAAAAACCTCAATAGCATTGCAATATCACTATTTTTCTAAAAAAATTTTCTCACTTTTTTAGTAGTAATTTTCAAATAAAGAAGGTTATAACATCATAATCTATTATTTTTTCTACTAAAGGAGCATAAAATATTAATTCATTTGTGTAATTTATATATATATTCTCATCTGAATCTACCATTTACACCATCATCTATACAATCACTTTTCTAAAATGTGATTGCTAACATAATCATGTCTCAACCGTATATATATGTGTAGTTTTGCAAACTAAGGAATATGAGTAATGAACCAAATGTAAATATATTAGTTGACACCATTGTGCACAATTAAATGAACATGTGATTTTTATTGTGCTTATGCATGTCGCATTGGATTTTCTGTTTGAAATGATTAAGTTACTTATCAGCTAAATTCAAAGAATATAAAATCAAATAACTTTTTATTTGGCAATGTTGGTTTTAAAATGGGGCTTAACTCGATAACACTGTAAAGTTCAGAAAAAAATGACACCGAAGCTGGTTGTTGAATCATGATTTAATATAATGTTGATGTTGATGACAATTGGAAGATTAAAAAAATTATAAAAAGTCATTCTTTAGCAGAGTTAGGTGATCGGTATCCTTTTAAATCCAGCTGGAGCATTAGTGATATCAATGGATATGTACTAAAATCAATAACAGAAGCAAAGATTGGAGCTACTAATGCATTTAAACTTCTTATTACAGAAGTTCAAGTAGAAAGTAATTTTTTTAAAAAAAGATGCTTTCAATTTTATTTAAAATGAAGAAGAGTAATGATTTAAAATGGTTACACTAATGCTTTAATATAACCGTTCATTGATGAGTCGGTTTAGTTGATGAGTTTTTTTTGGAGCGATGTCATGGCAAGGGTTGTTATGATTGCTCAGGGATGTCATAATTTTTTATATATGTTATTGATTGAATAAATTAATTTAATTTGTGTACCTTTTGTTGGGGTTAACTATCACTGACAAAAAATTCTTTTTTAAGTCGATTTTTTATTGAACGAGACAATTAACTCATTCAAGTAGTTATTCAAAATATTTGTTCGTATAATGGAAGACAAACATTCTTTTGCAATTTTCACAGATCATGGTGAAGCCATGCCGAGGTTTATAGAAGATTTATTGCCACATACTTATAATAAATTATGTCAATGTCATATATTTAAGAAATTTCCTTCAAAAATACATTGGTCCACTTGTAACAAGATGATACGATTTATTTTATACACATGAATAAATGTGATTCAGAAGAAGAATTTAAGCAAACCTGAGCTGAGATGCTTAAAAAGGGGAACCTCCATGATAATGTTTGGCTAGATAAGCTCTACAACCTTAGAAAAAATGTTTAACAACTTTTAATAAATATTTCTTTGGCTTGAGAGTCTTATCCAAAAAATGAAGTGAGTCTACAAATAATTTCATGTTAACTCCAGACCTACAAGCTCTATCATCGATTATTTTTTGGGACTTGGGAATGCCATGTCAATAAGGAGACGAAATAAGGAGGATGATAATTTCAAATGTATTTAATCTGCAATTAGTCTCATTATTATGAGCAGCCTTATGCTGAAGTAAACTGCTTCATAATGTTCAATAAAGATATACTCTTTTTTTGAAGAATAATTTCTACATAGGGTAGGTAAGCTTGCTGTAGAAGTATTTGATAACAATTATTTAAAATATTACATAAATAATGTGGATTATAAGTGAACCAAATATTCAGTAGTCAAGTTTGACAAAACAACTTTTAATATAAGATATAGTTGTAAGAAATTTGAAATGATAAAATTATTGTTTCAAGTGTATCAATTTTTTCAGCAAAAAAATATAGCAAAAATGTAAGAGAAATATCTCATGTGATGGTTTTTAGGTGCTAAGAAATTTCTATTTTGGAAACGGTTACAGATTAAGAATCGCATATAAAGAATGGTTCTTTAAGTCGTGTCATATTTCAAATTCACATCCATAAATATTTATATAAAATAAGCACCGAGACCCGGGGCGATCAAGGTTGAACAATATATTTTGGAGGCATAAAAAATGTCCTACGATATTGACTTGAGCAGTAAATTACACCCATTTAAACATAAGCCTAATAAAGCGAAGATTGAGAATAAATAATGCAGCAGAATACTAAAGAATCCAACAAAGATACGTCCAAAGAGTAATTCTGATGCCAAGTTGAAAGGGTATTTATAGAAAAGAGACCTAAAGTAAATATTATACTTACCATTAAATCATTCGTAATACTTATTTGTTGTTAGATAATCATTTACATTTATAAATAATTGTACATTTTTATTTCAATTCACTTATATATACTATGATGTTGCTTTAATGTATTGTCTGTTTTATATCATAGGAAATAATAAAGAATCTTTGTCGGTTGAAAAACAAATTGTCTCCCCATGCGCTAACTCTTTATGTGCATTGCTGGAGTGTTTCATAAATTTATGATGTCTACACCATTTGTAAGACATTTTTTCTTTCTTTGATATGTTTTTTTAATCATATGTTGATGAGTGCTTTAAAATAACATGAATTCTACACATCTTTAAGTGCATGATAGCCAACAAAAACGTACACTAATTTAATGACGAAAGTAAATCCCAGCGTGAATGAACCATATACTATGATGTTTTGTTGTCGGAAACATTAAATTTTTGTGTGATAAGATTAAATTATGTTATTTTTTAAATTTTGTAAAACTTTTAGAACAAGTTATTTTTCACAAATTTAGCTCTTAATGCATAATAAAGTGTTTCAAACACAACCACATCAGAATTGTGGTTTATACATGAGACAATATATGATATAAACAAATCTACCTATATACTTTATTTGATTGTTCACAATTATCCTTGAATTGACAAAGAAAATAAACAAGTTCAACTTTAAATTTCATCATTTTCTTATTGTCAGAATTTAAGTTCAACCCAGTTTAATGTCTTGATGACCACCACAAAGTCCATGTATTTACAAACAAACATTCCATAGTCAATACTATTTGTTTTTGTTGGCGGTTCTCTGCGCAATAATTGACTAGTTAGATGAATTTGATTCAAACACATCACCGACATCTTGAACAATTAGTCTGACATTTGAATTAAAAAATTGAGTAAAATTGTGTCAAACATAGTAAAAGTAATAATTAAAAAAGATGATGAACTATTGAAGCATGTACTAATGAATTTTCTTATAATTTCATGTATTATATTCTTGTGTATTTTTCTTGGTAGTGAATAATACAAACACCATTTTCTCGATTTCAATTCTCTAACAAAGAGAGTCTAATGCTGATTATAAATTATGGGAATCATTAAAAGTTTTGCCTTCTTAATATTTTGTTTTGGTTATATGCGGCACAAACATCGTGCTGCTCTTTTGAAGGCTAAAATCGACTTGTAAAGTAGGTCTTATATGTCATTTATAATTAAATAAAATGATAAATCATTTATGAATAATATAAGCAATGATGTCACGTGTATGATTATCTAGTGCAGACATGATATGTACAAGTACAATTTGTATAACTCTGACGATTTATTCTTCTTATTCTTTAAAAAAAGAGCGGAAACATCAATATGTTCATTTGATAGACACTAATTTGTAAGAATTTAATCAATAGATGCTCGACTAATTGTAACATACCAACAACAATTACATCATTCTTACAGTCTTAACATATAGAAGACTTGAGAACTAAATTTAATTAAACTTGGAATTAAAGAGAATTGTAAATAAAAACTGAATTATCTTTGAATTGTCGACAACATTGGTCGATCAAATCCAACATGTGTTGTTTTTTCTCCTTGAAAAGTCACAATAACAAAGTATTTTAAAACACAATGATACACATTAAATGAATTATTTTAAAGATAAATTCAATTCGAACTGCTTCATATAAATTGCTTCAATTTTTTTAGTGAAAGTTTTTTCTAAATCAATTTTTAATATTGTACCTACATATACAATAATTGCATCGTTCTTCTTCTTCTTCTCCTCATCTACATGATCGACAGTTTTCCTCTCCTAGTCGACAACCTCAGTTTCACCTCATTTTGGTCTTTCTCGGTTGGTTTAACATCAATGGATTCAATTTTTCTCTTGAATTCATATGTAGCATATAGGGAGCCTATATTGCTTTTCTTTCTGGCCTGTCTTGTCTTCACCCTTGATACAAGGTTTCTTATTAAAAATTTGCAAATTGACTTTTCCTTCTGTCTTTCCTCAATATCTAATCCCTTATCTAGCTCGCTTATTTTATCCTGCAGCTCGCTCATTTTATTCTGCATTAAAGCTTGTTGAGCAACATTGTGCATTTGGTGAAGGAAAAACAAGTCAGAAAGAAAATATATTTAATCTCCCCATACTCTTCATATGAATTCAAGAGGAGAAAAATTGGATCCATTGATGTTAACCAGCCGAGGACAAAAGGAGTTGAAATTGAGGCAGTTGGCAAAGAGAGGAAAACTGTTGATATTATAGATGAGGAAAAAGAGAAGGATGATGCAATGTTGTGGATATAGGTGCTAACATTGAAGAATGTTTTTGAAAAAGATGTCACTGAAAAATTGAAGCAGTTGATGTTGTGCAGTTCAAAGTGAATGTACCTTTATAATCGTTTATTTAATGCGTATCATAACATCACATTGTTTTAGTATACTTTGTTATTTGAATATGAAACATCACCATGTAGTGAAGGTTGTCGACTTTTTAGGGAGAAAAAATGACAACACATGTCTTTTGATTGACCAATGCTGTTGATGATTCAATGATAAGTCAATATTTATTTACAAAATTCATTAAGCTCCAAACTTTATCAAATTTAGTTATCAAGACTTCTATATATTGACTCTGTAAGAATGATATAATGGCTGCTGTTGGCCATACTATAATTAGTCTAGCATCCTTTGATGAAATTTTTACAAATCAGTATTTCTCAAATAAACATATTCATGTTTTTACTCTTCTGACAGAGGATAAGAAGAATAAATCTTTAGAGTTATGCAATTATATTTATACATATCATGTTTGTACCGAGTGATTATACATGTGACATTGTTGCTTATTTTATTCATAAAGACTTTATTATTGTATTTAATTCTAAATGACGTATGACTTATTTTGCTAGTTCATTTCAATATTAAAATGAGTAGCAATATGTTTGTGCAGCAAATAACCAAAGAAAATATTGCGAAGACAACTTTTATTGATTTCTATAATTTATAATTAGCAACATCAAACTCTCTTTATTGGGTAATTGAAGTCGCGAAAACCACATTTATACGATTCACTACTATAAAAAACACACAAAGATATAACTCGTGAAATTGTAAGATAATTCCTTAAATTCATGCTTCAATAGTTCTTTATCAATTTCTTAGTTACTTTTATAATATTCGACATAACATTACTACATTTTTCAATTTGAATGTCAAATTAATTGCTCAAAATAGTAGTGATGCATTTGAATCAAGTCCATCTGACTGACCAATTATTGCGTGCAGAGGATTTCCAACACAAACAAATAGCATTGACTATGCAATGTTTGTTTGTAATGCATAAAAGCTGTGGTGACCATCAAGACAGTAAATTGGGCTTAACCCAAATTATGGCAGCAAGAAATGACAAAATTTAGAGCTGAATTTGTTTATGATATTTTTTATGGCTTTTATCAATTCAAGGATAATTGTGAACAATCAAATGATATTTATAGGTGGATTTATTTATACTCTATATTGTCTCATGTATAAACCAAAGTCCTGATGTGTTCACATTTGAAACATTTTACTGTGGATTAATAACTAAGTTTGTGAAAAATGATGTATTCTAAAAGTTTTCAATGTTAGAAATGATATAAGTGAAGCTTATGATATAAGCAATTCAATGTTTCTAATATTAAAACATAATTATATGATTCATCAACGCTAGGATTTACTTTAATCAATAAAATCCATCATCAAATTGGTATGTATTTCTATTGGTTGTCATGCAACTGAAGATGTATAGAATTCCTGTTATTTTAAAATATTCATAATTAGATTATTAAAAAAATGTCAAAAAGGGAAGAAGAAATGACTTACAAAATGATGTTGACATCCTATATTCATGAAACACTATGACAATGCACATAAATGGGTAACACATGGGGACACAATTTGTTCTTCAATTGATAAATGTCGTTTCTCTTTTTATATGATATAAAACAGTCAATACCTTAAAACAACATCATGGTATATATGAATGAATTGATATAAAAATGTATAATTATTTATAAATGATGATCTAACAACAAATAAATTTTATGAATGATTGAATGACAAGTAAAATATTTCCTTTTGGCTTTTTTCTTTCTCTTTCAATACTCTTTCAATGTAATTAGAAATATCTTTCAGACTCATCTTAGTTGGGTCTTTTAATGCTTTGTTGCATTCTTTCTTCTTGGTCTTCTTATTATTAGGCTTGTGCTTGAATAGAGGCAGTTTTTCATTAAATATTTAGTCAACATCTTCAGACATTTTTTTTTTCAATACACATATAATGTTCAGCCTCTTGATTGCCGTGGGCTTTGATGCTTATTTTATATAGTTATTTATGGATGTAGGTTCAAAATATGACCACATAAAAGCATTCTTCATCTGCAATTCTTTTAGTTTTCTGTAATCATTTCTAAAATAGAAATTTCTCTTAACACCTAAAGAACATCAGATGAGGAGATATTTCTTTGGTATCTTCGCTATATTTTATTTGTTGAAAACTCAGATGCAGTGAGCATATAATAATTCCTTAATTTCTTATTTTTTACAACTATAACTTATATCAAAAGTTATTTTGTCAAATTTAACTATTTAATATTTGGTTGTTCCCATATAATCTAATTTTTTTTGTAATATTTCGAAGGACTATTATTAGATAGTTCTACAACAAACACTTCTGTCTCATGTAGAAATTCTTGTTACAATGTAAAAATTCTTCTTAAAAAAGAGAGTATCTTTCTTGAATAGAATGAAGTAGCTTGCTTCAACACAATGTTGCTTGTAATAATGAAAATAATTGTAGATTGACATCTGAAATCCTTATTTTTTTCATTTTGTTTCCATGTTGACATGCCATTCTCAAGTCCCAAAAACAATTAGTGATAGAGCCTGTAAATTTGGAGATACCATGACATACATTATTTTTAAATTCATTTTGTTGTGTGGATAATATTCTTAGGATAAATAAATCTTTATTAAAAACTGTTGTCCACTTCTTTCTAATATGCTGGTTTCTTGAAATAAGAAAGAGGGGAAAAACTAAAATTTATTGCTGTAGATTGAAGGGAAATCAAAAACTCCTCCCTCACTGTTTTTCAGAACTTTCATTGGGAAAAACATCCTCTATCACAGAGGCCTTCTCCTTGAACATCACTTTGAATTCATTTTCTATTAATTGACCAACACTGAGCAAGTTTTAATCAATATATGGTACATAGGGAACATTAGTGATCAACTTGGTTTCTGAATCGCTTGCAATGGCTACAGTGCCCTTTTCTTTGACTGCAATATATTCACCATTCTCAATTCTGACCTTTTTGGACTCCGTGCTCTTCAATTCATTGAACAACTCATTGTCATGTGTCATATGATTAGTGCAACCACTATTAATGAGCCAATTTTCACTTGTTTCATGATTCGTGAAACAAGTTGCAACGAAAAACTGACCATCTTCTTCTTGATCTGCCACTTGTGCTTCATCTCCTTGCTGCTGATCTTTATTCTTGCAAATGAAAGTTTCATGTCCCATTTGATTGCACTTGCTGAACTTTGCATCTAGTCTTCTCCAATATTTGAAAGGAGGATGTCCTTTCTTTCCACAATGTTGACATGGAGGGTAATCTTTTTTTACTCCTAATCTTTTATTTTCAGTTTTTCTTTTGTTCTCAGGTGCAGAGCTTTGTCCACTTGTAGCTTGAAACTTTTTGTTCTTGGGCCTTCTATTCTTTTCATCATCTTGATGCTTGACTGGTAGAGCTCCTTCGACGACTCCTTGCCTCATTACACGCCTCTGCTCTTGTGCTTGTAAAACACTTACGAGTTCTGTCAAAGCAATCTTTGACAGATCCTTCGTGTTTTCTAAGGTGGTGATGGTAGCCTCAAATCTTTGAGGCACTGTTATAAGGATTTTCTCAATAATCTTTGAATTTTCCAGAGAAGAACCCAATAATTTGACACGATTTGCTATGTTGAGTATTCTGTCAGAGTACTTCTTTATGGTTTCTGTCTCCGTCATCTTTTGTAGTTCAGAGTCACGAAGCAAATTTAGCACCTGCATCCCTCGAATTCTTTCATCTCCTTCATACTTAGTTTTGAGATAATCCTAGATCCCCTTTGCCGTTTTCAACGACATGATACGAGTGAAGATCGTGGAGGAAACTGTAGCAAACAGACAAACTTTTTCCTTGGACTTCTTTGTCTTTCTCTCCTTTTGTGCTTTAATTTGTGTTATGGTGGGATCGTCAGGGAGAAGAGGAATATCATAGTCTTCTTCCACTACTTCCCAGAGATCCAAAGCTTTCAGGTATGTCTGCATGCAAGCTGCCCAGATCCGGTAGTTCTCTTTCTCAAACACTGGTGGAGCAACTGAGGAAAAACTAGCTTCGATCTCCATAACTGCTCAAACTCACGCACATGTCCCTTAAGAAGAGAGTTCTGATACCAAATTGTTGGTTTCTTGAAATGAGAAAGGAGAAAAACTAAAATTTCTTGCTGTAGAGTGAAGGGAAATCAGAACCACACTATTTTTGTGTAGCCTTACAAATATTTAAAGCTTGAAGCTAATAACAAATCACCAAGTAAAAAAAAACCTGAAAAATAGCCAAGAAAGAAACAAAAAACAAAATTCAAGAAAATGACAAGTTATTCCTAAGATTAAGAAACAAACTTGACTCAATTAAACTTCAACTAAATCAACAGTCCTAAGCATGCATTCCAACATAATATAAAACAACTCATATGGTCAATTATTGTCGTGGAGATTCTATTTTTCAAGCATCTCAGCTTGGTTTGCTCAAACTCCTCTTGTGAATCGCATTTATACATGCATGTTTAAAATAACTTGTTTATTATCTTATCACCAGTGGAACAATGTATTTTTGAAGGAAATTTTTTAAATGTATGCTATTGATATAATCTATGATGAGTATATACAAATAAATCTTTTATAGCTCTCGACATTGTTTGATCCTGATTAGTGAATGTTGTTAAAAGATGTTTGTCATCCATTATACGAACAAATATTTTGAATAATGATTGAATGAGTCAATTGTTTTGTCTGATAAAAATTTACTTCAAAAAAAAGAAATTTGAGTGTGATAGTAACCCCATCAGAAGGTGCACAAACTAAGTTATATTTATTTAGTTGAGAACTTGTATAAAAAATTACATCCCAAAATAGCCATAAGCAATCTTTGACGTATCATCGCTGATATAAAACTCGTCAACCGGCCTGACTCATCAATATAAAAATCCCATGTAAAAATACTATATGCAACTTACCTCTCTATGAATAATTGTATTAAAGCATTAATGTCAATATTTTTGTTTCTTACTCTTTTCTTTTTTTGAGTAAAATTGAATGCATCTATTTTGAAAATCATACTTTCTTTATTCCAACTTTCACAGCAAAAAAGTTGAATGAATTATTAGCTCCAATCATTGTTTCTATCATCAATTTCAGTATATCTCCATTGATATCACTGATGCTATGACTGTATCTTAGAAGATGCAGATCAACCGACTCTGATAAGGAGTCGTGTGATTTTCTGTAAATTTTTTAATCTTTCAACTGTCATCAACATCACGTTATATTGAATCATGGTTGGACAATCAATCCTGGTGTTTGCTTTTCTAAACTTCAGTGTTATTAAGGTTAGACCCATTTTTAACACCAGCTTTACTACAAAATGTATTTCAATTTTATATTCTTTAAATTTGACCAAGATTTAACCGTGACTCTTTCGAACAGAAAATTCATTGTGATGTGCATAAATACAATACAAATCATATGCTTCATTTTCATTGTGCATAATTGTGTCGAATAATGTCTACAATTGGTTCATTGCCCACATTTCTTCGCTTGCAAATCTGCACATATATACATATGGTTTAAACATGATTATATATGTTCTCTTGTTTTAAAAAAATGATATAGCATAAATGACAATGTAAATGGGTGTATAGGTAAGAATATTGTATTTTGCATAAACAAATCATATTTTCGGCTCATCTGATATGAAAAATAATAGATTTTGATGTTATGAACCTTCTTTGTTATGAAAGTTGTCATTAAGAAGTATTACAAAGTCTTAGTATTGTGGTAGTTCACATAAATAAACTATGTTTTATTTTTCTGATGTGAGAAGCATTATATTCTTATTTTAAGCACTTTTTTATTTGAAAAGTGCGACTAAAAAGTGTTACCAATTTTTTAGAAAAATGATAGTATTCTGGTTATTGTAATTTTTCATACAAATAAATTTTATCTTTTGCTCCTTTGATGTGAAATAGTAGATTTTAATGTTACAAAGCCTTAGAAAAATAATGGTGTTGTGGTGGTTCACATAAATAAATTATCTTTTGTTCCTCTGATGTGCGAAACATTAGATTTTGATGTTATGCACTTTCTTTGTTAAAGATTGCTACTAAAAGTGTTACCAATTTTTAGAAAAATGACAGTATTCTGGTGATATTCTAGTGGTGCTATAGTTTTCACTCAAATAATTGCTTCTCTGATGTAAAACAATAGATTATGATGTTATGCACTTCTTTATTTGAAAATTGTTACTAAAAAGTATTACAAAGTTTTAGAAAAATGATGGTATTGTGGTGATACTGTGACTTTTGACATAATAAACCATATCTTCTACTTCTCGGATGTGAGAAGTAATAGATTATGATGTGAACCTTCATTTGTTTGAGAATTGTTTTTAAAAAGTGTTACAAAGTTTTAGAAAAAATGATGCTATTATGATGATATTGTGATTTTTTTACACGAATGAATTGTATCTTCAGTTTTTCTAATATGAGAAATAATAAATTATGATGTTATGCGCATTCTTTGTTTGAAAATTGCTATACAGAAAACATTTACTAAGTCTTAAAAAATTATGGTATCATGATTTTTACACAAATGAACCATATCTTCTGCTCATCTGATGTAAGAAATAATATGTTATGATGTTATACAGATATCTATTTGAAAATTTGTGTTAAAAAAGTGTTATTATGTTTTAGCAAAATATTAATATTGTGGTGGTACATATGAAAATATTATGTTTTTTTTCGCACAAATTATTCATAACTTATGTTCTTCTAATGTGAGAAACAATAGATTATGTTGTTATGCACATTTTCTATTTGAAAATTGCTATTTTATAAGTTTTACAATATTTTGAGAAAATTTGTGGTATTGTGGTGATATTGTAGTGATAAAGATGATAACATTATATTTTTTCATAGAATATAACCATATCTTCAGGCCATCTGATATGAGAAACAATAGTTTTTGATATGCACATTTCTCATTTGAAATTTTGTGTTTAAAAGTTTAACTATTTTATAAAAATGATGATATTGTGGTGATATAGATGATAATTCTGAGTTTTTTCTCATAAATGAATCATATCTTTTGCTCCTTTAATATGAGTAAACATGATAACTTGATATCAAAATTCATTGATTCAAATTACAAAATACTTCAAGCAATACAAAACAGTTATAATTTTAGTAACAACTGAACTCACCTCTATTTGATTTTTAGTTATCTCATTATTGATACCAATTTTTTGACTTTTCATCTTCAAACTTGTTCTGCTGAGTGCTCTGCATAATTATGGTATTTGTGCTTCGTCAATTTCACTCTCCTCAATGTACCACACAAAACCTAAATGAAAACTCTTGAATGTGAATAAAAAATGAAGGAGATTGAGCAAACAGGGGTTGAAATATTATTGGAATCCAGACTTTAATCAATGCCTGGACTTCGGACGTAATATTTTCTCCACTCTCATCTAGCTTGCTGTCACCATGGCTTCTCTCAAGCCATCTACCGTGTTCATCATATGGTTCTGCTCTTCTACGATTTATTTTGTGTCTTCAATTCTTCCTCTTCTTCATCGACTCTAATTTTCAATTCCACTCAACTTCTGAAATCCTTCGATTCCCACTTTAACGTCAGTTTTTTTTTTTTTTTGGATGTCCTTCGATTCCCACTTTAACTGTCAATTTCTCTCAACTTCTGAAGTCCTTCGATGCCCACTTTAACGTGACTATGGCTTCTCCCAAGCAATGAACCGCGTTCATCATATGGCTCTGTTGTTGCTCTTTTTGCCAGCTCCTGATTGAAGGATCTGGAGGGAAGATTCTGTCATAACGAAACGCAAGTTTGGGAGAAACTTCTTTTCAGTTTGAATATATATATTTTTTTTATGAATGTTTTCTGGAATTGGGGCCACAAACAAATTAAGCCGAGCAGGACTCTGTCCAAACTCGAGCTCGTTTATTTTAAACTTGAACAAGATTCAAGTTTTTAGGATGCTATTTAAGCTCGGTTCATTTAAATTCATTATTATTCAAGCTCAATTTCAGCTCAGCTCGAGCTTCATTTTACTGAGCACTTCGTTTAACTTAATTGAGTTGTAACTCGTTTAAATATATCGTGTCCGGCCCAAACTTATTAAATATTAAGAATGTAGATAAATAGTGATTTTTAAAACTTAACAAAGCAAAATAATATAACTAATTTAAAATTTTTATTTTAAAGCAATTGAAATAGAGCTAAAAATTTCACCCATACAAATCTGCATTCCGACATGCAGCTCAAAATACTCAATTTGGGCTGTTTTTGCCTTTCTATTTAAACAAAAGTTATACCGTCCCTTGCTTATTTTGGACTAAAAGCATAAATCTCAATTACTTATACATTTTAGCTTTCATGTGAGCTGAAGTAGTATATTTATAAATTATTTTTGATGTATATTTTTAATTATTTTTTTGCATTAGTGTGAGTTTCACGTAAATTTAAAAAACAATACGATTTTAAATTAATTTCTAATCATATCTTCTAAAAATTAAATGAGGTTTTTTATTATAATTTATTTTTTGTTTTAATTCAATACTGAGCTATATCGAAATCTTAATGAGCTTGTTTACGTATTTTAAACGAGATTGTTTACGGCCATAAACAAATTGGGCAACAAACTCTTCAAATTTGTTTATTTAATATTAGAGTATTTAAAAAGTGTTCAAAATCTTTCGATTACGTAATGAAATGATCATTAAAGAGTTTTGATTCAGTCGGGTCACGAGTAGTTTGTCGAACGCCGATTCATTTGCAGTCCTATCAGTATTAGATAGATTTGGGTTTTGTTTGTCGGATAAACTTTTAAGCTCTTTAGGGTTTTTTTCTGTTTTTTTTTCTTGATAGTTTGTTTTGGTTGTTTCAAGTGTTTGATGGTTCTGATGCAGTCATTTTGAGGAAGAAAATTAAGTTTTTTTTGTTCTATTGTAGACGGAGGCTAACAGAGTATATAGCTATGCTATTAAAGAGTATTGAGTGTTATTGAGGTAAATTATAAATTTAGGATGTTAGACATGTAAATAATAAAGAATTGAGTGGAATGTATGTAATCCCCCTAATTATAAATGTGAAGAAGATTAAAATAAATCATAAGAAGTAATGCTTAATGAAAATCTTAACTTTCTCATATACTTACATGCTAATTGGATTTGAATTCTTCAAGTGCGATGCACTCGCTCATGGAAGTGTTGGCTAACAATTTTCATGGGAATAGCACGAGACCCGAACCTTCCTTTCGGTGGTTTCCTTTCTTGTTATCTTTAAATCAACATTTTTTGTAATTGGTTTGCATGTGAGAATGATTCTGAAAATTTGTATTATCTAAGTTTCTACTTGTAATGTAGGTTTTGATAGCAATTTGTTAATCTTATAATCTTAAATCTCTTGTAGAATTTCTAATTGTTATGCTAGTCTTGATTACAGTATAATTTTCTCTTGATATTAATTTGTTTAGAATTATTAATTGTAGATTCATTACATTATTATTTGGGATGAAATCAGAAACTTATTTCTATTTCAAGTTCAAGTAAAGTATTTGTAACTGCAAATTTCAAAATTTCTGCAATTTCTTAACGTGTATTAAGACATTGCACTATTTTTAAATTATTTATATAGGTTGATGATCTCAAGGATGAGAGTGAAGCTTGGTTGGATAAAATTGCTGAGGAATGGGAGCTGATTATGCCTGATGAGGGAACTCAGGAGGAGGAGGAGAAAAATCTGAACAAAGATGAGCCCAAAAAATAAAAGAAAATGATCATCTATGGCTTCCTGATGATATAAGTTTGAAACTTTGGATAATATTCTGATTATAATGTGAATATTGTGTATAAAAACTCTTTCATGGCATTTATTTGCTGGTAAGTATTTGTTTTAATGTTGATTGGTGTTGTTATGTGATTATTTTGCAAATGTGAACTGAGATGAAAGTAATTATATTATGATTAGTGAACAGTAAATCAATATCTAGTGCTTTTCAGGAATTTGTTCTGTTTTTCTGCTGTATTATGGAAACATTATCTATTTATAAGAAATAGTCCTAATTAAGAATTAATTAGGATGAATTTCTAAATGTTAGATTTATTTCAAATGAATATACTATTATCATTAATATAAATTTAAATGTATCTCTTAAAATTTTTTACCCATAAACTAAAAACCTTACATTTTAAAGTAGATTTCATTTTTCACTTTTCTTCATGACAGTGGAATCATATCTCCACTTTTCATATTTATTTGAAATTTTTTTGTCCCGTTAAAAATCAAATTTTTTAGTTGGCAGTAGGGCGGTCAATTTGGTTCGTTGTTCGTGAACAACTTATGTTCGACTTCTTAAGTACCTCGTGTGTTGCTCGTTTGTTAAGCCTAACGAGCCGAACACGAACAAATTCTTAAGCTCGAAATGTAAACGAGCCGAACACGAACAACGGTTTGTTCGCTCGTGGTCGGCTTGAAATGGCTCGAAAAAAAAATTATATAACTTTTTATATAATAATATATTACATATATTATTTATATAATAATATATCATATATATTTATGTCCAAGTTTAAATCATAACACCTCATGTGACAATGTGATTAGTGTCTTCTTTTGTATAGATTTGACCTAAGTTCGAATCCCACACTTAACATTTATTTTTCTCAATTTTAATTTAACGAGCCAATTTCGAGCCAAACATGAGCCGAACACGAACACGAATATTTAAATCGAGCCGAACACGAACACGAATATTTAAATCAAGCTGAACACGAACACACCGTTCACGAGCTGATTTCGAATACGAGCTATTTCGAACAAGCCGAACACGAGCCAAGCCTGAGCTCGCTCAAGCTCAGCTCGTTTATAACCCTAGTTGGCAGCTGTTAGAAAAAAGGATAATCAACTAAACAAATCTATTTTACATTGCATTTATTGAATGAAAATTACATGCAAAGCCACACAATTCCTATGTATTTACATATCTAGTATGTAAATTATTTATATTTACATTTATGCAATTGTTTCTATACATAAAAAAAATGTGTTACAATTTTTAAAAATTAGTGATAGTAGTATTTTTGACGTGAAAGATTCGAGTGTTGTAGCATAAAAATTATAATTTAGTTCTAAAGATAAAAAATTAGTGTTTGAACTCTTTTGAAAATATTGACATTAACGGCTACTTTCACTAACCTTTAAGCTTCTGTGTCCTTAACAAAGATTTTTAAAGTTTAATCTGTTGATTTTTTTCTTAATCTCCATTATTATTAACAATTTCCTTAAATAAGCCTCAATATATAGATTTTTAATTTTATTTCTGATTGCTTAGACCAAAGGACACTCTGCCCCTAGGGGTGTAAACGAACCGAACACAAACGAACAGAGCTTGTATTCATGTTCGATTCGTTTGAAATTAGTTTGTTTGAAATAAACTCGTGTTTGAAATTGTTCGTGAAGTCACAGTTCGTGTTCGCTTCTTAACGAACGAGCCGAACACGAGCTGTTCGCGAACGACGAGCGAGTTTGACATCCCTAATATTAATATATATAAATAATATATTATATTAATTATATAACATATATTATATAAATATATAATATCTATATTAGTATATTACTCATATAATATATTAATATATTATTATCATTAATTTATTATATATTATAATTTATAATATTTAATTTTTAAAATATCATAAATTTTTTATATATAAATATTTTAAATTATTTTATATTTCGAACAATAATGATTCGAACACGAACAAACAAATCACTGTTCGTGTTTGATTCGTTTAACTAACCAAACGAAAAAAAAATTTGTTCATGTTTGTCTCGTATACTTATCGAATGAACCGAACACGAATTTTTTGACGAACCGAACATGAACTGTTCACGAACACGAGCTTTTTTGACAGCCCTACCTACCCCTACAACATATCAGAATAGCAAAAATATTATATAGTCATATTTAAAATTTTATTAAATAAAAGACTAGCAGAAAATTGGATTATTTGTAATTATTCTCATATTTTATTATTTTATCTTATATTATACCTTCAATAAATTCGTGTCGCCATTAAAAACAGACATTTTTAACTTGAAGATTTTGCGTTTGGATTAGAATGCGATTTAGAGGTAATTTGTCGCTTAGATTAATTTTTATGTTGTGTTCTTAGGCTTTCCATCACTTCAATATTTAGAAAAATTTGCATACATACACACAATCTATATGCCCAAAACTTTATATTTATGTTTATAGTATTTTAATGTCATAAACATCTGCAAGCAATATTTTTAATATTTTATACATACATACGGTTATACAAGATTTCTTTTACTTACCCGAATCAGTTCAACAACCCCGCTGGTCGAAGTGTTTGAATCAATCCCACTAGGCGAAGTTGTTGAATCGAGCCCAGTGACCAAAATGGCTGATCCAGTCCTCTTGTAAAAATGATTCAATTTGTGAGGGGTAGCCATCTGAGAAGGACGTAATGACTAAAAAATATATTTGTCAAGTTAACATTAAAAGAGCCACATGGCATTCACTTCATGGTCTTTCCACCCAGACATCAGAAATGAGCATTGTACCGACATTGTCTAACACCCACATCACCGTCTTTTCATCAAAACAACAGGGAAGGGTGTTGTATAGTACAAAATGTGTATCATTTATTATTTTATTACTTTTCTCTCTTTTGTATTGAAGGGAAGTCAACAAGAGATCGAGGGATCTTTCTTCCCGAGCGGATCTTTCCTTCTCTCTCTCTCTCTCTCTCTCTTTCTCTCTTTCAAAAAACCTTGTAGCTCAGAGAACCTCCGACGGGCCAAACTCATTTATTTCACCAGAATCTTTGAGATTTTCTTTGAATACTCACATCCATCTCTCTCTCTCTCTCTCATTTTATCTGTTTGTATGCACTCATGAACAACACGATATCAAACATCTCAAAAGGATTCAACATCTTGAAAAGTGCAGTGTGCATGGAGTTCATACATATTCTCTGCAAGAAGATCTTTTTCTGCAGAAGCGAGATAAATGAAAATGATGGATTGCATAAGGAAATTCATGCTTCAGTAGATCAATGAGCAGAAAGAGTAGATAATGAAGATTGTAGAAGCTATAAGGGAAGCAACTGAATCTCATTCTTGAGTTGAGTTGAGAACGTTCACTTCATCATGAGGATCGGTGGCTCACATGTAAGATCCATCGAGGCAAGATTCATGGGGGCATTAATCAACTGAGGTGAGAAATGCTTAAGAAAGACCCGTTGAGGCTGAAGCCACCAAGGCTAGAACCATTGCTCAGAATTTACCAAGAGCTAGACCAAAAAGAAAATTTGCCCCAATCATTGAATGAGAAATATTACATTTGGGTGAGCTCAATCGTTCAAGAGAAGAAGGATTTGTTGTTGCTTGAACTTGAGAAGAAAGAAGGTAAAAAATAAGGAGAATACCCTCTCTCAACTGCTCATATGGTGAATCAAAAAGATCAAGAAGGAGGCACATGTTGGAGTAGAACACATTCTTGAGGGGAATTGCGGTAGCTAAGGCACAAATGAAGTCTAAAATTCTTTCATTGAAATCTTATAGAGGAAAATCTGGCCCCACCGATCGCCTGCTTCATTTGAGTCAGCTGCGTGTTTACTTTAGATAAATGATGCTTTAAAATATTATTTATTTTTTATAACATTAAAGGAATCCGCCCTACACAGGTTCAACAACTTGCTGGTAGATGTTATCATCTCTTTCAAAGAGTTCAAATAAATGTTTGTGGCTCAGTTTACTAGTGTGTATATGCCACCAAATAATTCTTAAGCCCTCCTGAAAATATGTTAGGAACCTATCATGTGCCTCAGAAGCTTCATCGCCCACTTTCAATGGGAGATGTTGGATGTCCAATATCTTGAACTTGTCATTGCTCATGTAGTATTGGCAAGACATGTTGACCTCACTTTTGGTTGAGGTTTAGTTTTTCCTCTTTAGTAGCCTAAGTTCTAGCCACAGGAGTTTCCTTTTGACTATTCTTAGAACACTAGAAAAGGAACTCTCACCATTAGAAGTTCTACCATCTTCTTTGCTCAATTTGAAGTTCCGCATATTGTTCCTAACCTCTAGCACATAGTAGGTGGGGTCACTATGAGGGAGCTTAAGGAGAGTCCCCTTAGGACTGCCTGACCTTAAGGTTGACTCTGAGCGTTGTTCTAGGGCTTAAGGTACATACTTGCACTCACAATTACTCACAATCCTAAATTTAAACTTCTAGGCTTTGGTCCTTTGATACTTTTGGGAGACTCATGTAGGCGGTCCCCTAAACCCACTAGCCCTAGGCTAGGGTTTAGCTAAGACCACTACATAGAGAACCCAAAATGGGGTTTCCATTGGTCCATGACTTATTGATGGTAGTTTTCACTCCAACTCTACCAAGATACCCAACTTAACCTTTTTCTCCTAAACTCCCCCAAATTACCTAAATACCCTTGAGACCTCAAATTTGGCTAAAATTCCCAAATTTACCCAAAATACCTAAATTGGTTCAAAATCATTTAAAACACCTTGAGAACACCCAAGCTAGCCAAAATCACCAAAATATGCCAAATTACCAAAATACCCTAAATTTAGCCCAAAATTCCAAAACTTCCAAAAAACCCCAAAAATTCCAAAAACCTCCCAAATATTCCCAATTTCATTTTCTTCAACTACCACATGACCCAATTTGGCCAATTTGACCATCTTTGACCAAAACCCCCAAATTGTCTTTTAAAGACCTATTTTCCCCCAAATCTACCGTAAATGTCTATCAAATTGGTCTCAATTTCCCCCAATTTCAATTCTAAACTCAAATTCACCCTTGATATGACAAATATAGACCAAATAAAAGCCCAATTGGTCCATCATTTGAGCCCAATTTTGATTTATATCAAAACCCCAATTTTGGCCACATGACCTAATCTCATCAAATTGAATGCCTTAACCCCGAAATTGGCACCCAATTTATGTTGAAAACTCTTCATAAGGTTCCTATTGACTATTTTCAATAGTAAATTTGGAATTGACCCAAGGCTTGCCCAACCTAGACCCAAACCTAGCCTAATATGCCCAAATTGATCAAATTTCAAAATTCCTCCAAATTGACCATCCAATTGAACTCAAAATCACTTTCATCCTTCACTAAAGTTATTCCTTATGATCATATACACCAAATGAAACATTTATTTGGGCCAATTACCATGGTTAGCCTAGGCCAAACCCAAATTTTGGTCATTTTCACTCACTTGGACCCATGCACTAAATGTGGCCTAACCAACCTAAAGCCATCAAATTAACTCCACCACAGCCATTAGTTGGACCCTAAGTCTGAGCCAAAAAACATCTAACCCAAGCTAGATGAGACATGAACCAAGGGTCCCTCAAATTAAGGGATTTGATTTCCATTTTTGCTTAGGCTTAAGATATCTTTGCCAAAACAATACCTCATTGCATTAAATTGTTGTGATATACTGGGTTTCCTGAGCTCCTAGCCACCTCCCTCTGCCATGGCCGGATGACCTAGTCACGAAGAAGCCAAAACTGAGGGTCACCCCCGCTTGAATTTCACCCAAATCAAACCCAGAGGCCACCTTACTCAAATCAAATGATAGAGCTCCTCTACCCTCCACCTAAGAATCACAATAAACCCAAACATTGGCCCTGAGAGCCACCCCTTAGCCATTTTTATAAAAACTCACCTCCACGGACATGGGAGGTGTGCTGAAATTTTATCAGACCCTCTTTGAGACCTCCTCAATGCAATCCAACCATCACATTGCCTTGAATCCCCTTGCTAGAGCCCAATTTTTTAGCTTAAAACCTTGCTGGAGACAAAACAGAGCTCCACACACCTCTACACTCCACCAAAACCAAATTAAACTTACCCACACCTTCACCACAGTGAGAGGAGGAAAAGCCCTATCAAATCCCCCTTCTACAGGGCCTCTAGCATAGCTCTAGACCAACACCTGAAATCCACCTTGGTCGAAATCCTATCTAGGCTTTGCACCATAGCGAGAGGCTTAATCCCTAGCCTCCTTGGACCCCAACGAACGTGCCGATCATCTGCGATCGAAGCTTCACTTCTCAAAGCCAATGTATTGATCTCCTCTTCCTCTCGAGCCTAATTTGATTCTCCATTTGGTTAGGCTTAATTTGATTGCATGATTACCGTATGAATATGTTAGTCTTACTTAGACGAGTCCATAGAATCAAACCCAAAATGATTTGGTTGAGTTTAGGCCGAGATCTTAGATTTTTAGTGTGGACAGTTACGAGATCACTCTATCGGGGACGATGACAGGCAGTCGTCCGATCGCGTGTTTATCTCATCAACTGATGAG
>NEWO01000280.1:824415-840355 GCA_003013225.1 Phalaenopsis aphrodite | reverse complement strand
GCACCGTGTGGACTTTTGGAGCTGCCTAGGATACAGTGAGCACCGCGTGTTTAAATAGAACAATAGGGATTTTCTTATTTAAGTAAATAGCCCAAACTTTAAAAATTCATATCTTGGTGTAAAAAAATCAAAAAAATAAAATAAAAATACTCTCTTGCTCAGGGAACAGAGGAGAATAATGTGAAAATAATTTTAAGTCCATTTGATACATATTTTATTTTTAATTAATTAAACACTGATTTAAATGTTTTGATTCTCCATGCATATAGCCATATCACCATGGATTGAAATTTTAGCATGTTATTGCCTCTATTTTAGGGGATATCTTCTGATTTTTTCTAAGTCAGATGAGGTCTTTAGACAGATATCTATATTTTTCAAGTTTGTCTATTATTTGAATAATTTAATTATGATAATTAGCATGTTGATTAGAAAATTTCAAGAAAATTTTGGAAGGTTCACCATAACCAGAGGATCCTTTGAAAATAATTTCATGAGTTAAGTCATTAAGAATACACTTAATCTTCACCAACCCTAAAACACAAAGAAAAATAATTTTGAATAACATAGACATCTAAATGACTTAATTTTTGGTCTCCACTAAAATATAAACTCCATAAAACTCTCCATTAAAATTCAAAAACATTTGGAATTCATTTAATATCTCAAATTGAATTTTCCAGTTAATTAACATTTTTGGCACTAAAAATAATTTTTAATAATTAAAATATAACTTGAAAAATTATAAAACACTATTTTTGGAGTTCTCTGTGATCAGAAGAATTTTATAAAAATAAATTTGAAGTAAAAATAAAAAATTCATTTTTAGCCTATTTTAAATATTTAAAGTAATTTAAAAATGATAAAAATCACAAAAATAATAAAATTCATGAAAATGTTCTAAATTATTTTTTAAGCACTTAAGAATAATTGGAGTATTTTTCTTGACTTCATAAATAAAGATATTAAATTTTCAAGCTTAAAATAAATTTTAAAGGCTAAAAATGGTTTTTTTTTACTAAAACAATTCTAATAATTCAAAGGAAAAAAATTGTGAAATTTGTTTCTCTATGTCCCTTGACATCAGAGAGATTTAATAAAAGTATAAAACTTAATTTTCCACATTTAAAATATTTTATAATTAATAAACACCTTAGAAATTAAAATAATTCTTAAAATTCAAATAAAATTTAAAAAATTATGAAATTTGGTCCAAAGGCTTTTCTGATCTAAGCCTACCTCCAGTAAAAAAATTTCAAGGGATTAGGATTTACTTTGGTCAAGTTAGGAATTTTCTTTGAAAAATCCTATTTGTGCATTAAAAATAATTATATATATAAATTAAATTTTGAAAAATCCCACATTCTCCTCTGATGTCTCAATTGACCCATGAGTGAGGTAGGATAAAAATTCTAAAGTCATTTGGATTAAATTTGATGAATTATGAAGTGATAAAGCTTTAGGGGAAAATGTGTAATTTCAGAAATTTAGCCTTAGTCAACATTTAGGCCTAATTTCAGAAAGGGAAAGGAGAAATCTTTGATTCTAATTAATATATTTGGATATTTGAAACACAAGGGGTTAGCTGGTAGAAACCAACCTCACTTGTCCTAATTAAAAAGGATAAATTTGCAACTTTCTTAAATTACATAAATTTGGGAGTCTAGCCGAGTAAATGATCCTAGATTTAGGGGTATGATTTTGGGTGTCAATAACTCACTAATTTAGTACCCCTATTTGATGAAAAAAAAATAAAAACATGAATCATCACCATCACTTATAAGTCAATTTCATTTGCAATGACTAAGACACTCACCAAAATCTTAAGGACTTAGTAGTGATTTAGGCTAAATCAAGTTTCATTTAAATAAGGATTAGAAAAGTAAACATCATTGAAAATTAAAACATCTTTCAAACACTACAAGCCCAAGTCAAAATATGGCTAAGTCTCTTAAACTTGTCTCTTTAAGGGTCTTCACCCACGTAATTCTTAAATTGAATTACGAGTGATAATTACCCTATTCTTAGTGATAATTGAGACATCAATGCTCACTGAGTACTAAGGGAATTTACATGATGAATTATTAAGCAACTTAATAAGTTTAAAAGAACTTGGGATTTTCCACCAGGTAGTGAGAGAGTAGCACATACCTGCATCTTTCTCTAGATCTGTTGGATACCTCAGAGATCTACTAAACTTAATATGTTTTGCTTGACAAAATCATCCTTAATTAAACTCTTAAGGACCTACCAAGATATGACATAGGGTTAGGAAAACTACCAAAACCTTAGTTTTTTTGCCTCTACATGAACTGCCCTCACATGCATTTTAAGTTTCAGGTGGTGGAATGAGAAGACTTGTCAGGTACGCTTTTACAGTTTTCAACATCGTCTTTCTTGTACTTTTATGCTTATACAAATTTGCATGCTAAACAACGATGTCACTGAGAATTAAGGGTATTTACAAGATGAATTATTAAGCAACATAATAAGTTTAAAAGAACTCGGGATTTTCCACCATGCAGCGAGAGAGTAGCAAAGACCTGCTTCTTTCTCTAGATCTGTTGGATATCTTGAAGATCTACTAAACTTAATATGTTTTGCTTGACAAAATCATCCTTAATTAAACTCATAAGGACACACCAAGGTATAAGAAAACTACCAAAACCTTATTTTTTTTGCCTCCAGATGAACTGCCTTCACATGCATTTTAAGTTTCAGGTGGTGGAACGAGAAGACTAGTCATGTACGCTTTTATAGTTTTCAGCGTCATCTTTCTTGTACTTTTATGCTTATACAAATTTGCATGCTAAACAACGATGTCACCCTGAATGAAAACTAAAACTATCAGGATAACCACAAAACCTAAACCAAAACTAAAACTAAAATCAACCAAGATAAAATTCACCGCCACAACATTCAAAATATAAAATAACTCAAAATTTAATCACAAAAATTACACAAAACTACAATTGCAACTAAATTAAGATGTCTCTATAGGATGACCGTAAATTCCTTGGAGGAGGTAACCTACGGTTGCTAACGAGGCTTCCCACGGTTTAAATGAAATTATGAAACTCATTAAATTGAGTTTAGTAAATTCATTTGGACTAAGTGAATCCAATAGAACATTTTGGTACCGGAACGAGGGAACAGTAGGATCCTAACCGGTTTTTCTCTAATCAACTTTAACATGCCCTCATAAAATTTAAAGAACTTCAAACATAGGGCCACCTGATTTGACACCATAACTTGACACACTAGAAAACTCAAACTAGTCGCAGCAAAGAGCTTGGAGCTAGCATGGCGGGCAGCACGACCATCTTCAACAGCAAAACCTGTCTTCCCAAGCTAAACCAATTTTCCTTCCTTAAATATAAGAAACAAAGCGATCGGACTTCGAGGTTGCTTGCTTATGCAACGTAAATCCTCGCCTTATCTTTAGGCCTTTGTATAGCTCTGCTATACAATATAAGCCCTAACTCGTCTTAGGATTCCGAGGTCATCGTTCGTCACAACCTAAACCCTCACATCTTTCATGCTATTTGTGTGATAGTTTCACACGAATGTAAGCGCTAACTAATAAAATTAGCAGAATGAAACACCTAAATATTTCTCCTCAGAAATGAAGCCAAACATTAGGATAGCTCGGGAAGTCACCGGGGTTCTCCTCTGGATCCATGACATCCCCTAGTTTTTCCTCCTTTGGACTCTACAACAAAATGTTCCAAATTTGAGCCAATCCTCTTTCACACCTCTACGTCCGATCTCATTGAAAAGTCCTACCCTTTGAAACTCCTTGAAGATAATATTTTCTGATTTTTATCGAGAGTCTTCTTAAGTGACTTTGGTCATTTAAGATTTATTTAACTATAGGGGCTTGCTCTTATAAGAAGCATGTCCGAACCCAACTTAATATAAACCCTATTTAATCCTTTATATTACATAGGTAAAATTATCGACAAATAAAATCGTTTCGTAGAACAAACAGACGTTATATATCCTTTAGTTTATTTGATCGAGCCTCATCCTCAAGTCTTGAGTTTATCCTTCAGGATAGATACAGGATTTGAGATACAGTGCTCTTTCATTTAAACTATAAAAATATTTTTCTAAAACTAAATATATATGTAAATTAAAATGTCTTTCCGAAGCGGGCGACGAGATTTTGATTTCGGTTACCGACAGCTTCTTACGGGCAACTTCTCCAACCAAAAATAGCGTCAACAAGACCTTAAGGAAGAACCATTTTAGTATGTGCTTAAAATCTAAAGATATTGACAAAATTTTTGGAGCTCATGAATAGCCACATCTCCACCAAAGAGTACATTTCTCACCCTGGACCTTCTCGACCATTGAGGCCCAGGGAGAAGTCCTAAAGTTGATTCCACAATGATTGTTGGAACTTAAATAATGACTTTACAAAGAAATGCTAGGGCAAAATTAACAAACGTATTTGTCAAGAGTGAAGCAACAATGACAAGAGAAAAGTTGGAAGAGGACCAAAGAGAAATCGAGAATTACTTCGACTCCCCCCTCCTCCATCTTGCTGAAGTCATACCTTAGAGAGTTTGTATGGACAAAGTTAGGGTGGATATTCAAAATAAATATTACTATAGGAAGCCCTTTGTACAACTCTTGCCGTCGCGTCTGTCCGGCCGTTGTCAGCGCGTGTCATTGTCATGTCATTGTTGTGGAGTCTCCAGCTTGTCTACTATTGTATAGCTCTTTTCTCTGAATAACTCTCTATCTCAGATCATATAAGCGATCTTGAGTAGTGAGGAATTAGAGGGTTGATGCGCCCCTAGTGTGTGTTATTTTTCTGCGTGTTTTATATTAATTTAATTCCCCAGTAACAGTGCAAAAAATATGACCCGTCCCAAAATTATGCAGTAATTTAGCTTTCAAAATATGACAAAAGAATTGACCCAATTTATATTTAGTGGTTAAAATCAAAATGTTATAAAATATATAAAATAGTTCACACACTAGTGCTTCTACGTAAGTGCACATATCGCTTCAAGTAATATAAGACTTTCTTTAAAAATCCTAGCATCAATCCCACAAAGAAGCATAGTAAGAAGTCCCTTAGGCTAATTCTAGTCTACAACTATCAAGTCTTATTTTGGAAGATTGATTTTTTTTATGATAATAACATAAATCACAATATTCAAACTATACAAATAAAAGTAAGAAAGACAAGTTAAAATGGGTTTAATGAATGCTAACAGAAATGTAACTAAAATAACTAAGTTTACTAAATTAATTTCTAAACTTCAAAATTAAATTTACTGAGACTAAACAAAGTTTTGTGACGAAGAGTTCAAGTTTAAGAAAGCTTCCTTCCCTTTTACAATGTGTATATGGGTTGTGAAGAAATTAAAATCATTTAAAAATATATAAAAATTATTTTGTGCTAAATAGAAACAATCCTATTTCTTACCCTCTTTCGAATGCATAAAGAAGATTGACTAATCCAGAGTTTGGTCTCTAACTCCATTATTAGGGTGGGAGGATACCGACTGCCACTCTAGAGCTCCCACTACTCCCTCACCTGAGGGCTAACAATCTTGCATCAATTTCTAATCAATTGGACAAAATTGAGGATTTTAATTTGTCACCTTAAAATCTCCAATTTTGCATCCAACAAATATATTTTCCTATTTATTTGCACCCAATTCCATAGATGAAATACTCTGCTATGAAATCAAATGTGATTTTCCACATGTTCTAGAAATCATAACCCTTTCGGAACATATGTTTCTCAACACATTTTAACATTTCAATTGGCCAAACAGAAAAGAAAATAAAGATCTAAGTTCAAATCATCACAAATTATTGACATTTAAAACGTATAAAATAAAATCAATTCTTCATAAAACAATATCTCAAAGTAGAGTGGAGGATAAAGAAGACTACTCAAAATTCATGAGAAGGATACACAAAACACAGATTTCATTAATAAAATAAGTTTACAAAACAAAAGAAATAAAAAACACAACTTATTTCACAATCCTTCCCAAGCAACTCTCTAGAAGTTCTCTTCAAGCCTTTCTCTCTTTACAAGCACTCTCAATTCTCTCTTAGAAGTGTAATGAAGAAAAATCTCTCACCTTCCCTCTCCTCTTATAATCCTTGAAGAAAATCTATAAGCCCTTGCCTCTCTCTCTCACGCTACACACACACACACACACACTCACACCTCATGCCCCAACTCTCTCCAAAAAGAATTTAAAATTCCCTCCAAAATTCTATCCAAAAGTCAACTCTTTTGAATTCAAAAGACATGTTCATTGATCCAAGAGACATATCCCTTCATAAAAGAACCTTCTAAAGTGTCAAGATGCATTGAATCACTCCAAGGGGTGTTTAGAACAAGTGTCCCTTTGAAAATTCGCCCAAAATTCTTCTTAAACTGCCTTAATTTGCAAAAAGTCATCTCTGGCTCATCATGCATCAGTTCTCTGGATTTTGGCGCATCATGCACCGGTTTGGCACATCATGCGCCACTCTGTAGCAGCTTCACCATTTTACTTCGTTTGGCTCTGTTTCAGCTTCGTTTCGCCCCGTTTAAGTTGCGTTTCACTCTTAATAGATATACCTACAAAATAAGCATGAAAACAACCTTTCATTAAAGTGTAATTTCATTCAAAAACATATGAGAAATGTAAAGTAGATTAAGCGTAGAAAATATATCAAAATATGCCATGTCAGAATTTTATTTTTTGCTCGTCTTTACTCCAAATTGCACCATTTTTGCTTCATTTTCTCTAAAAGTTAATTTATTGTACCTGAAACAAAAAATATGCAAAGTAACTTCCTTTATAGTGTAATATAATTAAAAATCATTAAAATTGAGCATAAAATATATATGAAAAACAGGTAATTTTTAGACGTATCAAGGGCTAAGACATACAATGGTGAAGATAAAAAAGGTACGTATGGAGCTTTCATGAAGTGAACTTTGGTGTTTGTTTGAGATAAAATCTGCTCAAAACACTTTGGAGGCTCACCTGTGAAAGAGACCTTACAAAAGCAACCTACAACCAGAGATTCAGGTTGTTGTACCTTTTTTGGAGGTTTCATATAGAAGTAAGCCTCTATAGTTAATAACATATTAAATAATCGAAGCTGCTTAAGATAAGTCCCGATTCAAAGTTTCAATGGGGAAGGGATAGTAGAGGATTTTGGAGGAAGCCCGATAAGATCCCGAACAATCCTATTTGTTTTTGTCGTTTTGAAGAGTGATTTCAATGTTTACTCCTATTGTTTTATTATCGTATTCAGGGCTTACAATGCATGACATACAATCATATAAAAGCCTAAAAGTAAGGATTTATATCGTAACTAGACGAGCAACCTCAAATATGAAGCCTGCTGAAGGGGGTGACGTTACGAATCCCAATTTGTATTATCTATACTACTATTAATGGTTTAGTTGAGGTTCATCCTTTGCTTCTTGTTTTGGGTAGTTCTAATGGTCGGTCGCAATGGCCCTGCAAAACATTTTCACACCTTAATAACATACAAAGTAAATCTAGGGAAGCGTGTTGTCATCCTGCAAAACAGAGTCAACATCTGCAAAGGAAACCTAAGGTAGCGTTTCATGTGATTTTTTTAATCTCCAATAATATTAAAAATTTCCTTAAATAAGCCTCAATATATATATTTTTAATTTTATTTCTGTTTACTTAGACCTAAGGATACTTTTTTTTTTTGAATGATTTGGTTGGAGAAATAATTATTAAAAATGCGTGCAATAATGAAACTGCCCCCACCACATATCAAAATAGCGAAAATATTATACAGTCATGTTTAAAATTTTATTAAAAAAAAAGACTAGTAGAAAATTTGAATATCTGTAATTATTCTCACATTTTATTATTCTATCTTATATTATACCTTCAATATATTCGTGTCGCCATTAAAAACAGACTTTTTTAATTGAAAATTTTGCGTTGGGATTAGAATGCGATTTAGAGGTAATTTGTCGCTTAGATTAAGTTTCATTTTGTGTTCTTAGGCTGTCCATCACTTCAATATTTAGAAAAATTTACATACACACACACAATTTATATGCCAAAAAAACTATATTTATGTTTATAATATTTTAATGTCATAAACATATGTAAGCAATATTTTTAATCTTGTATACATAAATACAGTTATACAAGATTTTTTTTTACTTATCCGAATCAAGCCCACCGGCCAAAGTGTTTGAATCAGTCCCACTAGGCGAACTGGTTGAATCAAACCCAGTAACCAAAATGGCTCTATTCAGTCCTCTTGTAAAAACGGTTAGATTTGTGCGGGGTAGTTATCTGAGAATGACGTAATTAATAAAAAATATGTTTGTCAATTTAACATTAAAAGAGCCACATGACATTCACTTCATGGTCTTTCCACCCAGACACTAGGAATGAGCATTGTACTAGCATTGCCTAACACCCACATCACCGTATTTTTATCAAAACAACAAGGAAGGGTGTTGAACAGTACAAAAATGTGTCTCATTTATTATTTTATTAATTTTCTCTCTTTTGTATTGAAGGGAAGTCAAACGGAGATCGAGGGATCTTTCTTCTCGGAGGGATCTTTGCCTCTCTCTCTCTCTCTCTCTCTCTCTCTCTCTCTCTCTCTCTCACTTTCCCTCTTTCANATTTTATTATTTTATCTTATATTATACCTTCAATATATTCGTGTCGCCATTAAAAGCAGACATTTTTAACTTGAAGATTTTGCGTTGGATTAGAATGCGATTTAGAGGTAATTTGTCGCTTAGATTAATTTTTATGTTGTATTCTTAGGCTTTCCATCACTTCAATATTTAGAAAAATGTACATACATACACACAATTTATATGCCCAAAAATTTATATTTACGTTTATAGTATTTTAATGTCATAAACACATGCAAGCAATATTTTTAATCCTGTATACATAAATACGGTTATACAAGAATTTTTTTACTTACCCGAATCGAACCCGCCGGCCGAAGTGTTTGAATCAATCCGACTAGGAGAAGTTGTTGAATGGAGCCCAGTGACCAAAATGGTTGTATCCAGTCCTCTTGTAAAAACGGTTCGATTTGTGCGGGGCAGTTATCTGAGAATGACGTAATGACTAAAAAATATACTTGTCAATTTAACATTAAAAGAGCTACATGACATTCACTTCATGGTCTTTCCACCTAGGCACCAGTAATGAGCATTGTACTAGCATTGCCTAACACCCACATCACCGTCTTTTTATCAAAACAACAAGGAAGGGTGTTGAACAGTACAAAAATGTGTCTCATTTATTATTTTATTACTTTTCTCTTTTGTATTGAAGGGAAGTCAAACGGAGATCGAGGGATCTTTCTTCTCGGAGGGATCTTTGCTTCTCTCTCTCTCTCTCCCTCTCTCTCTCTCTCTCTCTCTCTCTCTCTCACTTTCTCTCTTTCAGAAGACCTTGTAACTCAGAAAACCTCCGATGGGCCAAGCTCTTTTGTTTCACCAGAAATAAGAGCTCAATACATTCTTTGAGATTTTCTTTGAAGACTCGCATCCATTTCTCTCTCTCTCTCTTTCATTTTATCTGTGATATAAAGTCATTATCAGATTGTATGCACTCATGAACAACACGATATCAAATATCTCAAAAGGATTCAACATCTCGAAAGGTGCGGTGTGTATGGAGTTCATACATATCCTCTGCAAGAAGATCTTTTTCTTTAGAAGCAAGATAAATGAAAATGATGGATTGCATAAGGAAATTCATGCTTCAGTAGATCAATGAGCTAAAAGAGTAGATAATGAAGATTGTAGAAGCTATAAGGGAAGCAACCGGATCTCATTCTTGAGTTGAGTTGAGAACATTCACTTCAGCATGTGGATCGGTGGCTCACAGGTAAGATCCATAGAGGCAAAATTCACCAAGGCAATAATCAACTGAGGCGAGAAACGCTTAGGAAAGAGTCGTTGAGGCTGAAGCCACCAAGGCTAGAACTATTTGCTGAGAATTTACCAAGAGCTAGACTAAAAAGAAACTTTGGCCTAATCCTTAAATAAGAAAGATTACATTTGGACGAGCTCAATCGTTCAAGAGAAGAAGGATTTGTTGATGCTTGGACTGGAGAAAAAAGAAGGAGAAGAATATAGAGAATACCCTATCTCAACTACTCAGATGACGAAGCAAAGAGATCAAGAAGAAGGCAAAGGTTGGAGTAGAACACATTCTTGAGGGGAATTGTGGTAGCTAAGGCACAAACAAAATTTAAAATTCATTCATTGAAATCTTATAGAGGAAAATCTGGCCCCACCGATCGCCTGCTTCATTTGAGTCAGCTGCGTTTTTAATTTAGATAAATGATGCTTTAAAATATTATTTATTTTTTTATAACATTAAAGGAATCCGCCCAACACAGGTTCAACAACCTGCTGGTAGATGTTATCATCTCTTTCAAAGAGTTCAAATAAATGTTTGTGGCTCAGTTTACTAGTGCGTATATGCCACCAAATAATTCTTAAGCCCTCCTAAAAATATGTCAGGAACCTATCAAGTGCCTCAAAAGCTTCTGTGCCCACTTTCAATGGGAGATGTTGGATGTCCAATATCTTGAACTTGTCATTGCTCACGTAGCAATAGATCACGACCATCGGGAGAACCATTTTAGTATGTGCTTAAAAGCCAAAGATATTGTCAAAATTTTTGGAGCTCATGAATAGCCTCTTCTCCACTAAGGAGTACATTTCTTACTATGGACCTTCTCGACCATTGCAGCCCAGGGAGAAGTTCTAGAGTTGATTCCACGATGATTGTTGAAATTCAAAGAATGACTTAAAAAAATGTTAGGGCAAAATTAACAAACAAATTTGCAAAGAGTGAAGCAACGCTAATAAGAGAAAAGTTGGAAGAAGAACAAAGAGGAATCGAGATTTACTTCGGCTCCCCCCTCTTGCTGAAGTCACACCTTAGAGAGTTTATATGGCCAAATTTAGGGTGGATATTTAGAATAAAGATTACTATAGGATGCCTTTTGTACACCTCTTGCCGCTGCGTCTGTTCGGTCGTTGTCGAGCACTTGTCATTGTTGTGGAGTCTCCAGCTTGTCTAATGAAGTATAAACCTTTTCGCTGAATAACTCTCTATCCTAGATCATATAAGTGATCTGGAGTAGTGAGGGATTAGAGGGCTAAGACATACAATGGTGAAGCTAAAAAAAGTTACGTAGGGAGCTTTCATGAAGTGGACTTTGGTGTATGTTTGAGATAAAATCGGCTAGAAACACTTTAGAGGCTCACTCGTGAAAGAGACCATACAAAAGCAACCTACAACCTGAGAGTCAAGTTGTTGTACTTGTTCTGGAGGTTCACATATCCCTACAGAAGTAGACCTCTATTGTTAATGACATCTTAAACAATCATGGCTGCTTAAGAAAAATTCCGATTTAAAGTTTAGGGTTTATTAATTTCAAAGAAGGAATCCTAGTATCTTATCCCAAAGGGGAGGGGATACTTGAGGATTTTGGAGGAAGGCCGATAAGATCCCGAACAATCCTTTTTTTTATTATTTTGAAGACTGATTTCTATATTTACTCCTATTGTTTTATTATGGTATTCAGGGCATACGATGCATGGCATACAATCATGTAAAAGCCTAAAAGTAAGGATTTATATCGTAAATAGATGGGTAAACTCAAATATGAAGCATGCTGAAGGGGGATGGGGTTTCGAATCCCAATTTGTATTATGTATACTACTGTTAATGATTTAGTTGAGGTTCATCCTTTGCTTCTTATTTTTGGTAGTTCTAATGGTCGGTCACAATGGCCCTGCAAAATAGTTTCACACCTTAATAACATACAAAGTAAATCTAAGGAAGCGTGTCCTCATCCTGTAAAATAGAGTCAACATATGCAAAGTAAACCTAATGTAGCATTTCATGTGTATTTATCTTATTTTTTTATTTCATTTTACTTAGCACAACTCGGTCAAGATGCCCATGGCTTTCCATCATTTAGAGATTGTAGGGTTCCTGATCAACTTAGTTTGAAGAGGTGGTTAAATCTACTTCGATTGGAAGATTCATGTTAGCGGGTTGTGTTGTCCAAGAGATCTTCGTAGACCCGGGTAGCTGGATTAAAGTTATATTTGTTGATCTTTGTTCATTAGGTTTTCACTCAAGTTTTAATGTCTTTTTAAGATTTTACGAGTTGAAAATTTTAGATTGCTTAAGGCTTATTAACCAAATGAGTTTTTGTGATGTTGTGTTTTATTTCAATGTTTGAAATGACCCGGTCAAGATCCGATGGTTCCGTCCTCTCGGGGTCATGGGGGTTTGTGGTTTGATTAGCCACAAGTGACTGGATAGTACTTTGTTAGCAACCATGGGTTACATCCTCTAAAGTACCTTCTAAAAAAAATGCATTTTATAATTAAAGTTTAAGTTTCATTGGTTTTTAGGGTGCATTTTATGTCTTTTATGTTTATTTAGCACCTCAGCCCCAGTCATCCCCAATAGGCATTATGTGTGATTTTATTCCAATATGAGAAGTCAAACACTACTTAACTCGGGTTACTTAAGTTTGAGTTATTCTCAATTGATTTGGATTAAACCGAATTGGATCGGGATAATCCAGATGAGCTATCCCAGGTTAGGCCGATTACCTCAATCATGCCCCAACTGAATTAGATATGAGTTCAATGGAGTTAGACTCAAACTTTATTTTGTTGAGTCAAGTCTAAGTTGTATTAGCCATGAAGTTGATTTGGTTGATTGTTGGAATGGTTTGTATTCAGCTGTGTTAGGTTGAGTTAGCCCATTATGAGCTTGAATGGTTTGGGTTCAAGCAGTTAGGTCTGGTTAGCCAGGGTTGAGTTTGGATTTTTTTAGGTTAATCAGAGTTAGGTCGGGTTGGCCTGGAGCTGTTTAAGTTAGTTTGGGTTAACCCGAGCTAGGTCGTGTTGACCCAATGTTTTAAGTTGATTTGGGTTAACATGAGTTAGGTCGGGTTGACCAGATGTTTTAAATCAATTTAGGTTAACTTGAGTTAGGTTGGGTTAGCCTGAGTTGTTTTGGTTGATTTGGGTTAACTTGTGTTAGTTCAGGTTGGCTCGGTATTTTAAGTTAATTTGGGTTAACCCAAGTTAGATCGGGTTTGCCCAAGTCGATTAGGTCGATTTGGGTTAATCTGAGTTAAGTCAGGTTGACTAGGTGTTTGATACCCTCCCAATTTAGCTGTACTTGCACACCGGGGTTTCACTCAAGGATATTTATCACAGCAGTAATATCATATTTATGTGTCCGGAATATCGATCACACAAGGAGCGAGGCGGTTAAACTTAAGAGAAGTTCTAACTTACTAGGTTTAGTTCTTAGCTTGGAAATAAAGTTGATTTTTATTATGATTACTAGTCCTACCAAATTCTCACTAATCTTACTGATTTACTCCTAAAGAAATTCTACTAAATATTATTAAACTGGTGAAAATCAAGAAATAAAACTACCCAACCTTGCAATGATTTAGGTGGTGCACAGGAACATAAAACTTTGAATTGCATATGTGGCTAGTGACAAATAGGAGCAACTCTCTTCTTTATACTCTTCCGAGTGCATAAAAAATTTTGGTTAAACTACTTTTAATTCCTTACATCTCAGTTTGAACCTGCTAAAAATTATTTTCCTATGTATTTGCATTGCTCTATGGACTAGTTTTCCTTCACCCACTAGTTCAATATGAATACCTTAATCGTTCCTCCATAGCTCTTACAGTAATATGAGGAGGTACTTTTTCAATTACTTGGATCTTTGCTAGGTCTACTTCATGCCTTTTGCAGACATTTTATGCCTTAATATGATTCCTCCTAAAACTATAAATTGACACTTCTCCCAATTGAGAACCAAGTTGGTTTCTTCACATCGTTTGAACACCTTTGCTAAATGATCTAAACAAGAATCAAATGATGGTCCAAACACTGAAAAGACATCCATAAAAAATTTCAATTCCTTTTCCAATCAGGTCACAAAATATAAACCTCATACATCACTAAAATGTACCAGGTGCATTACACAACCCAAAACACATTCTTCGAAAAGCGAAAGTGCCGTAAGAACTTGTAAATGTTGTATTTTCTTGATCTAGCTATAAGTATTTGGTGATACCTAGAATATCCATCTAGAAAGCAAAATATGGATGGCATACTCGTCACCTAAAAAGAGTACTTGGTGCTACCTAGAAAGAGTACTTGATGCTAGCCATAGATACTTGATGCTAGCCTATCCAACATTAGATCCAGAAAGAGTAAAGGAAAGTGATTTATTCTTGGTTACATAATTTAATTTTTTTATAGTCTATACATACTCATCGCCCAGTGATAAATGTAGTTGGAATTAGTTCATTTTATTCATTTATGGGTACTGTCACTCCTTCTTTCTTAGGAACACAGTGAATATGACTAACCTAGGCACTATCTGATATAAGATAGATAATACCTATATTAAGTCATTTCAATATTTCATTTTTGAAAAATTCTTTCATAATTGGATTTAATTGTTTTTGAGGATTTGCCCAGGGTTTATAACCATCTTCCATAGGATTCTATGCATAAAAATAGGAAGACTAATCCCCTCAATATTTGCTTTGGCCTATCCGAAATTTTTTTTATAATTCTTCAAAATATCAATTAATTTCTCCTCTTATAAATGAGTCAAATCTGAGGATATGATAACTGGTAATGTAGATGACTTCTCTAAATAGAAATACTTTAAGTGTGTGGGAAGCACCTTCATCTCAAGTTCAGGGGGTTCCTCAACGGAAGGGCAAGCCAAAGGGTGCAAAGTGCTTCCTAGGTGGAGGGTCGAGCGGCGCAATTGGCCAATTTGTTTGAGCCATGGTGGATGCTTCTCAATTTTGGGTTTTTCAGCAACTAGGACGGCCAACCAGGCCATGGGAGGTGCTAGCTGGCTCAGGAAAGATTAGAGGAGGTTAAAATGAAGATAACCTTGGGGGCTTGATGGTTGATGACATGTGTAAGTGGGTTTAGCCAAAATTAGGAAAAGGTTCAATGATTTGGGGTCCATGACACCAAGTATGTTGGGCTAAGTGATATGAATAGCATCATAGAGGGCATAAGTATGACAGAGATAATTAAGCCCTTGGTTAATCCAATAGGTTATGTTAAACTTTGAATTTAGGTTTAAAATGGTGTTTAAGCTTGAATTTGAGTTTGAGCTTGGATTGGGCTTAGATCTAAACCAATTGAGAGTTCAAATTGGTCTAGAAAAATGTCATGTGGGATTTAAAAACAAATCTAATGAAATTGAAGTGATTACATTGCTCAATTTAGTGCATTTTAGAGTTGGGTTCAATCTTAGAGTAGTTGACTTGGACTTAGATATTGTGTTTAAAATAGGGTTTAATTAAGGAATTTGGTTTCAATTAGGCTTAAACATGGTGAATTTTGATGTGGATTTGAAATTATGGAAGTTTAAAATGAATTTAAATGGAATTGGGGGTGATTTAGGGACTTTAGGGCTTTTAGGGGCAATTTGAGAATTTGGGTCGATTTTGGTGGATTTGAGTACAATTGGGTTTGTTAGGTGGTTGAGATTGATCTAAGGGATGTTTGGAGTTAATTTGGAGGTTTTGGGGAATTTTTTAACATGAGGGGCATTTTGGTAATTTTAGCAAAATATGGGGTATTTCAAGAATTTTGGAAAGTAGTGCTACTTTGGACAATTTTAGTGATTTGGAATGGTTAAAAATGATTTTTTGTGAGAATTTAGGATTTTGGGGCATTTGGAGCATTTTAGGGTTTCAAGGGCATTTTGGTAATTTTGGGGAATTTTGGGGGTTGAAGGTCTAAGTTGGGTGTTTTGGTGGAATTAAAGCTCATTGGATATGTTGGTCATGAAATTTCCTTCATGGTGCTATGAAACCAATGGGAAGGCCCCATTTT
>NEWO01000280.1:799410-811056 GCA_003013225.1 Phalaenopsis aphrodite | reverse complement strand
GACGATTTCTTTGAGATTTCAGAATAATTTATTGGCACGATTTATGGAGCGCTATTTACTTACTGAGAACACACAGCTTTCAGTGCGTAATCTTCTCCCAATAACCACTAGATAACCTCCACGAAGATTATTGAGGGGCTATTATAGAGTTATTTCGGCATTTTTTTTGGAGTAAGTACCTTCTGTGGTTATACCTTCAAATTCAGCGGTTACACTTCCACATTTTCTCTGGTGTTATGATATTGACTCTAAATAACACCGAAATAACTCGACAATAATCCCCCAATAACCTTTGCAGAGGCTATTGAAGGACTATTAGGAGGGGATTATGCATGGAGAGCTGCGTGCGCTCTCCATGAGTAAATATTTACCCACTTTATCAATGCTTATTTTGTTGGATTGTAGTAAGAAATCAACTTTATATATTAAATTTCTTAAATATTTCTAAATTATTTTAAAAATAATATTTTATTTTTCAAATGAGGCCCGTAGTCGTTAGATGCCTTTTAATTAGGACTAAAGTTTGATTTGATTGGGCGAAAATCAGCTTACTATGATCCAACTATAAAAAAGCAGGTGCCTGATTTTCATCCATACCAGTCAATTCCTATGCATTTACATATCTAACATCTAAACTTTAATTTTTATATCTATTCCATCTTATCTATACATGAAAAAGATGTATTTCATCTTTTAAAAGTTAAAAGTGCAATGATTTTTCGTGATATTAAAATTTTGAGTGGCATAAATGTAAAATGTAAAGTTTGTGTTATATAGGTAGGAATTGGTTGGTAGGTATGTAAATGCCTTTATTTGATTTTCTTGCTGCCACTGCTCTCTCCTTCATGTCTTCCAACCTGACACATGAATGAGTTCACTTTAAAGATAATTGGCTCAAAACTAATATTATTCAACTTAAAATCCATTTTTTTCTGTAGATATTTAGGATATCACTGGCCTTTACTGTATTGCTGCTATAAATATATTTTTTGCCACTACAAGACTTTCTCAAAGGCTCGAACATTCTCTAATTACTCTCATTCCTAATAAGAACTCCGACACATAATTTCTCAGATTGCAAGTCTATCTCAGTTTGTAATGTCATTTATAAAGTTATTACAAAACTTTTAGCTAGTCAACTTAAATGTTTGATGCCTATTCTTATTCATCATTTTCAAGCTGCTTTCATCAAAAGGTGTGACATTGCAAATAATGTGATACTAGCTAATGAAATTTAATTTAGGTTATATTCTAAAAGTTCAAGGAAATTTTTCTGCTCCAAGATAGATTTGATGAAAGCCTTTGACAATGTCAGTAGTTATTTCTTCATAGCAGATGGAGAGATTTGGATTTCACTATTTGTTCTTGCAATGGGTGCAATCTTGTACTGCTGATGTTCGCTTCTTTATTCATATTAATACTAAAATTTAGGGCTATTTCCCTTCTTCTTCTGGGCTATAGTAAGGGTGCCCTCTATCTCCTTATTTATTTGTCATTGTTATGCATGCTTTCTATTGCATTTGACATAGTTTGGTTGCCTCCTCGTATCCTACAAACAGTAATATTTCCCATCAATTCTATGCTGATGGCCAGGTTTTTTGCAAGGCTAACATCACCAACATTAACCAACTCTCAAATTATTTAAAACTCCCACATATCTAAGTGCTAAAAAAGCTAAATATGTTATATATCTTGCTAATTATGTGGATACTCCTACGTAGGAACTTCTTTGTAATGCTTGTTGATTTGAAAGTACTCCTCTTTCTTGGGACTACTTAGGTGTTGTTAAAAAGTCCATCAGAGTGGCTGTTGTTGATTGTAATAAATTGTTTCTTAAAATGTACACTTGTTTATCTTGCTAGAAACAAAATCTCTTATCTGCTGTTGAGAAATTTGAATTGATTAAAACCACCATATGAAATTATCTATACTTCTGATTTAGATCCATTGCTCTCCTAAGAGTTTTAAGGAAGAAAATCACGCCTTTGTTCAGTAATTTCATACATCATAATATGGTTTAGAGCAAGCTTCATTGCATTGCTTTGGTCTTCGGGACTTCGCACCTCTATGTTTATTTGTTGTCGGATGTTCTTTAGGCGTGGAAATCAAGTCCAAAACTCATTTTTTGGCTATTTTGGTTGATTTAGTTGTTGGGCTGTCTTGTGTGTTCTGGGTTTCTTTCTATTGCTCTGTATTTTAGAGATTCTATCAATCTCGGATTCATCTGAAACTTAGAACTTTCTATTGTCTGCTATGACCACCACAATTCCAATTTCTCCTTTATGGGCTGTAGGATTGTTCTCTTGATTTAGAAGTCTCTCAAGGGTGCCATAAGGCATTTGGGTCATGAGTGTTGGTTTCTTGAAATGAGAAAGATAAGAAAGCTCAAAAGCTTTGTGGTGGTCATAGCAGACAATAGAAAATTCTACCAACACTGAGCACGTTTTGATCAATATATGGTACATAGAGAACATCAATGATCAACTTGGTTCCTGAACAACTTACAATGGCTACGATGCCCTTTCATTTGACTGCAATATATTCACCAATCCCAATTTTGATTTTCTTGGACTCGGTGCTCTCCAATTCCTTGAACAACTCCTTATCATGTGTCATATGATTAGTGCAGCCACTATCAATGAGCCAATTTTCACTAGTTTAAAAAACTCGTGAAACAAGTTGCAATGAAAAGTTGGCCATCTTCTACTTGATCTGCCACTTGTGCTTCATCTCCTTGTTGTTGATCTTTATTCTTGCAAATGACAGCTTCATGCCCCATTTGATTGCACTTGCTGCACTTTGCATCTGGTCTTCTCTAGTATTTGAAAGAAGGATGACCTTTCTTGCCATAATGTTGACATGGAGGGTAATTTTTTTTTGCTTCTATTCTCAGGTGTAGAGTTTTTTCCACTTGTAGCTTGAAACTTCTTGTTTTTGGGCCACTTATTTTTTTTCATAATCTTGATTCTTGACTGGTAGAGCTTCGTCGACGGTCCCTTTTTCCCACATTACACGCCTCTGCTCTGGTGCTTGTAAAGCACGTAAAGAGTTCTGTCAAAGCAATCTTTGATAGATCCTTAGTGTTTTCTAAGGTGGTGATTGTAGCCTCAAATCTTTCAGGCACTGTTACAAGGATTTTCTGAACAATCCTTGAATCTTCTAGAGAAAAACCCAAATATTTTACACGATTTGCTATGTTGAGTAATCTGTCAAAGTACTGCTTTATGGTTTCTATTTCATTCATCTTTTCCAATTCAAAGTCACGAACAAAGTTTAACACCTGCATCCCTTGAATTCTTTCATCTCCTTCATACTCGGATGTGAGATAATCCGAAATCCCCTTTGCCGTTTTCAACGACATGATACGAGTGAAGATTGTGGAGGAAACTTCAGCAAACAAACAAGTTTTTGCCTTAGACTTCTTTGTCTTTTTCTCCTTTTGCGCTTTAATTTGTGCTAAGGTCGGATTTTTAGAGAGAAGAGGAATGTCATAATCTTCTTCCACTGCTTCCCAGAGATCCAAAGCTTCCAGGTACCTCTCTATGCAGACTGCCCAGATCCGGTAGTTGTCTCCGTCAAACACTGGTGGAGCAACTGAGGAAGAATAGCTGCGATCTCCATTGCCGCTCAAACTCACGCATAGTTCCGTCAAACACTGGTGATGCCAAATTGTTGGTTTCTGGAAATGAAAAAGAAGGGAAAGGTTAAGAGAATTGCTGTAGATTAAAGGGAAAATTAGAACCACACACCTTTTGTTTAGTCTTACAATATTTAAACTTGAGCTAATAACAAACTTCCAAGAAAAAGACCGAAAAATCAGCCAAGAAAATAATAAAAAATAAAATCAAGAAAAATAACAACTAACTCCTAAGATTAAGGAACAAACTTGACTCAATTAAACCTAGACTCAATAAGCAGTCTTAAGCACGTATTCCAACACTGAGCTTATCTTTTGGCTTTTACATGCTAATTTTATTTTTCTTATTTTTCTTTGACGTTTTACTTCCTCCTTCTTCAAGTTGTAAGTAAATGTTCTTTTTTTTATATATTTTAATGATACCCTCTTCCCCCAAAAAAAACAAAATTTAAGGTAGAATTAGTCGGTAACAAAACCAAAACATGCATTTCCCTTCACAAAATTTGCTTTGTGACTGGATAGACATCACCAAATTTTAGAAAACTGTTCGTCGCAAGTTGATCAAAAATTATGCTAAGTGATCAATTCTGTCACAAATTAATCCATCGAACTTGTATAGATTCTTCGCAAATCAACAAAAAAGATGACGCAAAAGTTAATTTAGTTTTTTTAAATTTCATCCGCATGCAATTAAAAAAATATAACATTTCCATTAATATCGATTAAAATTCATTCATAACAGCAATCAAAATAACAGTTACAATCCAATTTTTACAAAATTAAAAAAAACATAAATGAAATATTGACAAATTATAAAAATTAACATAATTTAAATATTTGGGATATTTACATACATGCCAATCAATTCTTATGTACTCACATATCTAGCACATTCAATTTAGTACTTTTTACATGCATACCACTTTCCCTATTTCACTTTTTAAAAGCTAAAATAATAGCATTTTTTATCGTGACATGAAAAATTTGTGCGGCGTAAATGTAAAAAAGCAAAGTTTAAGTTTTAGATATATGTAAATAAATAAAAATTTTGTGGTATGTATGTAAATGCCACTAAATATTTAACGTCATAGATATTGTAAAGTTCAAATATAAATAAAATAAATGAAAATTCAAAAAAAATACCTCCTCAAGTTAATGGAGTCATTATCATTTGTAAGGATGATGGAGACCTCTCCATACAAGTTATCATATATTTGTTGGGCACTATGTGGCATCAGATGGATAGAAAAGATATCGAGGGCACCTTTAAGCATACACTTTATCATTTGTTACACATGTCTCATCTAATGTAAGAAGAATTTCGCTAGAGACTAAGCCTCATTAGAGTCATCTATGTGCACGTTACACATAGTCATGCTAAAATCAAAGAGAGCATAATCGAATGTGTATCCATACACTTTGCCTTCCCTTGACTTCAACATCATCTTGATGGTTATATGATCTTCTATACCATTCAACTAGACTAACATTGTATATAATCATCATAAACATATGTAAGATTTAATATAAGCTTGACATTAACTTTTTTATTCAGATTGTTACTGCTCCATATATGCAATATAAATACAATCAGATCATAAATCAGAATCAACATACATGTGTAAACTCTTCTATCTTATCCTTGATGTGCTATTCTAAATAGTTCTATTTGTGTAGGTGTCCTCCTCTATGATGTAGAGAATGTTATATGAAAAAAATAATATAATATAGTAGTGAAAGAAATTAATTATTGCAATAAACTAAATTTAAATCAACATAATATGATCAAGATGAGTGAAGAAAGGGATAGAGTCATCATTGTATTTTGATAAGCCACCTTCTATAAATCTCTATAATATGGTTTGAATGACTTGCATGAAATCGACTCTTTCAAATAACCATGAAACATTAGTTTTAAAAAATATTAAATGGAGTAAATGGATCATTTATGATCACAAAAATCAAGAAATTTATTTGGGGGAAAATCTCATGTAAGAGTGTTTCCATGAAAGCCACAATTCATTTTGGTAATTTGTACGTTTAAATTAAAATTTAAGTAAAATGATTATTTTCTTATCATTGCATGAGTCGTAGAAGTTATTTATTCCTCAAAATAGTTATGACAATGTTAAAATTATCAACAATAAATCTTATGAGATTTTTGAAAGAAATTAGAAAATTTATAATAGAACAAAAAAGGAAACATGAAGTATATATTTGCAATGTATTTTCTTACAATCATATACATGTCTTTATCAAACATCTTTTAAGAAATTTTATAGAATATGTATTGGTGCTTAGAACCCTAAATTTGTAATCATTTAAATATAGCATAGCACATCTTGATCAATTACAGCATAATGTTCGCCCAGCTTCATCTTATCCTCATTAATAGTCTCCACATGTTACTCATTACAAAAGTCAAAGGTACATCTCCTTCTGAATTCATATTTGTGTCCTGTAAATGTTATATTTGTAATGTACACATCAAATTTAAATAGAAGTAGTAGCGTATAAAGAACAATAACATTCCATTATTAAAAGCAAATGAGTAGATTAATATTTATGGAGTTAATTCTTGGGTAGATATAAGGAAATAATATTATGGAGTTAATTGCCACAAAAAGTATTGATTTGATTTTATCTCTGTCCATCGTTTTTATCAACTTCTTATACAATAAATGAGAATTCAGACATACTCCTAATACTTCAAGCGCATCACCCACCATTTCTCTTTTCATCATTAACCTCATTGGATAACATTCATTGAGGTATTTGATTAATGGAAATATGTCTATTCCACCATTTTATCATTTATTAACCTACTCATTCTACTAGGCGATGGCTAAAAATCTGAGACCACAATAAGTTTTAAGATCGTAATTTATTGGATTAGAAATAAATTTTGATCACATGGTTAACCCATCAACATATGAATATCAAAGGCATGAAAATCATATATGGGAGAAAACTCACAGCAAAATAATGAGAAAAACCCTTTCCCTGCATCAAAGGAGCATGAAAGTATATTAGCTATAGCTACGACACATGAGGTAAAAAAATATAGAAATTTCATTACAAATATTAAATATAAATGTAAGAAAGTACATAAACTTAAAAATAAGCTACGTATTTTGCTCAATACACCAAGTTTTCACCCTATAACGAAATACACTCCTCGATCTTCTTCAAACAACATCACTCCCTGTCTCTTATACACAACCTCTTTAATCTCAAAGGAATACTAATCCTGGGAGTTTCTCCACAAAGAAGGAGGAAGAGAAACTCAAGCGTTTGACAAAGAAACCCTAATTTTTGTTAAAAGAAATCTCTCAAGTGCTTCCAAGCTTCCTTAGAGCATTCTAGTGAATCTCATTTTATGGTTCTTGCCAAAATAAGCCTTCAATTATCAGCAGCATAACTATGCATGCAGTTGCCATAATTACATTGCAAGCTAGTATAATTACATCTTATCCTAACATAGTTTTGCCAGAGACAGAGAGAGACTGGCATAATTATGCCCCATAATGACATAATTATGCCAGACCAACAATTTGTTCGCTTTGTGTTTTGACTCTGTAACGTATATTCTACCCATGTAACCGATAAAATGCCACCCAAAAATTTTTCAGAAGTATAAAATCATGATAAATAGGGAAGAAAATATGATAATTAAATTACAAAATCATTTAAATTTTTATCGTATCAATTCCCACAAACTTGCCTATTATTTGCTTTGAAATGATCTCATTCCCAACCGAGACTTAAATAATATTAATAGCTATTATGTGGGACTTCCTGATCTTATAGCCAGATTATAAAAATGTAATGATAAAAAAGTACAAAATAACTTCATAGTCAAATTATTATTATTATTTTAAGAACCTAACCTTTTCCTTAATTATCCTCCTGTAATCCTTAAAAGGTCATAAAACTCTTAATCAATTGTGATTGTAATTTTTCATTTTCCAATGATATCTTTTAGTCAATTAATCTTCAATTAAATAACTCTAAAATCCCTTAAATTTTCTTTAAAATTATATTTAAGAATTCAGTTAAAAATGTTTTAAGTTTTATTAATTAGAAAATGAATTGGGCACCACATTTGATTTTCCATGCTTATCCTCAAGTTTCTTCTGAAAAATTATTTGGGACTTCTATGTCTTCTGTTTTTCTTTTCAGTTTAGTGTTACACGTTTTTTTCTTTGTTTTCTTCTTTTTATGCAAAAAAGAAACCTTTAATTTTACAGATAATAATTATTTAATTGAGCATATTTCTTTTAAGTATTTTGAATGTATAATCTTTCTTAATTTCTAGTCCTCACACACTTCTTCATATGAATTCTTAAATATTAAAATTCATTTAAAAATAAAGATTAACTAAAATATTTGAGGTGAAAATTTAAAGGCTTAATTATCCATGATTAATTATTTTTATTTCATTACACCCTTTAATTATTCTGAGACATTGTAGAATTCAGATAGAAGTCAATAAAATGCAGGATTAAGTAATTATAAAATATTTTTTAATCCCCCTATTATTGATATTTACATCTTGTAAGGTAAATTTTATCTAATATAGTAAATTAACATGATTCTTATCATGAATAACTATAGTGAAATCTAGTCAACCATTTAAATATATGAATCACTTTCAACGAAGTATACTTACATAACTTCCTCTTATCTCTCATAAAAGAGTGATGCGATAGGCCGACCATGTAAGCCCCCATTGCCACGATGTCAACATGTTCTCCATAAGAGGGATGCAAAAGTCTTATGGCTTAAGGGCCTATTTCATTTTCCTCAGATTACTCAAAGTATTTATATAATTAAGGTGAAAAGCTTTGGGTGAGTATCCTCCATCGGGCAACCAGTCTTGGGTTAATTTGACTAGTGCCCTGCTCTTCTCCCAGTTCATGAGTAAGATTTTTCCCTGATGAGATGCTTTAGACAAAGTTATTTGTCACTTCTTCTTCTACTTGCCAACTAATGCGCCCCTATTGTGTGTTGTTTTTCCGCGTGTTTTATGTCAATTTAAATCCCTAGTATAGTGCCAAAAACTTGACCCGTCCCGAAATTACCTAGTAATTTAGCATTCAAAAATATGGCAAAAAACTGGACTCAATTTATATTTAGTTGTTAAAATCAAAATGTTATAAAATATAAAAAATAGTTCACACACTAGTAGTTCTACGCAAGTGCACATATCACTTCAAGTAATATAAGACTTTCTTCAAAAATCCCAGTATCGATCCCACAAAAAAGCGCAGTAAGAAATCCCTTAGGCTAATTCTAGTCTACCACTATCAAGTCTTAGTTTGGAAGATGAAACTTTTTATGATAATAAAATAAATCACAATATTCAAACTATAAAAATTAAAGTAAGAAAGACAAGTTAAAATGAGTTTAATGAATGGTAACATAAATGTAACAAAAAAACTAAGTTTACTAAATTGATTTCTAAACTTCAAAGTTAAATTTATTAAAACTAAACAAAGTTTTTTGTGACGAAGAGTTTAAATTAAGAAAAGATCATTCCCCTTTATAATAAGTATATGAATTGTGAAGAAATTAAAATCATTTGAATATATATATATATATATATATATATATATATATATATATATATTGTTCTGTGCCAAATAAGAGCAATCATATTTTTTTACTCCCTTCTGAGTGCATAAAGAACATGTATAACCCAAAGTTTGGTCCCTAATCCCGTGATTTGGCTGGAAACATACTGGCTACCACTCTAAAGCTCCCACTGCTCTCTCACCTGAGGGCTAACAATCTCGCATCATTTTCTAATCAACTGAACTAAATTGAGGATTTTATCTATCACCTTAAAATCTTCAATTCTGCATCCAATAAAGTATATTTCCCTATTTATTTACACTCAACCCCATGGATGAAATACTCTCCTATGAAATCAAATGTGATTCTCCTCATGTTTCTCAACACATTTTAACAATTCAATTGTCCAGGTCAAAAAGTAAATGAAGATTAGAGTTCGAATCATCACAATTTATTGACATTTAAAACTATATAAAATAAAATGAATTCTTCACAAAACCAAATCTCATTGTGGGGAGAAGGATAAAGAAGACTACTCAGAATTCATGAGAAGGATACAATAAAACACGAATTTCATATATAAAAACAAGTTTACGAAAAAAAGAAAGAAAAGAACACAACTTATCTGACAATACTTCCCAAGCAAATCCTTAGAAGTTCTCTTCAAACACTTTCTCTCTTTACAAGCACTCTCAATTCTCTCTTAGAAGTGTAATGAAGAAGAAATCTGTCACCTTCCCTCTCATCTTACAATCCTTGAAGAAAATCTCCAAGCTCTTGATTCTTTTTCTCTTGCTCTCTCTTGCTTTCTTCTTCCTCTAACTCTCATGCCACACACACACACACACACACACACACACCCTAAACTCTTCCTCTTCAAGCACTAGACTTCCCTCTCTTTTATAAATGACTGCCCCTCAAAAAAGAATTCAAAATTACTTCCAAAATTCTATCCAAAAGTCAACTCTTTTGAATTCAAAAGACATGTCTATTGATCCAAGAGACATATCACTTCATAAAAGAACCTTCCAAAGTGTTTAGATGCATTAAATCACTCCAAGGGATGTTTAGAACAACTTTTGAAAATTCATGAAAAATTTGTCCTGAACCACGTTAATCCGCAAAAAAGTCATCTCTAGCGCATCTTGTGCCAGCTCCCTATCAAATGGGGCATCATGCGCCGATTTGGCGCATCTTGCACCACCCTGCAACATCTCCATTATTTTGCTTCGTTTGACTCTGTTTCAGCTCCGTTTCGCTCCATTTCAGTTGTGTTTCACTCCTAACAGATATACCTACAAAATAAGCATGAAAACAAACTTTCTTTAAAGTGTAATTTCATTCAAAAATATTTGAGAAAAGTAAAGTAGATTAAGCATATAAAGATATATCAAAATGTGTCAAGTCGGAATTTTCTTTTTTGCTCGTTTTTACTCCAAATTGCACCATTTTTTGCTTCATTTTCTTCAAAAGTTCATTTCCTGTACCTGAACCAAATATATGCAAAATACCTTAATTTAAAGTGTAATATCATTAAAAATCATTAAAATTGAGCATAAAATATATATGAAAAAGTAGGTAATTTTTAGGCTTGTCACCAACCCTCTGACCCTTCAAGCAGATCTTATCGGGGACCCGTTTTATTAAAATAACATTCCCATATTCTTCTAAAATGGGGTTGGCCATCGGCCTTCTTAGAGGATTCATGTACCTCTCTCTTTCAATACAACTCTAGGGTGAGCCATGTTAGCAGTCTCACTGTGATAATGCAATATAGGGTTCTCTTCATTCTCTCCCTCCTCTTATTCCGCAACACCATCCCTTAGTGTTGAAGGTCAGAAAGAGTCATTATCACTATAACCAATTAAATAAGAAGCCACTCAATCTCTTCCCCTCATCTGCATTTGAATGAGAAAGAAAGACGATCAATGAATAGTTGATCATTCATTATGAAAATCAGAAGACTACATATTCCATGAAAAAGAAAATTTAGAAGCAACACATCTACCTTTCAATATTTCTTTTAGAAATATTACCTCCTTCAGAACTCGTTAACTAACATCTTCTTTGGGAGTCATCAAATGGAGACCAAACATCTCTCCTTGGGATTGTTATAGCTCTATCAGAATCTTCCAGTTGCTCTTACTACAGAAAAAAAAAACCCACAGCTTCTTTTTACGTGACATCTTAGGGTATGTTTGGCGCAGCTGCAGCTTCTCAGCTTTTCAGCTGTAGCTGCGCTGCCCCAGGAAGCTGCTGTGGGGAAGCAGCTGTGGGAAAGCTGACCGTCTGTTTGGTGCAGCTGTGTGAAACCAACTGTCGAGCAGTTGTTTAAGGAAAAAAGACCATACTACCCCTGTTTGGTAAAACTGTTTAAAAGAATATAACAATCATTTTTTTGAAACTTCAGTAAGCTACCAAAGTGCTAACAA
>NEWO01000280.1:731807-763218 GCA_003013225.1 Phalaenopsis aphrodite | reverse complement strand
TATCCAGCATTTGATCTAGAAAGGATAATGGAAAATGATCTTTCCCAGTGGCAAGATTTAATTTTATATAATCAATGCATATTTGCCACCCTGTAACTTGTCTAATAGATATTATCTCATTATGTTCATTTACAGTTACAGTTACTCCTCCTTTCTTAAGAACACAATGAATTGGATTAACCCATGCACTATCTGAAATAGGGTAGATAATTTCAACATCTAACCATTTTAAAATTTCTTTCTTAACAACTTCTTTCATAATAAGATTCAATCTCCTTTGCAGATCAGCCCTGGGTTTGCATTTCTCTTCCACATGAATTCTATGCATACAAATTAAAGGACTGATTCCTTTAAAATCAGCAATTATCCATCCAAAGGATTTCTTAAAAATTTTCAGAATTTTCATCAACCTTTCTTCTTCTTCCATTATTAATTTTGAGGAAATTATAATATGTAAAAAATAGAGGAATCTCCTAAAAAGGCATATTTTAAATGATCACAGAGTAACTTCAACTTAAGTTCTGGAGGTTTTTCAATAGATAGATAAAATGATTTATTTTTGTTTATCAAGTCCAAAATTTCAACACTTTCTCGAACATAGTTTGAATCTTCCTTAAAAAGATCTTCACATTGATCTAATTCCTCTTCTTGCTAGTGTTCCAAATCTTTATCTTCAAATTTTTCTTCATAAGTAGTCTTAAAATGACATTCACTTAGGTATCATAACATCCATTCTAATACATTCATCATCTTTATCTTTTGCAGGATATTTTATTAAACTTGAAATGTTAAAAGTAACAGTGTTATCATTGACACGCATTGTTAATCCCCTTTTTTGCACAACTATCATTTCTCTTCCGGTGGCTAGGAAAGGACTCCCCAAAATGATAAGTATCTCTTTATCTTCCTCCATATGTAGCACAATGAAATCAATAAGAAAGATAAATTGATCAACTTTCACTAGGACATCTTCTATAACTCCTCTAGGGTATGTTATCGAACGATCTGTTAATTGCAGAGTTACAGTAGTAGGGGTTATTACTCATAATCCCAATCTTTTAAATAATGATAATGACATAAGGTTAATGCTTGCACCTAAATCACATAAAGCTTTCCCATAAAATCTGTCTCCTATTGCACATAGAATTATAAAGCTACCAGGATCTTTAAGCTTTTCAGGAAATTTTTCAGAATTATCTCATTGCACTCTTCACTAAGTACAATCGTCTCATTATCTTCAAAATTCCTTTTTCTGTTGAGAATATCCTTCATAAACTTTACATAGCTTAGTATTTGTTCTAAGGATTCAACAAATGAAATATTTATTATAAGCTTCTTAAATATTTCCAGAAATTTTGAAATATGCTTATCCAACTTCTGCGGACGAAGTCTCTGAGGAAATGGAGGTGGTGGTTTTTCCAAATCAATTTTTAGCGGAGAAATAGGTCTCTCAGAATCTTTTGGAGCGTTCTCTTTTGATTCTTCAATTTCTTCTCTCTGTACTTCAATTTCTTTTTGAACCCAACCTTCCAACTTTCTCCCGCTTCTAAGTTGAATGACTTTTACTTGTTCTTTATTCTGGTCTTTTGGATTTGATTTAGTATTACTAAGAAGCATTCCTTAGGATCTATTACTTACTGAATTTGCTATTTGCCCAAGTTGATTCTCGATATTTCTAATTGTAGCTCCTTGACTTTGTAATTGGTTTCCCATTTGTAACACCACTTCTTTTATAGACAACTTCTTCTCCTTAAACTGTGTATTACTGTTGAAACCTAGAGGATAAGTAGTTCTATAACTATTATTCTCTTGGTTGTTCCAGTTTCCTAATGGGTTTCCTTGGTTGTTCCACCATTGTTGATTATTACCACCCGAATTATTATTCCAGTTAAAGTTGGGATGTTTCTTCCAACCTGGGTTATAATAATTGGAATATAGGCTTTTTTACTTATTATTTATGGCATTCAAAGTTTTCAATGATGCTTGAGAATCTACCATTTGGCCTAATGATTTCTCTTCAATCATGGAAATTGGCTGAGAAAAATTCATTCCAAATTGGTCTAACTTCCTTGAAATTGTAGCAACTTGATTTACTAACATGGTAAATGCACCAGATTCATGAATGTTGACTACTTTCTTAGGATTTACCCTCTGAGAAGGCTATTGAAAATTATTAGTAGTCATTTCTTCGATTAAAGCATAGGCTTCATGAAATATTTTTGACATAAATGAACCACCAGCAGCAACATCGATAATTGATCTAAGAGATCCAACTAATCCATTATAAAAATTTTGAATTATTAACCAATCTGGTATAGCATGGTGTGGACACTTTCTTAGGAGTTATTTAAATCTTTCCCATGCTTCATAAATAGATTCCACTTCAAACTGATTAAAAGATGTAATATAATTTCTAAGCTTAGCAATTTTTGATGGTAGAAAATATTTATTAGGGAATTTTTGTGCTAAATCACCCTAAGTTCTGATAGATCCAGGTGCTAACTAATTCAACCACATCTTAGCTTTACCCCACAGTAAGAAAGGAAATAACCTACGTTTTATGACATCATCCGATACACCATCGTATTTAAATGTAGCACACAATTCTAGAAATTTGGCAAGATATAAATTTGGATCTTCAGTTTGTGATCTCCTAAACTGATTATTTGATACCATTTGAATAATAGCATGTTTAAGCTCAAATTAATTGGCCACTACAGTAGGTTTTTGAATACTACAATGAAGTTCATCTACAGTAGGGTTGACATAATCTCTTAAAGGTCTAAACTCTTGATAAATTTCAACATTTTGATTATTTTATTCTGCCATTTTTATAATTTTTTCAGTTTTTCTGATTTTTCTAATAGTTATTTATAATTCAGAATTGTAGGGCACTAGTCCTTCAGAACCTGAACTACACATACAATATCATAAAATAAAATAAAATAAAATTCAAAACACACACAAAAAATAAGATACAATATTTGAAGTTTAAATAAAACTTTCTAAAAATAGAAATTTTGCTTTCGATTCTCTGACAACGACTTAAAAAACTTGATCCCTAGATACTGCTAATATGCAAACTACAACAATAATTCAGATTATATTTCACTTATATTTCCTTACTTTGCAACAAAACCAAAAACTTGATCCTGAAGAAAAATAAGAATTTAACTTTTAATTTATGTATATTGGGATACTACGTCAGTATACGTATCGTTATCAAGTAATATAAGACTTTTTGATTAAGCCCTAAATATCGAACCCACAAGGAAATTATACAATTTGTACTTTTAGAAAACTTTCTATTTTTAAAAAGACAATTACTTAAACAAAATATATTTTGTAGTAATAAAAATTCAAATATTTTTGATATTTTGACACAATAATAACAACTTAAAAAGACAACTAGAGTTTTGTAGATGAAAAACACTTAATAAGAAAGACATCTTTCTTCTTATTATGAATCAATAATAAGTATAGGAATTCTATTGTGGAAGTCTGCAAATTGTGTTGTGGCAAATAGGAGCAATAATATTCTTTACCCTTACTAGAGTTGCTATAAAGAACATTGGCTAATTTAAAGTTTGAATAGTTCTGAAGACCAGCTAGGCAGGGAAGATACTAGTATAGAGTTCCCTTGATTCCCTCCACCTAGGGGCTAACATCTCATATCAGAACCTAAAATAATAAACCAAGTTGAGGGCGTTAACCCATCACTTTAAAGTCCACCAACTCTACACCCTTCAATGAATATTTTCCTATTTATTTGCACTCAATCATATGAACTATATTCTCATTCATACAACCTCGTGTGATTCTTTCCAATTGTTGGCTGAGACAATACCAGCCCGATTCTTACATTTTCTCACAACAAATTTTAACATCTGGATTGGCCAAATCAAGAAGTAAACCATCACAACTTCTTCCAACATTAAAGATCAATACTCTCCACAATTTCCATCCAAAACTTAATTACTTATCATTTTAAGAAGAAAGATAATAAAAATTACTCATAATCCATAGAGAAAATAAAACCACACTTTAGTTTAAAAGTAGAAATCATTGTCAAACCAATAACAAGTCTCAATTAAAACCAAAAGTAGTCTCAAAGAAAAAAGATAGAATCTTATCTCAAGTTTTCCATCAAACTCTTGAAGTTCCTTTGAATCTCTTCTCTTTACAATCACTCAAAATAAACTAACAAAAAGGATAAATTAAAAGTAAAAGTGGTGCCTAAAAATCTCTCTAACTAACTCCCCAAAACTTCCAAAACTTTCCAAGTATTTTCAGAACTCCTTTCAAAGTCCTCTCTTCTTTCTTTTATTGTTTTCCAAGAGGTACCTTGGAAACTCTTCAAAATGTGTCCCAATTTGATGTATTTTTAAAAGAGATGCATCCTTTCGTGATAATTTTCGTCCATGGTGGTTATAACTACCTATTAAGCCAATGGGTGCCTCAAAAACCTCTTCAAAATTTGCAGAAACTGACTTTACTCGTCTAGTAACTACCAGTGGTGCTTAAGCGTAGGATCTCTGGTGCTTATATGCGGCCTTCTCAGTTTAACTGGTGTGCAAGCGCCGGATCGGCGCTTAGACGCCAAAGCTCATTTGTACATTTTTCACATTTTTGCTCTAAATTTGATCATCTTTTTACTTCTTTAAGCATTTTTCACATTTTTGCTCGTATCTGCAAGAAAAACACAAAAATACCTTTCATTAAAGCATAATATCTCAAAAATAGGTATAAAAATGTGCCTAAAAATACTATATATTTTAGGTGTATCAGACACAACAAAGTTTTTAAAGTGATATATTATGCTAGTAAAAGTCTAAATGATGCTCAAATAAATTACACTACTACTGAAAGAGAGTTGTTAACTATTGTTTATGCCTTTGATAAATTTAGACCTTACTTAATTAGAACTAAATGTATAGTGCATAAAAATCATTCTGCTATTAAATAATTGTTGCAAAAGAAGGATGCTAAACCAAGATTAATTAGATAAATACTTCTATTGCAAGAGTTTTATTTTACCATAGTTGATAGAAAGAGAAATGATAATCAAATAGCTCATCGTTTTTCTAGACTAGAAAGAGAAATATTAACTAATTTTGCAAATTAAATTTTAGAAAATTTCCCTGATGAACAATTATATAGTATTGATGAAATGGATGTACCGTGGTATGTTGATATGATAAATTATATTGTAAGTGATATTCTACCACCTGATATTAAAAATCCACAATTGAAAGAAATTTATATATGATTCAAAGTTCTATTTTTGGGATGACCCATATTTATATAAACAATGTAAAGATCTAATTATTAGAAGATATGTACCTTATCAAGAAACTCAACAAATAATTGAAAGATGTCATGATTCTGAATTTGGAGGATATTTTGGAATGAATAGAACTACATATAAGATTTTATAAGCTGGATTTTATTGGCCTACTCTTTTAGAGATGTTATGAATATATTAAAACATGCGATCAATGTCGACGAGCAAGAAATATTTCTAGAAAAAATCAAATGCCTCTAAATTACACATTAAAAATTGAAATTTTTAATTTGTGGGGATTAGATTTTATGGGACCATTTATGCCTTCATTTCAGAACTTATATATTACTTGCTGTTGATTATATGTCCAAATGGATTGAAGTTATTTTTGTACCAAGATGTGATGCTCGGAGTGTTTCTAGATTTTTAATTAAAAATATTTTTACAAGATATGGAATTCCTAGAGTAATTATTACTGATGGAGGATCTCATTTTAGGAATAAGAGAATCAAAAAAATTAATTAAGAAATATGATATTATGCATAGATTTTCTACTACTTATTATCCTCAGACTAGCGGTCTAGCTGAGATATCAAATCATGAAATTAAACGAATTTTAGAAAAAAACTATAAATTCCTATAAATTAGATTGGTTTGCTAGATTAGATACTGTATTATGGGCATACAAAAACACTTATAAGACTCCTATAGGAATTTCCCCATATAGACATATTTTTGCAAAAACATGTCATTTACTAGTAGAATTGTAGCATAAAGCATTTTGGGCTATTAAAGAATTTAATTTTAATTTAAAGGATGTTGGTGAGAAAAGATTATTACAACTCAATAAACTTGAGGAAATTAGAACTGAAGCATATGATAAAGCAAAAATCTATAAAGAGAAAAAGAAAATATGACATGATCAGAAGATTATTCAAAAGAAGTTTGAACTTGGATAAAAAGTTTTACGATATAATAAAAGATTGAGATTATTTCCAGGAAAACTGATATCCAGATGGTTAGAACCATTTAAAGTGATTAAAGTCTATCATTATGGAACTGTTGTTATTAAAGATCCTAACACTAGAAAGATATTTAAAGTTTATGGTCATCGATTGAAATATTATTATGAAGGGCACATACCACAAGTTAAAGAAGTTTTAATATTAAGTCAACCCAACTAATCAAATGGTATGTCGGGCTGATGACGTTAAACGAAGCGCTTTGTGGGAGACAATATATATATATATAAATATATATATCTATGTATCACTATTTTGTTTGATAAGTGTTTATATACTAGTAAATAATAATCCTACAAAACTTTGTAAATTATAAATTAAGAAAAATATTGGTATTAGAGGAAAATTTGGAATCGAATTAAACAAAAACAGGAAAAGACACAATTTTGGCCTCTGACGCCAGCATGGGCGCTGACGACGCGCAGAGACAGACTAAAGCGCCGACAGTAGTTTGAACGGTTCAGGATGAATTTGGCGGACTTTGGCTGGATTTTGGTTCGTTATAATCGCCGAAAATTGTTTTTAAAGTCCTAAAAACTGCCTTGGACGACCAGAAATTTCCTAATTTTGAATTATATAGTCTCCAATTCTAGAAATACTTCCAGATATGGAGTTTTCAATTGAAGAAAGTTTATCAGTTTTGACGCACAAAGATTATACGACGAAGTCATTATGAAGAAGAGATTGATCAAGAAGAGAGGCTTAGTAAATCATGGATTGATTATTCCAAGTTCTCTGATTGATAAGATCATTGTACAAAGACGATGGGAAGTTCTGTGCTACATTACCGCTGCAGTTGTTGTACCAGTGGTGAAGGAATTCTATGCTAACTTACATGGAATTACCCAAGGAGTTATCTTTGTACAAGGTAAGGTTGTACCATTTACTCCTGCATGAATCAATGAGTTGCATATGATAGAAAACATTTCAATCTAATATTATACAAATTTTATCCCTACTAGAGATTTGGTGCAAGATGTCTATAATTTTCTGATGGATGAAAGTGATATTTGGGAAATGCGAGATGAAGGATATGTTAGTCTCTGTACTTCATTGCTTAATCAAATATCTAAGCAGTGGCATTTCTTCATTTCTACAAAATTCTCCCTACCATGAAGATTAGTAGAGTAATCAAAGAAAGTGCTATTTTGAGTTCAAATGGAAAAGCCCATTGATATAGGATCTATTATTTATAAATCTGTTATGGGTATTATTATGAATAAGCTAATTTATGGACTTGGGCATCCTTCCACAGTTTTTCTACTTTGCAGTCAATCTCAAGTTCCATATGAAAGTTGGGAAAAAGTTTTATTACCTTGTGAGCCCATGATTCCTATTGATGATAATTATGTTCGGAATGGGAATGAGGCATTATATACTATCTTAGATCATTCATCATATGCTTCAACTCCATTGATGCCACCAACAGTTGGAAGTTCACTTGCTTTGGAAAATAAATTGAAGAAAATTGAAAGAGAACTTCAGAGTATTATGAAATGCGATGAGAGATCTTAAGTGACTTTTCGATCACCTAGATTAGAGAATGAAAGAGAATTTTGATCATGTTAGGACATTTGAAGCAGGATTACTGGGAATGTTTAAAGAAAAAGGATAGATTGAAGAAAATTTGACTGATTAATTCCCGTACCGACCATTCTACAATCTGTGCCTTCATTACTAGTCTATGGGAGATATTAGAGGAGCAGAAATAAATGAAAAAAAAGCAGAATATTGAAAGTAAATTGAATGTGATTGTGTGGATTTGATTTAAATATTTATGTATTCAATGTGATTGTGTGGATTTGATTTAGTTTGCTTTGCTTTAGAACTTTTTGAACTTTGATTATGTGTATAGTTTTGGGTTAGTGTTTAGTGTTGTGGCTTGATTTCAAAGCTGATTTAAAATTTAGTGTGCTTTATATGTGTGATTAGAAAAATGTATTTGTAAGATTGTATTTTCATATATAAAAGTTAGCTTGTTATTTATGAAAGTGATTGTCTGTAAAAAATTTTATTTATAAATTATTGTTAGGTAAAAATTTGTGTTTAAAAAAACTAAAAAGACTTTGGAGAAAATTTAAAGTAAATTGAAAATTGAAAAAAAATAAAAAACTGGAATTTTTAGGCCTTCAGAGCCGACGACGCCCTCGATCCGAGAACAGCCAAAACTTCTTAAATTTTGCAATTTTCACCATAAACCACCATTTTTACCCTTTGAGTCACCTTCAACCTCTAGTTTTTGCACCTAGGACTTGATTTTGGTTGGATTTGAGGCAATTTTGAGGCAAAGGAACTTCAGATTTCATCTTCTCTAGGTAAGTGCTACACTTTGAACTAAAAATTTTTTATTTTCACCAAGGATTTATCTCACATCATCAAGAACCGAAAATTTTGGAATTTTTTGAGAGATTTTTAGAAAATTCTTTTGTGAATAACTCATACTTAGTGGATTTAAGTTTAAAGCATTTTACATTGTGATTTTCAGAATTTTTAAAATTTATTCAAATTTTTTTCAAATGTTCTTATATTTCCCATGGCACTGAGAATGAGCAAAGGAAAAAGAAAAGTATATTATGATGAACAAAAATTTGTCAGCTTAAGGGCTAGTGCTCGATTTCATAGTCTATGTGGAATTAAAAAAGTGATTCCGTATCAGGGATTTAAAAATCATGGTGGAGAAGTTGAGCGGTTGATCAATGCTCGACAGTAGGAAAATTTCTGTTAATTTTCTGCCGATGCGATTATTGGTGTAGTGATGGAGTTCTACGCAAATTTTACGGAGGCTTTTGACGACTTTGTTTTTGTTCGTGGAAAAATCGTGGAGTTTTCTCCAAGAAAAAATAATGAGTTTTAGCCGTTGGAAGATGTTTACAGATGCCAGTATAAATCATTTTCTGCTATGGATGAGGCCTTGAATGAGGTTATTTCTTATCTGACTGATGGAAAAGGGACCTGGAAAGTTAAAAATGGTGTCAAGGTAAACTTTTCTCTTTCTATGCTTAATGTAATATCTAAGTCCCGACACTACTTTATTTCTAGAAGAATGATTCTGACAAATTATCAAAGTGAGGTGACCAAGGATAGAGCCATCCTGAACTTTTGTATTCATCAGGTGATGGAGATAAATGTAGGCCTTATTATTTATATGAACACTAGATCTATTGCTTTAAGAAAGACCTCTGGTGGTTTGGCACACCCTGCACTTATTTTTACACTATGCGAACAGGTAGGAGTTGATTTTAGACCTCTGGAAGAGAGGATTGAGCCTCTAAAACCTATTGGGCTTACCAATATAAAGACATATGAATCTAATGTTGATGGAGGTTTGGAAGTAAGAACATATATATTCCTTCTATTTCGAGGTCACTAGAAGGACCCTACTTCTAGTGACCCTACTAATCGAGAACTTTTGGATCAGATGATGATTCAATAGGGAGATATCTTAAGAATGGATCATAAAATGCAAAACATGGATGCCAGAAATTCTCACACTAATGATTTGATTAGAAAAAAAGTTTGAATATGATGCTTCTTATGATGATGCTATGGTGAGATATATGAAAGGTGATCATTCAGTTCAATTTCCTACTCACCCTATTTTTTACTCCATATTAGCGGCAGAATTTAGATGTAGATGAAGAAGAAGACGATGATGATTAGTGATCATTCTTTTAATGTATGTTTGATTGTACTTTTTTATTGTGTTGCTTGTTTTTATTATATTGTTGAGACTATTTGTTGTTAGATTGTAAGACTTTGTTTTGTTGTTATGTTGTGTTGTGAACTATAGTTTGTAAAATTGTTTCATTTTTGAAATTTAGTTTAGTCATGTTGTTAGTTTCAGTATTTTGTTAAATGTAGTGTAATTAACTCTTTCTCAACAGATTTTATATGTATTATGTGCAATTTAAAGTTTTAAGTCTTGTATTTTTTCATATTAACATCTGCAGTATTTTAGAATTAAGTTTCAAAATCAGAACCTTCAGCAGGTATGCCTTCTTTTTATGTATTTAATGATTTCTCTTGCCATTTATTCCTTAGTTCTTCATGCTAAATCTTTTAAAAATTTAAGTTTGGGGGGGGGGGAGAAAATTTCCTTTTTAAAGAAATAAACTTAATTTTATTTATCCTCACTTAACTATATTTTAAAAAATTTTAAATTTAACATGACCTTTGGTACTAGGGGTTAACTTTAGATAACTATATTATGTTTCTAAATATATAGTAAACTTAAGTAAACATTTCAATAATAAATGTTAATTTTAGAGATTAATATATTTGGCAAAAGAGAATAAGACTATGTTTTTCTATTTTTAGTAAAGAAATTTGTATTTTTGAAACATTAAAGAAATCTTAAAGGTTCATATAAGAAGAAAAGAATTAAACTTTATGAACTCTTTAAACTTATATAAATTTGTTAAGTGAAAAAATATGAAAAGTTTTTGACTTTAAGAAGAGGATAGTGAAGTTCAAAATCATTAAAGACTATCCAGATATAGTAATACTCACATAAAGAAAAAGAGAGAAAAGGAAAAAGATTGAAAATAATCTTGAAAAATAAGAAAAAAAAGAAAAGAAAAGAAAAGAAAAGAAAAAGATAATGTGGGGAGAAGCTTGAGGAGATACCTAATTAAAAATTGGCTTCACTTGAGTCAACTTAAAAAAGAAGGCTTGAATATATTTTCTAAACTTATACTTGAGAATTAACATATTTGCTAATAAAATTTATGAAGTTCTTTTTCATATGAATACTTTAAGTGGCTTTAATATGACAATTTGCAATTTTTCTTGAAAATAATAGAGAATAAAAAATCTTGGACTTGATTGCTGGATTTTCTTACATCTTTATTATTAATTGGAGTTGTTTTGAATTTTTCTTAAGTTATGATATTTTTTTTAGTGGACTAAAATATAGAAATCTAAAAGTTAAATTCTTTACCATACGTCATATTTTTTATATAGTAGGGGAGTTACATGAGGACAAATAACATGTAACTTTGGGGGATTTTGATACACCAATAATATATGCATTTTTAGACACATATTTTATTCTCATTTTTGGTGATATTGCACTTTAATGGAAGGTATTTTTATAATTTCTTGCAGATTGTTGAATTTTATAACTTGGAGCAAAAAGGAAATATAAAGGATGAAATTTAGAGTCAAAATGGAGAATATGAAAAGTTACTCACAGCCGACGGTGCCAGAATCAGTGCCGACGACGCGGTTTGATAGAGAGCAAGGAATTAATTAGCGGAGCACTGGCTCCTATTGCACCAATTTGAACAGTGACGACATTATGGCGATACAAATCCTGTTTCTAGAAGATTTAACAAATCTGGACATTTTTTGAAGAGTGTTTAGATGCACCTATTGGAGAACCAACTCTAGGCTCTATTAGAGGCCAAAATTCATCAAAAAAGGGGCTCTCTTGGATTCTCTCTTGGTCATTATTCACCCCCTTTTCATTCATCTTCATCCTTCCTTGCTCATTTTTGCCACACCTCGCCTCCATACACTTTTTCCATTTTCATTCCATCGCCATTTAGGAGTCTATTAACGATTTTTCTTTAAGAGTTTAAAGTTTTTGTGGTGAGATTAAGTGTGAATTCTTTTCTAAGAGTGTTGGAGAAGGAGAAAAGTGAGAGATTTCTTCTTCCTACATTTACTAGAAGAAGCTACAAGGGATTTGCATTGAGAAAGAGTTTCAGATAAGTGTTGTTTGTTTATTAGTGCTGTATGAACTTTCTTTTATATATGAAATTTGTGTTTTATTATATCTTTCATATGAAGTCTGAGTAGTTTCCTTTATGTTTCTCCCTACTCTGAGATATGGTGAAATGAAGAGATAATATGGATGTTCTAATATTAAAATATAAAATAAATTGTGATGATTTTTCAACTCTGAACTTAATTTACTTTTCAATCTGACCAATTGAATTGTTAAAATGTGTTGTGAAACATATGATTCGTGAAATAGAGTATGAGTTCTACAACAGAGTGAGGATCACATTTGATTCCATGAAGGAGAATTTCTTTCATGGAATTAAGTGCAAATAAATATGGAAATATACTTTGTTGGGTGTAGAATTGGAGAATCTTTAGGGTGACAGACTAAAATCCACAATTCAGTCTTAGTGTTTAAAAACTAAAGTGAGAGTTATCCTTCAGGTGAAGGGAAGTGAGAGCTCTAAAGTGGGAGCCAGTATCATCCTAGCTAGCCACAAATTTATGGACTAAACCTAAGATTAGCCAATGATTTTCTATAACACTGTATCAGGGTAGAGAATTAAAACTGCTCTATTTGACACAATACATATTAGAACCATTTATCTCATCTCATTTTATCAAAACCACATTGTAGTGGGAGTTACATTTTTTCACATAAGAAATCTTCATCACATAAACATAGTTTAATAGTTTAGTAGTTATTGTTTAAATTTTGTATTACAGTTTTATTATTAGTTAAATAATTTAGTTCTTATAATATCTCAACATTTAAAATTAGTGACAGTAAATTTGTTTTTAATTTCTGTGAATATCCTAGTAAATTTATCATTTCAAATTTAAACATTTTTCGTGGGATAGATATTCGGGGCTTAAAAAGAAAGTTATTTATTACTTGATAACGATACATATACTTGCATAGAATCCCAGCATTAATTGCTCAAATTTCTCAATCATAAACTTTATAATTTTTACATAATTATATTCCTGGGATCAATGTCCATGAATTTCTCGATTAAATGAATTCTGCTTATATTCAAGTGATGACTAATGAAGTGGTGTGTCAAAGGATGATTATCTGGTGTGTCAAAGGATGATTATCTTATAAAAGCGTGCCGATGCATTTTGAGCTCACACTAAGCGAAAAAGATAGTGAATGAATTTCTCACTATCTCAAATGGATAAAAGCTCATCAACGACTAAGGCCTATAAAATAATCAGGTCATCCCATATGGCCCACACTATGCTTTCAGGCCTAACTAGGTCATAATGGTAGAGGGTTGAATCACAATGAGTTGTCAATGGAATGACAGGGCTTCTAGTGGGCATGCTAAAGGAAAGGTAGAGTAATCTTAATCTAGCAGATGTAGCTGGGTTTGGATATCATGGATTCATCATCCCAAGCTATTAGAACACTAAGTCTATGTTATCATGAACGTAGTCAACCCAACCCTAATACTAACATCATCCAATGGAACCCCGGTAGCCCTATGATTAAGAGAAGGAAACTCTAATCCTATGACCCTTTATAAGTAGAAAGTAAAGGTGGGACTCATACTTTTCAAGTATGCGAGGAAGCCGCTGGAGTGGAAAGAAAAGAGAGGCACAACTACAAACTTGAGGCATTGGTCATAAAGAACTTATACCACTATTTAGGTTGGGGACTCTAAGAGTGCTAGACAAACACCTAAGTAAAAATCTTATGCTTGGAGAGCGAGTTAAAGAAGCACGGGGACTTCTCCTCGGGACTTGCATATATTATATAGTTAGCTAATAATTCATAATATGGATGTCCTATTAGGGATGAATTAGCTATGTCAAGCTCTTTTAAATCTGGCTTGAAAGCCATATAAAAAAAGTTAAAAACATATTTGAAATTTTTAGATGTATTAAACAAAATTTTAATTAATCTCAATACTTTATTATTAAGATTTTGTAGAAAATTTATAATTTTAGATTCTTAGATAGCCTAAATTACATTCATTCTAAGCCTAAACAAACCACAAACGAACAAAGAAGAAATTCATCAAGCTGCATAATGTGGACAAGCCAAATATAAAGAATAAAAGGCCCGGGTGACATTGGTCGGCAACTTATTCCAGATAAACAAAAGACAGCTAGATACCGCATATACAAACTTGGTCCTAGTGTAATACATCAAATAAGATTTAAAATTAAGGTACGAGACACGAGCAAAATGATCCTCGTTCTTCATCACATGGTTCCACCTATCTGACACCTTTGAACCCTTGCCCATACCTTATTTCTACTATTGACTCAAGCCTAGGGTACTCTAAAAAGTACATAAAAAAAGTATAAAAAGGACAACCTGTATAAAAATTTGGTTAGCATAAAAGCTATCTACATGTACCCTGTGGGAGGGACACTAAACAACTCCTGCAAAAGTTTTGTTAGACGAAATTATAATAGTCTCCTTCTATTGAACATGGCTCCTCACAAGAAAGTCATCTTTAATATATTAGTGCTCATATCTCTCACCCAATAAACACACAAAACAACACAAAAAGATGACTAGTTAAGGTGCAAACCAAGGAATAATATCTAGACATTAAAAACCTAGCTACACATTAGCCTCTAGTCTAACAAACATCTAGAAACAAGGTGGCCTATTCACAGACATCTAAATGTGTGTGCAAAAAGTGTGGGTAAAAGGCTAACATACGTTTTGATGGGGTCCTGATCCCAAATTTCTATATATAAGTAAAATTCATTGCATGTGATTATAGCTTAATTTTCTTAATAGTTATTCTTAATTTGCAACAAAGCCAAAAACTTGATCTGAAGCAAAAGCTAGGTAAGTTTTCCACTGTGAAACAAATAAGAGTATAATTATAATATTTAAATATGTGATACTATACAAGTATACGTATTATTATCAAGTAATATATGACTTTTTGATTATGCCCCGAATATGGATCCTACAGGTAAAATTGCTAAATACTTTTTAGGAATTTAAAAATTTTAGATGATAAAAATCTACTTAGAAAAATATTCTTTTTTAAAACTTAAGATGCTAAAATAGGAAATGCAAATTTGATTCCTTTTGTAATTTTTTGGTTTATGAAAATAAAATAAGCAACTAATTAACTTAACTAAGTACTTGCAAGATGAAGGTGATATAAATAAAATATATTTTTCCTTATCATGAATCAATAATAAGTAGAGAAATTTTATTGTGGAAGTATTCTAAATGTGTTGTGCCAAATAGAAGTAATAATATTCTTTACACTAACTAGAGATGCTATAAAGAATATTGACTAATCTATAGTTTGAAAAGTCTTGAAGACCGACTAAGCAGAGAAGATACTAGCTCTCACTCTAGAGTTGCTTCTTCTCCCTCCACGTGGGTGCTAACATCTCGTTTCAAAACCTAAAACTATAAATCAAATTGGGGGATTTAGCATGTCACTCTAAAGTCCTCTAATTCTACACCCTTGAAAAGTTAATTTTCTTATTTATTTGCTCTCAACCCCATGAACTACTTTCTCATCCATGAAATCAATATGTGATTCTAACCATTTATTGACTGAGACAATACCATCTCGGATCTTCAATATTTTCACAATAGATACTAACATCTTAATTGGTCAAATCAAGAAGTAAATGAAGTGCAAGATTTCAAATCATCACAACTTCTTCCAACAATGAAGCCTAATACGTCACACAACTTCCTTTCAACACTTAATCACTTATCATCTTAAGGAAAAAGATAAACAAAAATATTAAGAATCTCTAGAGAAAACACAACCACACATGAGTTTACAAGTAGAAATCATGCACACAAACAAAAAATCTAAATTAAAATCAAGTGTAGTTACAAAGATAAAAACTTATCTCAAATCCTCTCCACCAAATGTCTTGAAGTTCCTTTGAATTCTCTTCCTTCACCTACAAAACAAACTAAACAATCAGAAAGCCGCCAGTGGCGGCAGCGGCGACAACGACTTAGATGGATGATGGCTGTAAATTTGATGGGTGGCTTGCCTCCTCTCTTGGAAATCTAAGTATTTTCTTATAAAAATCCTAGGATGTCTTGGTTTCTCTTCAAAAAGGTGTCTACATTCAATGAATCTTCTAGAATTTGCCTCCTCAAAAGTCAATTAAATGAATTTTCGTGTCTAAGGGCTATTTCCCACATTTTTACTAAGGGTTGCTTCAAATACCTCTTCAAAAATCCATTCAAATTAAATAATTTATCTCATAACTACTTCTAACACTTAAGCGCGGGGTACCTGACGCTTAGGCACTGGTCCTCTTGCGCTTAGGCGCCCCAGTTCTTTTTTGCACCTTTCTTCATTTTTGCTCCAAATTTGACCCTTTTTCACTCCTTTTAGAAATTTTCATCCATTTGATTGTACTTGAAAGAAAAACACATAAATACCTTTCATTAAAGTGCAATATCTCAAAAGTAGGTATAAAAAATGTGTATTAAAATACTATATATTTTAGGTGTATCAAAATTCGCCTAACATAAGATGTTACTTGTCCTCAAGTGACCTTTCAATCTTTAAAAACAACAACATAAGTAGATGATATATATGATCTTTAGAAGTTACCAATATTTTGATGTAGAAATATAGTTGTCCAATTTAGAAAAAATATTAGTAAATGAGACCAACTTAAAGTTTAGAAATTTTTAAAGTTAAGAAATAAAAAAATATGAGTTTCTATCTAATTCAGAAATATTATAGACTTTTCAAATATAGAGTTTAGGCATTTTATAATCTCCATTTAAAAATTTTTATTACGTATAATTTTACTCACTATATTATATCCTTTAGCTTAAGAGTTTTTCAAGTTTTATACTTTAAAAAGATTAGATGTGGAACCAATTTTTGATTAGGAACTAATCCTCAAGCTTCTCCTCCCTTTTTCAAAATTTTCTTTTCTTTTCTTTTTCTTTTTCTTTTTCTTTTTTTTTTCTTTTTCTTTTTCATTTTCTTATTTTTTCAAGCAAGGATTATTATATTTGGATAGACCTTTAATGGTTTTGAATTCCATTTTTCCTTTCCTAAAGAAAAGAGGTGATATTTTTCTTCTACTTAAAAACATAATAATAGTTTTGAAAATTAATTTCATTAAATGAAATTTAAGTTTTGAAAATAAAAGGTCTAAATTTTAAAATTTTTTAAAAATACAATTTTTCCTACTAAAGATAGTTACACAATATTTTGCATTTTCCATACTAAAAATTTTTATTTTAAGTTTTTCTTCATTACTATAAATTTTAACTAAATTCTCTTACTCATTTCTAAAATTAAATTTTACTTCCCTAATATAACATCATATACATAATCATTTTTCAAATAAAAATCAAATTTATTTGAAATACATTTGAGAACAAATAAATTTTTAAGTTTTTTTTTAAAATTTTCATTCCCCCCACCCCCCCCCAAACTTAATATTTTATTAGAAATACAACATTTTAGCATCATTATAAATAAGCAGGAATGAAAACTAACTACAACATTCTTGCAGAAATTTTTATATCCTAAATATGTAATTACAAAAATTAAAAAGATAACTAAAATTTTAAATTGATAAAATTTTATTTTTCTTAACATACAGAGATTCATCAGACTTCTATGCAGTGGAGTATAACATAAAAGCAAACAAACACACTAAAAAGCATACATGGCTGCGACATAAAGAAAAATAGATGGTAGTAAATTGAAACTTTTAAATATGCAACTTTTAAAAGTAAAAAGTTTGCTAGACTCTAAACCTTCCTAAGATTCTAGAATTAAGTTCAACACAAACTAACTAAATACAACAAGATCCATATTTTCCAAGTTTATGTCTATTGTTTGCATAAATTAATCATAATAATTAGCATGTTGCTTAGAACATTCCAAGAAAATTTAGGAAGGTTTAAAGTGACCAGAGAACCCTTTGGAAAATATTTCATGGCTTAACTCATTAAGAACACACCTAATTTCCACCAACCCTAAAACAAAAAGAAAATTAATTTTGGGAAATAAAAACATCTAAATGACTTGATTTTTAATCTCCACTAAGATTCAAAGTTCATAGAGCTCCCTATAAAAAATTTAAAATATTTGGAGCTCATTTAATAACTCAAATTGATTTTTAAAGTTAAATGACATTTTTGGCACTAAAATGATTTTTAAAAATTAAAATATAACTCAAAAAATTATAAAACCTGGTTTTTAGAGTTCTCTATGATGAGAGGATTTTTATAAAAATAAAATGGTAAATAAAATAAAAACTTTGTTTTTAGCCTATTTTTAATATTTAAATAATTAAAAAATAATAAAAATCACAAAAATAATAAAACTCATGAAAATATTATAAATTTTTTTCTAAGCACTTAGGTACCATTGGAATTTTTTTTTTAATTTTCTAAATAAAGATATTGAATTTTGAAACTTAAAAATATTTTTTTAAAGGCTAAAAAATGAATTTTCACTAAAATAATTCCAATAATTTAATGAAAAATTTAAAAAACTGTAAAATTTTTTTCTATTGGTTCCTTGACATTAGAGAGGTTTAATAAAAATATAAAACTTAATTTTCCACATTTAGAATATTTTATAATTTATAAATACTTTAAAATTTTAAATAATTTTCAAAATTCAAGTATAACTCAATAAATCATGAAATTTAGCCCCAATTCTTCTCTAGTCTAATTATACTTCCAATAAAAATTTCAAGGTATTAGGGTTTTTCTTGGTCAAGTTATGGAATTTCCTTTCAAAAATCGTATTTTTGTATAAAAATAAATATGTAAATAAAATTAAATTTTGAAAAATCACATTTTCTCCTCTGATATCTTAATTGACCCATGAGTGAGGTGGTATAAAAATTCCAGTCATTTAGATTGAATTTGATAAATTATGAAGTGATAGAGCCTTAAGGGAAAAAGTGTAATTTTGGGAATTTAGCCTTCATTAACATTTAAACTTAATTCAAGGAGGGAAAAGTGTAACCTCTATTTTTAACTAACTTATTTGGATGATTAAAACATAAGGGAATTAATTCGTAGAAACCTCACTCTTTCATAATCAAATGATAAATTTGTAATTTCCTTAAATTGTTAAAATTTGGAAGTCTAGTCAATTAAATGATCCTAGACTTAGGGGTATGACTTTGGAAGTTGTTAATTCACTAATCTAGCACTCCTATTTGATGTTCCAATGACTTTCAAAACTTTTGATAATGAATCATCATCACTTAAAATTCAATCTTTTCAAAATATGTACAGTTGAGATATCTATCAAAATCTTAAGGGCTTAGTAGTGACCTAGGCTAAATCAAATTAAACGAAGATTAGAAAAGAGAACATAGTTAAAAATTGAACATCTCTCAAACACTACAAGCCAAAATTAAAAGTTGGTTAGGTGTTTTAATAACATTAACTTATCCTTTTAAGGGCCAACCCCCACATAATTTACAGATTAAATCACAAGTGATAATTATATTACTCTTAAGGATAATTGAAACATCAAGGTTCATTGAGCATAAATGTATTTATAGGATGGGTTATTAAACAACATAATAAGTTTAAAAAGAGCTTGAGACATTTCACCAAGCAGTGAGAGGGAAGCATGGATCTGCTTCTTTCTCCAGATCTGTTGGATACCTCGGAGATCTACTAAACTTAATATGTTTTGCTTAACAAAATCATCCTTAATAAAATTAATAGGGACCGACCAAGATATGACCTAGGTTTAGGTAGGTCACATAAACCTTAATTTTTTTGTATCACATAAAATGCTCTAACATGCATTTTGAATTTCAAGTGGTGGAACGAGAAGACTCGTCATGTACACTTTTACATTTTACAATGCCGTCTTTCTTATACTTTTGGACTGTACTTTTGATGCTAACACAAAACTTGCATGTTAAACAACAATGTCATGGCAAGAAAAAATTCACCGCCACAACATTTAAAATATAAGACAACTCAAAATTTAATCACAAACATCACACAAATCAACAACTATTAAATTAAGACGTCTCCATCGGATGATTTGGAATCCCTAGGAGGAGGTAACTTATGGTTGGTAACAAGGCTTCTCCCGGTCTAAATGAAATTATGGAACTCATTAAGTTGAGTTTAGTAAATTCATTTAGACCAAGTGAATCCAATAGTAAATAGTGGTGCCGAAACAAGGGAACCATAGGATCTTAACCGGTGTCACTCTAATCAACTTTAACATGCCTCATAAAATTTAAAGAACTTCAACCATAGGGCCATCTGATTTGACATCATAACTTGACACCCTAGAAAACTCAAACTTGTCATGGCAAGGAGCTTGGAGCTAGCATGTTGGGTAGCACGACCATCTTCAAGAAAAAAAACTTGTCTTCCTCAACTAAACCATTCATTCCTTAGAATTAAACAATCAAAGTCATAGGATTTCAGGGTTGTCTGCTTATGTAACATAAATCCTCACCTTTTCTTTAGGCCTTTGTACAGCTCTGTTGTATAATATAAGCCCTAACTCGCCTTAGCACTCCTAGTTTGTTGTCCACCATGACCTAAATCCTCACATCTTCTAGGCTATTTGTGTGATCGTTTCACCCAAATGTAAGCCCTAACAAATAAAATTGACAATATGAAACACTTAAATATCTATCCTCAAAACTGAAGCCAAACCATAGGAAAGACAAACAAGTCACCGAGGTTCTCCTCTGGATTTATGATATCCCCTAGTTCTTACCTCCTTTGGACTCTACAACAAAATATTCCAAATTTAAACCAATCACTTTTCACACCTCTTTGTCCAATATCGTTGAAAAGTCTTATCCTTTTGAAATCCTTGAAGATAATATTTCTTGTTTTTTATCGAGAGTTTTCTTAGGTGACTTCAGTCATTTAGGATGTAATTAACTATAAGGGCTTTCCCTTATTGAAAGTTTTTTCCGAACCCATCTTAATATAAACCCTGTTTAATTCTTCATATTAAATAGGGGAAATTGTTGGCAAATAAAAGTGGTTTCGTAGACCAAACGGATGTCATATATTTCTTAGTTTATTTGATCGCACCTCACCCTCAAGTCTTGTGTTTATCCTTCAGGATAGATACAAGATTTGAGGTATAATGCTCTTCATTTAAACTATGAAAATATGAGGTTAGTTTGATTTCATAATTTTCTAAACATTAAAATTTCCTTACAAGCAGGTAACGAGATTTCGATTCCGGTGACCGACAGCTTCTTACGGGCAACTCCCCAAACCAAAATAGTGTCGACAACCTCTCATGTATCTAACCATCGCATCATCATAAGCAGCATCATACTCAAACTTCTACCTTGTCAAAGCATCATTATGTGCATTTCTGGCCTCCATACTTTCCATTAAATTTTCCATCCTCAAGATACCTCCCTGTTGGATCATCAGTTGCTCCATAAGTCCCTGGATAGTAGAGGTACTAGAAGTAGAAGAAATATCCTTACTCCTACTTCCAAATCTCAATCCAACATGGGATTCATAAGTTTTAATATTTGCAGGCCCAATAGGTTTTAGAGGTTTAATCCTCTCCTCATTCATTCCAAAATCAACTCCTGCCTGTTCACATAGTGTGAAGATCAGGACAGGGTGTGCTATTCCACCAGTAGTCTCACCCAAAGTAATAGAACGAGTGTTTCTCTAAGCAATTGAGCCTACATCTATCCTTCTCATCTGCTGAATACAGAAGTTCAGGATGGCTCTATCCTTTGTAACCTCACTATGATGATTTATTGGTATCATTCTAGCAGATATAAAGTAATGTCAGGTCTTAGATACATTTAACATAGAAAGAGGGAAGTTTACCTTAACATTATTCTTCACCTTCCAAGCTCCTCTTCCATTAGTAAGACAAGAAATAACTTCATCTAAGGCCTCATTTGTAGCAGAAAAAAATGATTTGTACTGGCAGCTATATGCGTCCTCTAACTGATAAAATTCAGTAATTTGTCTTGGAGTAAATTCCACAATTTTTCCTCGAACAAAACATAGTCCTCAGAAGTTTCCTTAAAGTTGGCATAGCATCACTAGACTAATAATAGCCTTGGCAGTAAAGTAATAAAATTTCTCCCATTGCCGAGCAACGATTAATCTTTTGACTTCTCCACCCAAATTTTTAAATGCACAATCCAGAATTACTTTCTTAGTTGCAAGCTAACTATTGAAACAAATGTTAGCCTTGTAGTTGACAAACATTTGATCACCAAAATCCACTTTCATCTTTCCCTTGCTCATTCTAGGTGCCATGGTAATCTAAGAAAAATTTGAAAATACAAATAAATTCCCAAAATTTCAAAAATCACAATGCAAAATGTTCTAAACTTAAATCTACTAAGTAAGAGTTCTTAACTAAAGAATTTTCTGAAAATATTCCGAAAATTTTCAAAACTTTGGACCTCGGTAACGAAAGATAAATCCTTGGTGAAAATAAAAAATTTTGAGTTCAAAGTGTAGCTCTTATCAAGAGAAGATGAAATCTGAACTTCTTTTGCCTTTAAATAGCCTCAAATCTAAGCACTAGTAGACCTAGGTACACAAACCGGAGGTTGAAGGTAACTGAAGGGGTAAAAATGGTGTTTTGCCTATGCAAATCATGAAATTATAGGGGTTTGGGCACTTTCGGGTCGAGGTTGTTGTCGGGACCCATGCCAAAAATTTCATATTTTTCAATTTTCACAATTTCAACTTTCTTTCGACTCACTCCAAAGTCTAATTAGTCTTTTTAAACATACATTCTTCCTAAAATAATTCACAAATAAGCATTTTAACAAACAAGACCAAACTAACTTTTACATAAGAAAAACCATATTTTTACAAATACAATTTTTTAATCACACTCACACATACATAGAGCAAACTAAATTATAATTCAGAGTCGAAATCAAGCCACAACACAAGAACACTAACACAAAACTATACACAATTAAAGTTATAAGAGTTCTAAAGTAAAGTAAATCAAACACAATCACATTAAAAACATAATTACTTTAAAATAGTAGAGAGTTCATGTTTTTCATTTACTCTGCTTCAACTGCAGTACTTTCTCCTCCTCTAATATCTCCCACAGACTGGTAATAGACGTTCAAATTGTAGAAGGGTCTGTACGTGAATTGATCAGTCAAATTTTCAACGATCCCTCCATTTTTCTTGAACATCTGCACTAAACCTGCTTCAATTGTTTCAATATGATCAAAGTTCTCCTTTATCCTCCAATCTAAGTGATAAAAAAGGTAGTTAAGATTTCCTATTGCATTCATAATACTCTAAAGTTTTCTTTTGATTTTCTTCATTTTCTTCTCCAAAGCTATTGAACTTCAAACTGTGCATTAATGGTGTGGAAGCATGTGATGAATGGTCCAAGATAATATCCAATGCTTCATTTCCATTCCCAATATAGTTTTCATCAATAGGAATCATGGGATCCCAGGGTAATAATACTTTCTCCCAACTTTCATATGGCACTTGAGAATAACTACAAAGTAAGAAAATTGTAGAAGGATATCGCAGTCCATATATAGGCCCATTCATAATAATACCCATAATAGATTTTAAAAAATTTATCCCACATCAATGGGCTTTTCCATTTGAATGCAATAGTTTAAAATTGCACTTTCTTTAGTAACTCGACTAATATTCATGGTATGGAGTAATTTTAGAGATATGAAGAATTGTCATTGTCTAGATATTGGATTAAGCAGTGAAGTAGAGAAATTAACGTATCCCTCGTCTCTGATTTCCCAATTATCATTTTCATTTGTCATAAATTGGTGTACATCTTGCATCATATCTCACATTGGGATAAAATTCATATAATGACAGATTGACACACATTCTATCATATAAAAAACATTAATTTGAGGTGGAGTAAATGGTACAGCCTTACCTCGAACGAAGATGACTCCTTGGGTGATTCCATGTAAATTAGCATAGAAATTATTTACCACTTGTAAACCAACTACAGCGGTAGTGTAGCATAGAACTTCCAAACATCTCTGTACTATGATTTTCTCTATCTGTGAACTTAGATTACTTAATCCATGATTGACAAAGCCTCTCTTCTAGATAAGTCTCTTCTTCAAGATGACTTTGTCGTATAATCTTTGTGCGTCAAAACTGATAATTTTTCTTCTGTTGAAAACTTCATACCTTGAAGTTTTTCTGGAATTGGAAGTCATGGATTTCAAAATTTGGAAGTTTCTGGTTGTCCGAGGCAGTTTTCAGGCCTTTAAAAACACATCTATGCAGTTATTTCAGAGTGCAATCCTGCCAAAGTTTGTCAAATTCATCTTGAATCGCAGAAACTACTCAGGACGCCGTCGGTGTCGGCGTAATGGCTTGTGCGGATGTGCATCATCGGTGTGATGGCTTGTGTAGATGTTTTGTCGGTGTCAGAGGCCAATGTTGCGTTGCTTCTTTTTTTTGGTTCAATTCAATTTCAACTTTTTTTTCCAATACCAATATTTGTCTTAATTTGTGATATATAAAATTGAGTAAGATTCAAAAACATTATTATTTCTTAATATATAAAACACTTATTAAACAAAATATTAAGATATTTAGATATATATAAATAGATATATATGAGTTACCTCCGACAAAGCGTTTGGTTTAACATCATCAGCTTGACGTACCATTGTTTAATCAGGATGACTCAACATCAAAATTTCTTTAAATTATGGCATGTGCCCTTCATATTAATGTTTCAATCGATATCCATTAACTTTAAATATCTTTCCAATTTTAGGATCTTTAATAATTATAGCTCCATAATGATAGAATTTAATCACATTGAAAGGTCCTAATCATTTAGATTTCATTTTTCTTGAAAATAATCTCAATCTAATACTATATAATAGAACTTCTTGTCCAAGTTCAAATTTTTTTTTATAATCTTCTGATCATGCCATATTTTCATTTTTTTTATAGATTTTTGCATTATCATGTGTTTCATTTCTAATCTCCTCAAGTTCATTGAGTTATAATAATCTTTTATCACCAGTATCTTTTAGATTAAAATTAAATTCCTTAATAGCTAAAAAAAATGCTTTATGCTCCAATTATACTGGTAAGTGACAAGTTTTTTCCAAAAATAAGTCTATATGGGGAAATTCCAATAGAAGTCCTATAAGCAGTTTTGTATACCCATAATGCAGTATTTAATCTAGCAGACCAATCCAGCTTATATGGACTTACAACTTTTTCTAAAATTCATTTTATTTCATGATTTTATATCTTTATTAGACCGCTCATTTAGGGATGATCGAGAATCTATGCATAATATCATATTTTTTAATCAATTTCTCAATTCGTTTATTTCTAAAATGGGATCCTCCATCAGTAATAATCACTCTCCACATTCCATATCTTGTAAAAATATTTTTATTTAAAATTTTGAAACACTCTGAGCATCACATTTGGGTACAACAATAGCTTCAATCCATTTGGGCATATAATAAACAACAAGTAATATATATAATTTTCCAAATGAAGGCATAAATGATCCCATAAAATCTAATCTCCACACATCAAAAATTTCAACTTCCAATGTGTAATTTAGAGGCATTTCATTTCTTTTGGAAATATTTCATACTCATTGACATCGATCGTATCTTTTAATATATTCATTAACATCTATAAAAAAAGCAGGCCAATAAAATCCAGCTTGTAAAATTTTGTGTAGTTTTATTTGTTCCAAAATGTTCTCTAAATTCAGAATCATGACATCTTTCAATTAGTTGTTGAGTTTCTTCATAAGACACATACCTTCTAATAATCAGATCTTTACACTATTTATATAAATATGGGTCATCCCAAAAATAGAATTTTGAATCATAAATAAATTTCTTTAATTTTTTATTCTTAACATCTGGTGATAGAATATCACACACAATATAATTTACTATATCGACATATCGTGACATTTTCATTATATCAATATTATATAATTGTTCATCAGAGAAAGTTTCCAAAATTTAATTTGCAAAATTAGTTAATATTTCTTATTCTAGTCTAGTTAAATGATTAGCTATTTGATTATCATTTTCCTTTCTATCAACTACCATAAAATTGAACTCTTGTAGTAGAAGTATCCATCTAATCAATCTTGGTTTAGCCTCCTTCTTTTGCATCAAATATTTGATAGCAGAATGATCTGTATGCACTATACATTTGACTCCAATTAAATAAGCTCTAAACTTATCAAAGGCATAAACTNAAATATTTGATAGCAGAATGATCTGTATGCACTATACATTTGACTCCAATTAAATAAGCTCTAAACTTATCAAAGGCATAAACTATAGCTAATAACTTTCTTTTAGTAGTAGTGTAATTAATTTGAGCATCATTTAAAGTTTTGCTAGCATAATATATTACTTTAAAAAATTTGTTGTGCCTTTGTCCTAAAACAGGTCCAATAGCATAATCACTAGTATCACACATTATTTCAAATGGTTTCTCCCAATCAAGTGGAACTATTATAGGTGCAGTGATTAATTTTTCTTTCAACAGTTCAAATGCTTTTATGCATTCCTCATTAAAATCAAATTTCGTATCTTTTTCTAAAAATTGACATAATGACTTAGTTATTTTTGAAAATTTTTTTATATAACGCCTGTAGAAACCAACATATCCTAGAAAACTTCTTACCCCTCTAACCGTAGTAGGAGGTGGTAATTTCTCAATAACTTAAATTTTTGCTGCATCTACTTCCATGTCTTTTTTTAGAAATTTTAAGCTAAGTACAATTCCCCCTGCAACCATAAATTGACATTTTTCCTAATTTAATATTATGTTGATTTTTTCACATAATTCCATAACTTTTTCTAAATTATTTAAAAATAATTTAAATGAAGTCCCGAATACAGAGAAATTATCAATAAATACTTACATTCCATGTTCAATTAAATTACAAAAAATTGATATCATACATCTTTGAAATATTGCAGGTGTATTACATAGTCCAAAAGACATTCTATGAAAAGCAAATGTTCCATAAGGGCTTGTAAATGTTGTTTTATCTGGATCCTCAGGAGCAATTGGAATTTGGTGATACCCGGTATATCCATCTAGAAAGAAGTAATATTTGTTTCTAACCAATCTATCCAACATTTGGTCTAAAAAGGGTAAAGGAAAGTGAACTTCCATAGTGACCATGTTTAATATTCTATAGTCTTTACAAATTCTTGTCTTATTAGAATTAATTCATTTTTCCCATTTACTTCAATTGTCACTCCTCATTTCTTTGGAACACAGTGAATTGGACTTACGCAAGAACTGTCTGAAATATGATATATAGTCCAGCATCTAACCATTTTAATATTTTTTAACAACTTATTTCATTATTAGGTTTAATCTCCTCTGAGGATCAGCTTTAGGTTCATATTCTTCATCTAATAGAATTCTGTGCAAACAAATTGAAGGTCTAATTCCTTTAATATCTGCTAAAGTCCATCCAAAGGCTTTTTTAAATCTTTTCAACATTTATATTAATTTTTGTTCTTGAATTTTAGTTAAATCAGAAGATACAGGCAATGTAGATGAATCTCCTAAAAACACATTTTAAATGGGCAGGTAATACTTTCAGTTCAAGTTTAGGTGGTTTAATACTTGAGAAATAAGATTTTTATTATAATTTTCCAACAAGTCTAGTTTCAAATTTCTTCTGAATACGATCTAAATACTCTTCTTTTATTTCATTTTCATTCTCACAATACTCTTCTTGACTTAATTTTTCTTCAAACACTTCCTTAAATTGCTCATTACTTAGACAATCAGTAACTTCCATCCTAAAACATTCATTATCTTTATCTATTGAAGGATATTTCATTATTTTTACAATACTAAATGTTACTTCTTGATCATTGACTCTCATTTTTAATTCTCCTTTTTGTACATCTATCACAGCTCTTCCTATTGCAAGAAATGGTCTCCCCAAAATATTAAGAATCTCTTTATCTTCCTCGATATCTAATATTATAAAGTCTACCGGAAAAATAAATTTATCCACTTTCACTAATACATCTTCTATAACTCATTCAGGAAGTTATTGATCAATCAGTTAACTGAAGAGTTACAGTAGTAGGGGAAATCTCTCCTAAACCTAAACGTTTAAAAATTGATAAAGGCATAAGATTGATACTCGATCCTAAATCACATATGGCTTTTCTAAAAAATATTTCACCAATAGCACAAGGAATAGTAAAACTACTAGGATCTCTTAACTTTTTAGAAAGATTTTTCTGAATAATAGCGCTACACTTTTCACTGAGTGCAACGATCTCATGATATGAAAACTTCCTTTTCTTGTTTAGTATATCCTTCATAAATTTCACATAACTTGGCCTTTATTCCAAAGCCTCAATGAAAGAAATATTTATCGTTAACATACTTAAGATTTCAAAAAAATTTGTAAATTCTTTATCTTTATTTTTCTGCTTCAATCGTTGAGGAAACAGAGGTAGTGGCTTTTCTATAGAAACTTGTATTGGTTCATTTTAATTATGGTTGCTTTCAATCTCTTCTTTATCCTCCTCAACTTCAGTTTCTTTTTAGATTCTTGTTTCTACTTCTTTTTCACTTTATAATTGAATAGCTTTAATTTTCTCCTTATTTTGATCTTTTGGATTAACTTCCAAAGTACTCGAAAGAATCCCTGAAGGTCTGTTACTAAGTGCAGCACTAATATGTCCTAATTGATTTTAAATATTTCTAATAGCAGCCCCTTGATTTTGTTTTTGATTTCCCATGTTCAACATTACTTCTTTCATCATCAACTTATTTTCCTTAACTTGTGGGTTTAGGGTTAGAGTTAAATCCAGGAGGATAATAAGTTAGATAATTAGGATTTCCTTGGTTGTTTGAATTTTCTGAGGGATTCACCGAGTTGTTCTAATTATTCCAACTAAAATTAGGGTGATTTTTCCATCCAGGGATATAATAAATAGAATAGGGATTATTATTTCGACTACTTATAGCATTCAAAGTTTCTGAAGATGATTGAGTATCAATTATCTGTCTTAGTGAATTTTCCTCTAATACTGGTGGTATTTGAGCATACTTCACTCTAATTTGATCAATCGTTTTTGATATAGCGATAATTTGAGATGATAAAATAGACATTACATTAACATCATGAATGCTAGCCACTCTCTTAAGATTTACCCATTCAGAGGGCCATTGAAAATTATTAGTAGTCATTTCCTCTATTAAAGAGTATGCTTCATCAAAAGGTTTTGAAATTAGTAATCCACCTGCAGCAGCATCTATAATAGATCTAAGTGATCCTACTAATCTATTGTAAAAAAAGTTTGAATTAGTAACCAATCCAGTAAAGCATGGTGTGGACATTTGCTAAGGAGAACTTTAAATCTTTCCCAGGCTTCATATATTGATTTCCCTTCAAACTGACAAAAAGATGTAATATCATTTCTAAGCTTAGCATTTTTTTATGGTGGAAAAATATTTAGCCAAAAATTTTTGTGATAGTTCTCCCAAAGTTCTGATAGATCCAGGTGCTAATGAATTTAACCAAGTTTTAGCTTTATCCCTTAATGAAAAAGGAAAAAGTTTAAGCCTAATAACATCACTAGACACTCCATCATATTTAAAAGTAGCACATATTTCAAGAAAACTAGCAAGATGTAAGTTAGGATCTTCAGTAGGTGTTCCTTCAAACTGATTATTTTGTACCATTTGGATGATGACAGGTTTAATCTTAAATGAATTAACAGCAACATCAGGATTTTGAATAGTCAAGTGAAGTTCATATACTATAGGATTAGCATAATTTTTTAAAGGTCTTTGTCGATTTTTCTTTTATTTAATTATCTAAGTTATTCACCATTTCATTCAAAATTTTAATTTCTTTTTGTTTTTTTTGAATTTTTCTAATAGTACATTCTAATTCTGAATCGTAAGGTGTTAAACCTTTAGATCCAATATTTTACATAAACAAATATAATAATTAAAGAAAAATTTCTTTAAAATACTCTTGAGTATATACTTATTTATTTATTTTATTTGGATTTTTGGTATTATTATTATTTTTTTATTTTTTAGTTATCGCTAAATTTCCTAATTTACCAAATATTTTTAATTTACCATTACCTTCCCGGCAATGACGCCAAAAACTTGATCTCGATGATATGATTGTGCAAAATATATAAAGTTGACTTCGCTTTTCAACAGTGTCAAAAACTTGATGCGTTATTTTATGAATAAGAAATTTAAGCAATTTAGGTAGCGATTCTATGCAAGTATATGTATCGTTATCAAGTAATACATGACTTTCTTTTTCAGCCCAAATATTGATCCCGCGAGGAAGGGTTAAAATTGAAATGATAAATTAAATAGAAAATTCACAGCAATAAAATAAAATTACGGTAACTAATTTCGAATATTTGATGTACTATTAAAACTAAATTATTAACTACTAGCAAAATTGAACTGCAAAGTTTAAATAGTAACTACCAAACTATGTTTATGTGATGAAATTATCTAAAATAAAAAAGCATATTTCCCACTACAATGAGTTTTTGGTAAAATGAGATGAGATAAATGGTTTAAATATGTATTTGTTGACCTCATTGTTGGTTGAGGTTTAGTTTTTCCTCTTTAGTAGCCTAGGGACCAGCCATAGGACTTTTCCTGTTGACTATTCCTAGAAAACTAGACTTGGAACCCTCACAATTAGAAATTCTACCCTTTTCTTTACTCAACCTGAAGTTCCACATGTTGGTCTCAACCTCTAAGTACTTAGTAGGTGAGGTCACTATGGGGGAAACTAAGGGTGAGTCACCCTTAGGATTGCTGGACCTTAGGGTTAGCCCTAGGTGTTGGTCTAGAGCTAAGGCACTCACTATTCTCATCTACACTCATAATCACTCACAACCCTAAACTCAAATTTCTAGCCTAGATCCTCTGATCTTTTGGGATACTAAAGTAGATGGTCCCCTAAACCTACTAGCCCTAGGGTTATGGTTTAGCTAAGACCACTTTGTAGAGGACCGAAAATGAAGTTTCCTTTGGTCCATGGATTATTGGTGATGGTTGGTACCTCAACTCTACCAAAATACCCATCTTAGCCTTTTACTCCTTAAAAACCCCCAAATTACCAAAATACCCCTCTTTGACCCAAAAATCCAAAAATTCCCAGAAAATTCCAATAAATCCAAAATATTCCTAATTTCATTTCTTTCAACTACACCATGATCTAATTTGGCCAATTTGACCATCTTTAACCAAAATCCCCAAATTGCCCTTTAAAGACTGAAATTTCCCCAAATCCAACTCAAATGTCCAACAATTTGATCTCAATTGACCGCAATTCCAATCCTAAACTCAAATTAACTTTTGATATGACCAAAATAAACCAAATCCAAG
>NEWO01000280.1:692157-725435 GCA_003013225.1 Phalaenopsis aphrodite | reverse complement strand
AATAGGGAACTTGTCGGCAAATACAAAGGTTTCGCAGACCAAACGGATGTCATACTTTCCTTAGTTTATTTGATCAAACCTCATCCTCAAATCTTGTGTTTATCCTTCGGGATAGATACAGGATTTGAGGTACAGTGCTCTTTCATTTTAAACTATGAAAAATATAGGGTCAGTTTGATTTCATACTTCAATGTCCTTCCGAAGCGGGCGACGGGATTTCTATTCCAGCGACCGACAACTTCTTACGGGCAACCCCACAAACTAACCTGAAATAATCGACGACAGTATTGTGTCAAATAGGAGCAATATTAATTCTCTACCCTGATTCAGTGTTATAGTGAATCATAGGCTAATCTCAGGTTTAGTCCCTAAATCCATGGTTATGCTGGGAGGATGCTGACTCTCACTACAGAGCTCCCACTTACCTTCCCGTGAAGGCTAACACTCACTTTAGTTCTTAAACACTAAAACCAAATTAGGGATTTTAGTCTGTCACCCTAAAATCTCTAATTCTAAGCCCGAAAATGTATATTTTTCTATTTATTTGCACTTAATTCCATGAACAAAATACTCCTCAATGGAATTAAATGTGCTTCTCACTGTGTTGTAGAGCTCATACTCTATTTCTCGGATCATATGCTTCACAACATATTTTAACATTTCAATTGACTAGATCGAAAAGCAAATTAAAAACGGAGTTGAAAACCATCATAATTTCATTTATATTTTAAAATTGACACTTCCAAATTATCTCTTCACTTCATCATATCTCAGAGTAGGGAGAAAAATAAAAGAAACTACTCATACATCATGAGAAAGATACAATAAAATATAAATTTTATATTTAAAAGAAAGTTCATACAATAATAATAAACAAACAACACTTATCTATAACTCTTTCTTAAAGCAAGTCCCTTGTAGCCTCTCTTGGACTCTTTCTCACTTTATAATACCCTTTATTCTTTCTTAGAAGATGTAAGGAAGAAGAAATCTCTCACTTCTCTCACTCTCTAACAACTCTTAGAAAAGAATTCATGCTTAAACCAGCTCAAAACTCAAAACTCTAAATAAATAAATGACTAATGGACTCTAAGTGGCTAGGGGGAGGCAGAAGAGAGATTTTTCTGATCAATTTTTGCTCTAAATAGAGCCTAATGTCAGTTTTCCAATAAGTTCATTCAAAAAATCTTCCAAAAACATCCAAATTCATTGAATTTTCTAGAAATCGGTCTTGCACCGACATTGACGTCGTCGACACCCATTCTGGCGCCAGTGGCCCGTGAATTAATTTTGTGCTTTCTGTCAAATGGCGTCATCAACGCTGCTCCTGACGTTATTGGCTCGAGGGAAATTCGAGCCTCTATTCTGTATGTCTGTGCCATCGACGTCTATCATGGCTTCGTCGGTGTTTGGAATTCTTCAGAAAATGTCATTTTGACTCCAAATTCCATCATTTTTGCTTCAAGTCCTAAAAATCAACAACCTGCAATAAAACATGAAAAATACCTTCCTTTAAAGCACAATATTACAAAAAAAATAGTATAAAATATTCATCTAAATATGCATGTATTTTTGGTGCATCAACCAACATCTGGAAAATCATTTAATTGAAGTTGGTCACCTAAAAAGTAGGATTTCAGCCTGTGAGCAATCACTTTGAATACTTTATCATTTTCAAGATTTTTGATATCAACAGCTCCATAAGGATAAACTTTCATCACAACAAATGGGCCCATCAATCTGGACTTAAGTTTGCCTGGAAATAATCTTAACCTTGCATTATAAAGCAAAACTTGTTGCCCTGACATAATTTTTTTAGCAAGAATCCTCCGTTCATGCCACATTTTTATCTTTTCTTTGTAAATCTTGGCACTTTCATAAGATTCTTTCCTTATCTCTTCAAGCTCATTTAATTGTAATAAACTTTTCTCAACAACATCTTTCAAATTGTAATAAATTCCTTAATAGTCCAATATGCTTTATGCTCATGTTCAATTGGTAAGTGACATGCTTTCCTAAATATAAGTCTGTATGTGGACATTACTATAGGAGTTCTATATGCAGTCATATAAGCCCACAAATCATAGTCTGGTTTAGCTAACCAATCCATTTTGGTTGGATTTACAGATTTTTTCAGTATTTTTTTAATTTCATGATTGGATAATTCAACCAAACCACTTGTTTGAGGATCATAAGAAGTAATAATTCTATGGTTTATGTAAAATTTCTTTAATAACTTCTCCATTACTACATTTCAGAAATGACTTCCCCAATCAGTTATGATTACTCTCGACATACCAAATCTACAAAATATGTTTATTCTTAAAACTTTGCAACACTTTAAGCATCACATCGATGTAAATCAACAACTTCTCTCCATTTAGATATATAGTCTACTGCTAACAATATATATAAATTTCTAAAAATTGGTATAAATTGTCTCATGAAATCTAATCCCAAAACATCAAATATCTTAACTTCTAACACATAATTGAGGGGCATCTCATTCCTCTCAGAAATATTATCTACTCGTTGACATCGATCATAAGTTTTGATATAAGTGTCAACATCTCTAAAGATCGCAGGCCGATAAAATTCATATTGTAAAATTATGTATGTTGTTTTATCAACACCAAAATGTCCCCCAAAATCAGAATTATGACATTTTCGGATAATGTCATAAGTTTCTTCCAAAGGCACACATCTTTGAATAATATAATCCTTTCCTTGCTTATATAAAAATGGGTCATCCAAAAAATAAGTCTTTGCTTCAGATATAAATTTCCTCTTCTGTTGGTATGTCATTCTACAGGGTATAATATCATGAACAATGAAGTTCATAATGTCGGCATACCATGGGATACAACACTCACTAACATTGAACAATTCCTCATATGAAGAATGTTCATTAATTTCTTTTTCAAAATTGAGTAGTTTTTCGAATTCAAGCATGTACAAATGATCAACAATTTGATTCTCAGCTCTCTTCCTATCTACTATTTCAAAGTCAAATTCTTGCTAAAGAAGAACCTATCATATCGATCTTGGTTTTGCAACCATTTTTTCATTAAATACTTAATAGCAGAATGATCTATATGCACTATGCATTTAGTTCCAATGAAGTATGATCTAAATTTATCAAAAGTACATAATACTACTAATAAATCTTTCTCAGTTGTGGTATAATTAATTTGAACTTCATTAGGAGTTCTACTAGCATAGTAGATAACCCTGAAAATCTTATCATGTTTTTGTCCGAAAATAACTCTAATAACATAATCACTAACATCACATCAATTCAAAAGGTTTTTCCCAATCTGGTGAAATAATATTTGGTGCAGGGACTAATTTTTCTTTTAATAATTCAAAATCTTTTAGGCATTCTTTATCAAAATTAAAAATTACATCTTTTTCAAGTAAATGGCATATGGGCTTAGCAATTTTTGAAAAGCCTTTAATATAACACTTGTAGAATCCAATATGTCCTAAAAAACTCCTAATTCGCTTCACACTTGGTGGGTGAGGTAAATTAACGATCATATGAATTTTTGAACGGTCTACTTACATACCATTTTCTGAAATTTGATGTCCCAAAATTATTCCTCCTGCTACCATAAATTGATATTTTTCCTAGTTAAGGACTAAATTTATTTCTTCACAACGCTTAAGAACTTTTGATAGATATTCTAAACATGATTCAAGTGAAGTTCCAAACACTGAAAAACTATCCATAAAAACTTCAACCCCTTTCTCAAGTAAATCACAAAAAATTGTCATCATGCATCTTTGCAATATAGCAGGTGCATTACATAAAACAAAGGGAATCCTTCTAAAAGCAAATGTACCATAAGGACTGGTAAAAGTTGTTTTCTCTTGATCCTTAGGAGCTAGTTGTATTTGGTGATAGCTAATGTATCCATCCAAAAAATAAATGTATTTATGCCCAACTAGTCTATCCAACATTTGATCTAGAAAGGGTAGTAAAAAATGATCTTTCTTAGTGGTGAGATTTAATTTTCTATAATCAATGAATATTCACCATTTTGTGACTTTTTTTGTTGGTATTAACTCATCATGTTCATTCAAAGTCATAGTCACTTCTCCTTTCTTAGGAACGTAGTGAATTGAACTAACACATGCACTATCTGAAATAGGGTAGATAATTCCAGTATCTAACAACTTTAGAATTTCTTTCTTGACAACTTCTTTCATAATAGGATTCAATCTCCTTTAAGGATTAGCCCTGGGTTTGCAGTTTTCTTCCATATGAATTATATGCATACAAATTAAATGACTGATTCCTTTTATATCAGTAATTGTCCATCCAAAGGCTTTCTTATAACTCTTTTAAAACGTTCATCAAACTCTCTTCTTCTTCTATATTTAAATTTGAGGAAATTATAACAGGCAATGTAGAAGAATCACTTAAAAAGGCATATTTCAAATGTTCAAGAAGAAACTTAAACTCAAGCTCAATAGGCTTTTCAATCGATGGATAAAAAGATGTATCTTTTTCTATTGTGTCCAAAACTTCAAAACTTTCTCGAACTTAATTTGAATCTTCCTTATATAAATTTTCATATTGATCCAATTCCTCTTCTTGCTCGTGTTCCAACAATTTAAATTCATCTTTTTCTTTTTATGTTCTTTTGCTTTGACATTCCTTTAAGTTTTTTTTTCTATCTTTTTATTTAGATTCTTCTTATTTGCCTTTTGTCTTTTATTTTGTTGTTTTCTATATGGTCTTTGTCTTTTTTTGATCATTTGTGTGCCTATTTTATTCTCCTTTTTGTTTATTTCTTTTTTTTCTTTTTGTGGCTTTGTCAGCTCTTCCTAAGGTTTTGGGTATCTCCTTGTCTTCCTCCTTTTTTTGGTTTTGTTGTTCGTGTGTCATCTTCATTTCTTGTGTTTGTCTTTTACTTTTTCTATAAGTTTTTTGGTATAGTTTTTTTTTTTTTTTGCTTATTGCAGATTTGGGGTTGTTTTGGTTTTTTCTTTTAATGTTCTTTTTTTGCGTGTTGTTGTATTTCTATTCTTGCTTCTTGCTGCTTCTTCCGGGAAAGCCTTTCCATCAACTTTGTCTCCCGTTGCCCATGGAATTGTAAAGCTACCATGATCCTTAAACTTTTCAGGAAGCTTTTTTTGAATTATAGTACCGCACTCCTCACTAAGTGCAACTGTTTCATTATCTTCAAACTTTATTTTCCTGTTAAGAATATCCTTCATAAACTTTACATAGTTTTACATTTGTTCTAGAGCTTCAGCAAATGGAATATTAATTGTATGCTTCTTAAAAGTTTTCATAAATTTTGAACATTTCTTATCCAACATTTTTTATTGAAGCCTTTGAGAAAAGAGAGGTGGTGGTTTTTCCAAATCAACTTTAAGTGGAGAAATAAGCCTCCCTAAGCCTTTCAAAGCTTCCTCTTTTAGTTCTTCAGTCCCTTCTCTCTCTACTTTAGTCACTTTTTGAACTCTACCTTCCAATTATCTTCCACTTCTAAGTTGAATGATTTTTACTTTCACTTTATTTTGTTCTTTCGGATTTATTTTTGTATTATTAGGAAGTGTTCATTGGGATCTGTTACTTAACATTTTTAACACCACTTCTTCTATAGACAACTTCTTCTCCTTAAATTGTGGATTACTGCTAAAACCTAGAGGATAAGTAGGTCCATAGTTACTATTCCTTTGGTTGTTCAAGTTTCCAAATGGGTTTACTTGATTGTTCCCCATTGATGATTATTACCACCGGAAGTATTGTTCCAGTTAAAGTTAGGATGGTTCTTCCAACATGGGTTATAATAGTTTGAATATGGGTTATTCTATTTATTGTTTATGACATTCAAAGTCTTTAATGATATTTGAGAATCTACCATTTGGCCTAATGAATTCTCTTCAATCATGAGAATTGGTTGAGAAAAATTCATTTCAAATTGGTCTTACTTCCTTAAAATTTCTGCAACTTAATTTTCTAGCATGACAAAAACATCAATTTTGTGAATATTAGCTATTCTTAAGATTTACTTTTTTAGAAGGCCATTGAAAATTATTTGTAGCCATTTCTTCAATTAAAGTATAAGCATCATGAAATGGTTTTGACATCAATGAACCACTAGCAGCGACATCGATAATACATCTAAGAGATCCAGCTAATCCATCACAAAAAGTTTGAAATATTAACCAATCTAGTATAGCATGGTGTGCACACATTCTTAAAAATTATTTAAATCATTCTCATGCTTCATAAATAGATTCCCTTTCAAATTGAATAAAAGATGTAATATCATTTCTAATCTTCACAGTTTTTTATGGTGAAAAATATTTAGCAAGAATTTTTTGTGCTAAATCACTCAAAGTTCCGATAGATCCAGGTGATAACGAATGTAACCATATCTTAGCCTTATCCCTCAGTGAAAATGGAAATAATCTAAGTCTTATAGCATCATCTAATACACCATGATATTTAAATGTAACACATAATTCTAGAAAAATAACAAGATGTAAATTTGGATCTTCAGTTGGTGCTCCCCTAAATTGATTATTTGATATCATTTGGATAATAGAAGGTTTAAGCTCAAATGAATTAGTCATTACAACAGGTTTTTGAATACTACAATGAAGTTCATCTATCGTAGGGTTTGCATAATCTCTTAAAGGTCTAAACTCTTCAACATTTTGATTATTTTGAATTGTCATTTCTTGAAATCTTTCAGGAATTTTTAATTTTTTAATTTTTCTAATAGTTCTGTCTAATTTAGAGTCATAAGGCACAAGTATTGTGGAACCTGAACTACACATATATTACTTTAAAACACATAAAATAAAATAAATATAAATAAAAACAAACAAACAAGAACTTTATATAAAAATGACACTACAATATTCCTAAAATAAATCTTAAGGTTTAAATAAGACTTTGTAAAAATAGAAATTTTGCTTTCTAAAAAATTCTTTTGAAATTTTTTGTTATTTTCCAAGTATTTTCTATATTTTCCTCGGCAATGGTGCCAAAAACTTGATCCCGACTTTCTATATACAAGTAAAAAAGCAATGTATGTTATTCTTAATTTACAAAAAAGTCAAAAACTTAATCCAAAGTAAAAGCTAGGTAAGTTTTCCATTATGAAACGAATAAGAATATAATTATAATTTTTAAATATGTGATACTACGCAAGTATACGTATCGTTATCAAGTAATATAGAACATTTTTATGAAGCCTCACATATCGATTTCACAGAAAAAATTGCTATATGTTTTTTAAGAATTTAGAAATTTTAGATGACAAAAATCTACTTAGCAAAATATTCTTACTTAAACTTAAGATGCTAAAATAGGAGTGCAAATTTGATTCATCTTGTAATGTTTTGGTTTATGAAAATAAAGTAAGCAACTAATTAACTTAATTAAGTACTTACAAGATGAAGGTGATATAAATAAAATATCTTTTTCCTTCTCATGAATCAGTAATAAGTAGAGAAATTCTATTGTTGAAGAATTCTAAATGTGTTGTGCCAAATAGAAGCAATAATATTGTTTACCCTTATTATAGATGCTATAAAGAACATTAACTAATCTATAGTTTGAATTGTCTTGAAGTCTGGCTAGGCAAGGAAGATGCTAGCTCTCACTCTAAAGTTCCCTCTTCTCCCTTCACCTGGGGGCTACGTCTGATATCAAAACCTAAAACTATAGTTCAAATTGGGGGCTTTAGCCTGTCACTCTAAAGTTCTCTAATTCTACACCCTTGAAAATTTTATTTCCCTATTTTTTGTACTCAATCCCATGAACTACATTCTCATCCATGAAGTCAATATGTGATTCTAACCATTTGTTGACTTAGGCTATACCAACTTGGATCTTACATGTTCTCAAAATAGATATTAACATCTTAATTGGCCAAACCAAAAAGTAAATGAAGTGCAAGGTTTCAAATCATCACAACTTCTTCCAACAATGAAGCCTAATAGTTCACACAACTTCCTTTTAACACTTAATCACTTATCCTTTTAAGAAAAAAAATAAAGAAAACTACTCAAAATTCATGGAGAAAACACAACTACACATGAGTTTAAAAGTAGAAATCTTGCACACAAACAAGAAATCCAAGTTAAAACCAAATGTAGTCACAAAGATAACTCATATCCTCTCCACCAAATGTCTTGAAGTTCCTTTGAATTTTCTTCTTCACTCACAATACAAAATGAACACTCAAATTAAAAAGAAAAGTGGTCAACGGCGGTGGCGATTGGCGGCAGTGTCGGCGACTTAGATGGATGATGGCTGTAAATTTGATGGGAGGCTTTCCTCCTCTTTAAGAAAATTTAAGTTTTTTCTTATAAATATCCAAAGGATGCCTTATTGTCTCTTCTAAAAGGTGTCTCTATTCAATGAATCTTCTATAAGTTGCCTCCTCAAAAGTCAATTAAATGAATTTTAATGTCCATGGGCTATTTACCACGTTTTTATCAAGGTTGCTTCAAATACCTTTTTAAAAATCCATTCAAATTAAATAATTCGTCTCATAACTACTTCTGGCGATTAAGCACAGGGTACTTGGCGATTAAGCGCAAGGTACTTGGCGCTTAGGCGTCCTAGTTCATTTTTGTATCTTTCTTCATTTTTGCTCCAAGTTTGACCCTTTTTCACTCCTTCTAGAATTTTTCATTCATTTGATTGTACATGAAAGAACAACACACAAATATCTTTTATTAAAGCGCAATATCTAAAAAATGGGCATAAAAATGTGTATAAAAATACTATATAATTTGGGTGTATCAGGTCCCTCATCCTGATCCCATCTTATGAATCCAAGGATTTTAAGATGTGTCACTACATGTAAGTCCTTATATAAACAAAAGCTTTAAAAGATTGATCTTATGTATGATCTAAGCTATCAAAATTGATTTTGAAATATGATGCATACGACTGATAAAAAAAATAATCTTTTCTATTTTTTAAAATAGGTCATAAAAAAATAAAAGCCTAAGTGGTGCTTATTAGATCCCTTAGAACTTTTGCATAGTATACGTGTGATAATCACGAAGTAAAAACTGACATTGCTCTTTGAAACATCCTCCCAAGCAATGCTCATTAATGTATCATGACTAGTAATGAGTTACTCAACTAAAGATCCTGATTTATCTTCATGACAATCGGGGAATGTACTTGCAAGTGCAAAGTGATATAGTGTAATGTGATTGCTCCATCAAAGTACGAGTAACCATGAGATAACGAATATTCATCTTAAGTATACAGTGGCATGCACTAATGATCAATACATTAACAGTGCAAATATGGGAATGAAAGACATAACACAAATGATGTTGTGCTTGGCTACCTAGGGTATAAAACACCATAAGGTGATTACACCTTTCCTCAATAGTGACCAAGCATGAAAATCGATGACAAGAACATAAATATATAATGTGTCATGCAAGCAGGAAAAAAACATGCTCCATTCAAAAAAACATGCTCACAATAATGCTAGGTCTTGCATTGCATGATGGTTAGTATGACTGGTGCACCAAATGGGTTCACAAGCTGAGGAGCATGACCCGTGCTGGGTGAGAGTCATGTAGCCAAGTGGAAATACATTGTGCGCTAGGCAGGCTCAGAGGCAAGGAAGTGTTACATGTGCCAAGTGACATGATGTGAAACATACATGTGTACAGACAATGCACACTAGAGAGGTTCAGAGGGTGAATTATGTGACTTATGTTGTGACACAGTGCGACATACCTATGTCGCTTCTAAGTGGTGCCATAGAAAGTGAAGTAACGTAGTTCTTGTAAGAGAGAATTATACATCGGGTACACTTAAATTTTAGCCTCCCACTCATAGGATATGTGAGTACTTGAAATGTGTGTGAGAACACAAGCTCATGTGTAGACGTCAAGCATGCAATACACAAACAAACAAGGTCTTATGTGGAAAAACATGCAAAAAAGTGCAAGCGCAAAGATGGATGTGCTAATGCAGGTAACTCAAAAAATGCAACAATGAGACACTAAGTGAGATTGGTAAATCGAGCCAGGGCAACCGATTAACTAAAAAGGGTTTATCAATTGATCGAGCCGAAGGGGGCCGATCAATTGGGCGGACGAAAGATAGTCAATCAATAGATTGGACACGAGGCAACCAATCAATCAAATTGACAGAATGTAGTCGATTGATTGATCTGGCTGATGGCAATCGATCCATCAGGTCGAGAAAAGTTAGTCGATAAATTGATTAGGTCTGTGACAGCCGATCAACCGGGTCGATGAAAGATAGTTGATCAATTGATCTAGTCAATTTAGGGGTATCGACAGATCAAGTAAGTGGAGGTCGATCGATCAAGTCAACGGAGGGTGTTTGATCAATCGGTCATGCTAGTAGTGGTTGATTGATCAGGTTGATAGATGATGGTCGATCAATCAATCAAGTCAAAGAAGGTTGATTGATTGATTGATAGTACAGTGGCGGGAGATTGATTGGATGGATGGAGGGTGGTCGATTGATTAATTAGTTTAGTGGTGGCCAATTGATCATATCGATAGAAGATGATTGATAGATCAATCTACCGATCCAATCAATTGAACTGGTGGCGACTAATCAATCGATCAAGCCAGTGGCAGCAGATTGATTGGGTTAAAAGAGGATGGTGGATTGATCAATCAGGCTAGTGATGGTCAATTGATCCGGTCTACAGAAGTTAGTCTATGAAGCCGATGCAGGCGGCTGATCAACAAGACATGCCAAAAGTGGTATTTTGATGCATATTTTGGAAATTCATGCAATGTACGCAGCATGGATGTTATCACGTGCAAAGATGAGAACCGATCAGATCAAATAATGAAATCAGACTCATCCTATCGATCTCATGGGAGCCTAGGGTAGGTGATGGAGAGGTGTGTCCAACCATCTTTTATGTACTAAGTGATATAGGGTTTACCTTCGATTGCTTGGCTAAACCACAAAAATCCCTCGCTCGTAGGAAAATATTTATGAAATGATGGCTGTTCCATATCAGGGTTTTCATTATCTAAGGAATGATTTAATGAGCTTCTTCATTTTCTAGGTTATATGAACTTCATTTCTTCCATTAAAAGGGTGAATCTGCCAAAACAACTGCAGGATTGTTACAATATTGGCTATATAGGATCTTCAGGCTAAGGTTAGGGAACTTTGCTCTTGGATTTGTTGGGGATGACAAGAAAATAAGCAGCCTAACCTATGGGGCTTTTTATAACACAAAACCTAATCCTTGTATCTCTAACACTAAACCTAAGAGGGCTCGCTAGAAGGGAAGAATGAGAGATTTAGAAATTCTCACCTCCGTGCTAGTTGGAGAAGCATTCTCCGGGCTTGCTCCAAGCTCCTTCTACACTAAGTGATGATGAAGCTCTCCTTTTGTTCAAGGAGATTATGATCTTACAAGGAAACTCCTCCACTCACTCACCTCTCAAGATTGATGAAATGGGAGTAGAGAAGTTGAGGATGAGAAATTAGGAAATCTATAGGAAAAGAAGAAGAAAACAAAAAGAAATGGGGAGGAAACCTTTGAATCTCATTCTCTTCTTCTTGAAGGACTCTCCAAGAACCAAATCCCTTTCTTCAAAACTAGATCCAATGATCTCTCTCCTTGTTGAAAATGAATTCAGCTCTTTTATTTGGCTTTAAGGGAAAAAATTACCTTTCCCCTTGAAAGGGGTGGTTTGTCTCAAGTGCTATGCTTGCATAGCTTTGGACAAACAGATGGCCACTATGTGAAGCATCTTAGACCAATGAATGTTCAGAATGGTCTCCAAATTTGGTCGTGGGGGCTAGCTCAAATCAGAGCAGATCACACCATAACGCGGGTGCACTAAGGTTGCAGTGCGGGCGCGCCCACTACATGCGGTCGGGTGTAGGTGCACCCGACATCGATTGTGGGTGCTTCTGACATCCAACACAGGTGCGCCGTGCTCTCTGTTTTTCAGTGCAAACGTAGCAGAGGTTCTCCGCGGGTGCGCTAGACCTATGGCAAATGTGGGTTCACCGATACTTTGGAATGGGTGTACCGTTCTCTCTGTCTGCCTGTGCGCACCCAATGCAGGTTCGTCGTGGGTGCGCTGAACCTAAGGAAGGTGCAGGCACACCATTACTTGGGCACTGGTGTGTTGGGGCTAAAATATCCATACCACAACTTAGCAAAAGATGTATGCCTGCTTGAACCAAACTTAACCAAGCTGGGCATCAGATTAAGGGAGTTTTCGTATCGCTATCATACACCGTTTGGTTACTAATTTTTTGTTATTTTTAGAAAAAAACTATAATATTTGCCTTTTTCAAAAGAAAATTAATAATACTCATAATAATTTTTTTTAAAAAATATTTTCCCCACAATTGTTCTACACTCATCTTTTCAAAAGGTAGCAACTGGCGCAACCCAGCCCAAGAGAGACAGAGAACCCATATGTGCATCCATGGAACCAACATACCTTTGAGCCTAAAATATCATTGTAGAGGACGCAACTTTGAGCCTAAAATATTATAGTAAGGAAAAAAACAGAATTTCCTGAAATGACATAAAATGTACAAGCAACTAACTCAATGAATAAGGCATGAAAACAAAAATGTAAATCAAAGGAAGACGATCACACCAGAAGAGAACTTAAATTCCAACAATCCTAAAAGACGATAACATGGGGAAAGTACAGATAAAAAATAACAGTTAATAGAATCATTGAAAAATTAAGAAAACATCCCAATCTTATACACAAAAGCTAAAAAAACTCGTTTGTAATGATATCTCAAAGCTTTTGATTTCTTTTTCCCTACGAAGCTTGGCATTGAGAGCATTTTTAATCTCTTAAATAAACAATCGACGCTCTCAAAATATTTGCCAATCATTCTATCATTTTCCCACTAAATATGGGAAAATTTTATGTTTGGACTCCTAACGTAGCTCTACGTGCAGACTCCAATAATATGTCATCAACTGTTCTACATCGCGGAAGTTATTTCGAGGTTATTAAAGTGAAACCGCGAATGTTATTTCTGAGTTATTGCCGAAGAACACATATTTTCAACTTCAATAACCCATAAATAATCTCTGCGGTTTCACTTCATTAACCCCGAAATAACACTTCGGAGTTTAATTATGAGTTGTTGAAGACAAACCATATACTCCAATTCAATAACCCCAAAATAAAACATAAATAATCTTCACGGTGTTATTTATGGGTTATTGAAGAGAAACCCAACGCAGATGTTATTCCGGGATTATTTCTAAGTTATTGTGGAGTCCGCGGTTCCACTTCAATATTTTTTAGGTGGGGCCGATATAACACACATGACGATATATTACCGCGAGTCCCTAAATATGATACAATTAATAAAAAAATTTTGATTAAAGGATTTGGCCATATTCCTAGCATATCACAAAAATTTAGCCGATGATGGACTCGATAACAAGTTGAAGTTATCGGCATCTACCATTTGAGGATCTCAGATAAGTAGAAGCAAGAGAAAATTAGAAAAGGGAATGCTGCAGAAGTTATGCCACCTTTCTCCGTAAGGTGACATGTGGAGTCCCTAAAAAGAAAATGTTCAGCTTCTTAGCTAAACTATTCTGATGATAAGTAAAATTTAAGCACCGACTATTAAGAATGATGATGCAACTTTAGTGAAAGATAGAGGTGCAGCATCAATAGGTAACTAAGAAAATGTTGCGTCTAAAAAGTGAATCAGGGCAACTGTCTTAGACCGACCATAGTGGGAAAGAAGCCCTCCAATATTCCCTTGCGGTAACTGTAATAAAAAAATAGTGAGTTGTAAATGAGTTTGAAATCTTTATAGCATGTCCCATGAAATGCACAAACTAAGGTAATGAGATTAGATTGAAGTCATCAAAAATGTCATTGGATAGAATAATGTTAGTTTTATCATTTCTAGTAGTAATTTACTTTTTTGGGCAACTCTCTCTAACTATTAGAAACATTTTAATGATATTATAAAGTCTTCTGTTATTATGGGTCCAAATTTAATTTGCTATATTTTTTAAGTTGTTGCTAAAAGCTTTATTTTCTATAATTATCTTAAAATGGATTGATATAGTTTTGTATAGTTTCAAAAGCACTAAACAAAACATTATTTATACTTGGATAGGTGCTTCTTTCAATGTCTTCAAATTGCTTCTAAGTTTCATTACAATGGTGGTAAATATTCATGAACTATATGCTTTGCTTGTTTGGATAACAATGTAACAACCATATATATTTCAATTGAACATGCTATAAATTATTGAGAATAGTCTCCTGAGAGGTAATTTATTCATTCTCACAAGGTCATACTTTTTTCTCCATGATCAAATTTTTGTTTAATCAACCTACGAGGAAAATGTGGTGGTGGTCTCTTCTATTATATCTAAGATGGTCAAAATGTTTTTTCTAAGTACAGGGCAAGTTTTTCTATATATCCATCAAGCTCAGACTTAGGCTTCTCTAATCAAGGATTTTACACTCTAGGCTCCTCAAACACCTTCCCACTCATATGTTTTATGTTATTGCAGTGCTCGACATTCAGTCCCTTTAATTTATTTATGTAAGGCTAGGTAATATCCATTGGATTCTCTAGCTCAATGAGTTAGCTATTTGCCCAAGTTATATTTCGATGTTCCTTATGCTTGTAACATGAATTTATATTTAATTCTACTCATTCAACACTACTTATTCCAAGAATTTGTTGTTTTCCCTAAATTGATAAAAGTAAATCATGGAAGAGTTATTGATACTCAAATGAATTTCTTTTATTGAAGGATTCACATACTTCCTAAGGAGCCTTTTGGTTGAGTGAATTAGTGGTCTACTGTAATTCTCTTATAGAGATTTAAGAAATTTTTGTGTTTGATACTAAAATTTACAAATACAATGTAAAGTTTTAATGAATTTGAATTTTGCACCGTACTTTATTTTAACTTAATTTATAATTCGATAGATTTTATTGAATTTAAATTATATTGTTTGTGTAAAATGTTATAGGAAATTCTCCGCCACCCATCACCGTGCCACCACTGCCACCGCCCACCATAATCGCTTCACCATCGTCTGCTGTAGCAACCCACCACCTCTGCTCGCTACTGTCACCTAGTACCCGCCGCCTACCGCCCACCACTTGCCGCCCACAGCTTGCTGCTCGCTACATGTCATTGTATGTTGTGGCTGCCTCCCACCGCCGCTAGCTGCTAGCCCACAGCCCACCACTGCCACCCTCAACCCACCACTCATTGCCCTCCATTACATATTTCGTTCACCTCCTGCTGTTGTCGATCATCCATAATAGCCAGTCGGCGGTTCACCACCAACCCATGCCCCAGCCTGGCCTACCCTTTGCCACTCCACATCGCACCCTCCCCCACCGCCGCTCACTGCTGCTCGCCGCAACCCGCTGTTGGCTACTGGTCGCCCATTGTTGCTGTCTTCCGCCCTTTGACCTTGAAAATACATTATTTTTATTCTACTTGAAACCAAATAATAAAATCTAAAGTCATAGATTTATTTTACAGTGAAAGAAACAACTGGAAAGTATTTCAAATGCATTATAATCATAGGACCCTGCAAACCTCTTACATTGCATTTCATGGTTTGTAAACCAAATGGTCCCTAAGAGATAAGGGTCTTGATCCTGAGGTGGATTGTCATTCCTTCAAAATTCCTTTTAAGATTTTTAATTTTTTTATTTTTTTTAAAACTCTGTCTAATTAAGGGTCATAAAGCATTAGTTTAACTAGTCTAGTCCTACAAATAAAAGCTTTGAACCAACAAGTGAGAGACTCTAAAATAGCAGGAAACATAATACATAAGCAAAATTCATTGAAAAAAGTAAAATAAGAGAAAATGCAGAAAGCAAAAATAGAAATAAAAAATGATTTTTTTAATTTTCTGACACTAAAAATAACAAATAAAATAGGAAAAAACATAAAAATAATGATTTTCATATCTAAACTTAAACAATTCAACTAAAATCTTCATAAAACTGTAAGTTCAACATCATTCCCTAACAATGGTGTAAAAAATTTGATACACTAAAATTGCTAGGTAGCACTAGCAATTCATGAAGTATTTGTGTCAATCAAGTAGTATGTAAATCTAAGTTCACATTTCGATCCCATCGAGTGCTTGTTAATTTCTATTTCCAAAAATGTTCTAGAATAATAACAAAAAGTCTTGTCCAATGTGTTTAATTTATTATTTTAAAAGTTATTGATCCCAATTTTTTTGGAAAGAGTTGAAATCTTTTAACTTTTTATTATGATCTTAAGCAAATTGAGAAAACCTCCATTGAATTGTAAGTAGCAATTCAACTCCATCCATAAGAATCTAATGATATTTACAACCAGGAACAATAGCTTTTCTTAGCCATTCCAGGTTTTATAAGAAAAATTGAGGTTTCATATTACAATTAGTCCCTTAATCATACAAAAACCTCAGTATTTGCAAATTTTCTATATGATTGTACTGTCCTAAAAATAATATTCCTGTTATTTTATAGTAGTATGAGTTAACCTAATTGTTCCACTAGCTTACTTATGTAGTACAAGATAACAACATATTTTAACAACCTAGGTGATCAATTTAAGAGTAAATTACAAGCAAAAGGTTAAACTATCAACTTATAAATAAATTACATGCAATCACTTAGCAAATGCTTCAACAATTACATAGAATCCAATTCAACAGAGCGAGAATTTTAAGTTATACTTATTACAATTGAACTCTTCATAAATTTCATTGCAAAATCAAAGTTTGGCAAAGCTAGAATGATCTTATGAATGACACTTACACTTGTTTTCACTCAGAAGAACACACGATCACACTAACCATATTCTTCTGAATTCCTCCGTTAAAATGCTCTGATTGTTCTTGTGTATTCTCCTTCTCCCTCTTTTTGGTCTTTAATCCTCTCTTCTCCTTCTATGGGTTCATATTGGGAAATTATTAAATCCTTTGACACAAAACGATGCCTATGGATGCACTCAAACAGAAATTCAACACTTATGGTCATTTAGGCACCAATAACTAGTGCCTACACATTTGGTTGTTTGGTTTTGGGGGCCTAGGCGCGCAGTACTAGTACTTAGGTGCCTAGTCCCTGGTTCATGGCTCCCAAAACTGACGTCTAGGGTTCGAGTTCAACCTATTTTGAGTTTTTTTGGCTCCCCAAAATGCTTAATCACATATGCACCATATATACAATCACAAAAATCACAATAAAACATAAAAAATGACACAAAAAATAAAAAAATAAAAAAAAAATACCTTGCACATTTGATACAAATCAAATAAGAATTTTTTAGTTTTAGATGTTTGATAATCTAAGTTTTGGGCAATTTTACAAGTTTTTTTAAGATTATTTTTCCTTTGAGAATTTTCTTAAATAGGTTGGGGACTATGATGATTCTTATTTAACCTCATGCTAATGCTAATTTCGCCCCTTTGTGATATTATCGCACGCATATAATTGTCTTTCACTCTATTACATGGAGCATGTGGAATCCCTAGTTTTGGAGCCATTGTACTTCATTACTTTTTTTTCTCCACATTTTTATCATTTTGTGTCCCTTTTGATTTTTTTTTTGAATTTTGAATTAAATTTATATAAAATATAAATGAGACCATTGTCTTAAAATGATGATATATAAATTATAAAATAAATAATTTGAACTTAAAAAAAAAAAAGATTTACATGGATACCACTTATTTCTTAACTTCAATTAATATATCTATATATGTGTGTATGTCGCGTACCCCGACCTATTAGTTGTTAACCATTGTATAAGACCCCTCAAGTCGAGGGTTTGAATCCCCTCTAACCCAGTTTGACCTTAAGAATGTGGTACTCAAATTATTAGACACGTTAGGGTGTGATTGGAGGCTCATATCATATCCTTTGACCATTATTTTTAGATAAAATGAATTTTTAATTTCTCATTTTTAAAAGCAATAATAGTTTATTTTATTCTTGATGTGAAATAAATAATAATCTATGAGAGAAATTAAAAAATGTAAATTTTAAATATTTGATATTTAAATACATTGGAATTAAATGACATGTATGTAGAAGCCCAAATAATAATAATAATAATAATAATAATAATAATACGAATAAATTATCATAATCCGATCTGTTTTAGCCCAGATTTTATAAATAGAAGCCTACTATTTTAAATTGAGCTCTAATAATGGCCTATAATATTTTTATAAATTTTTATAAATTTATTGCCTGAATTTAAAAAATTTATAAAATAATGAGGATTATTTTAATATTTTTATAAATTTTAGAATTAAGCTGACCCGCATAATAATATTTTCATAGCTTGGCCTCCATTACGCGTTTCACAGGCGGACAACGAGCTAGTCACGAAAACGGCCATCCAAATTTTCTAAGCGACATGGCACTTGTCTTCTCTCATAAGAATAACGTAGCACGCGTTTTTGCTCTTTTGCGGATCTGGCGAGGTGACGTACGTCTGATGAAGATCTTACGGTCAGTGAAGATGAGAAGCTGCGTTTGTTTTGGCTTTTTTGAAGGATAAGAAAGCGGTGCGTTTCGATAAGGACGCTGCGCTTTGTGATGAATTATTTTTCTTTGACCGCAGGAAATCTTTTGGTGCGGGACATTTGACCGTGTTCTGCGGATGGGATGGTCGGTGCATCGGTGGGGTGATTTAGGTTTTGATCGGGCTATGACGAAGCCTCATGGGTCGCCTTACATTTTAAATTGGGGGCTGTTAGGTACATGCCAATAATTCTTATGTTTTTATATATCTAGCATAAACACCTTTATTTTTTCTTGAGAAAATGATGGACACGATAAAAAACCAAATATAAGTACCATAAAACATTGATAGAACTCAACACTTAAGAAGAGACCATTGTTGGGATTAATTTCAATACTCATTAGAATTTCCAATTTAATTTCAATACTCATTGGAATTCCCAAATTAATTAAAATTTTGTTTTAGTTTTAATGACCGTTGGAATTTCTTTGGTGTTTTTAGGAGAAATAAATTTCAGAATGTGGTCCATATAGTGTCTAAGTTCAACACATGAATTTAGTAACATTCCATATTGTGCTCACATCTACTGAACTTTGTGATAGACATAACACTATAAATTAGATGTGAAACTTGTTGTTCTGGTCCTTAAGCTTGCTCATCTTCATTTTATTTGCACCATCGAATTGTGAGTGAGAAAAGCTTAGAAGATCTATAACAGAAAATTAGTCGTGTGATTTGTGAGTGCCGACTCTATTCGTATAAGTTATGGCTGGAGGTATGCATGATCCTATCTCGCTTCCGTTTATCGATTCAAATATGTTTGTAGATTGAACAAAGTTGTGAGATTTTACATTTGGTATCAGAGCTTTGATTAAACTTTGCCTTGCTCACTCTGTTTCACTCTAATGTTGGGATTAATTTCAATACTCATTGGAATTCCCAATTTAATTTCAATATTTATTAGAGTTCCCAGATTAATTTCAATACCCATTGGAATTCCCAAATTAATTTCCATACCCATTGGAATTTCCAAATTAATTTCAATACCCATTGGAATTCCCAAATCAATTAGAATTATGTTTTACTTTTTAATAACCGTTGAAATTCCTTCGTGTTTTTAAGAGAAATAAATTTCAAAATGTGTTTCATATAGTGTCTAAGTTCAATACATGAATTTAGTAACTTCTCATAATGTGCTCACATCTATTGAACTCTGTGATGGGCATATTACTATAAATTAGATGTGATGTTTGATGTTTTGGTCCTTAAGCTTGTACCTCTTCATTTTATTTGCATTATTTATGATTGTATGCAAATGTTTAGCTCTTAATAAAGAATTAATTAATGTTAGTTTATTCATATAATTTTAATTAATTAGGGAATATCCACAACATCTTTAATTAATTAAAATTATATATTGAATTTAAGAATCACATTAAAACATTAGTTGTAATTAATCATAGGAGATATAATAAAATCTACCCACAGGAATTTTGTTATATTTGTATGATTAATTATGATGAAATATCAACTTATATTTTTTAATCTACCCACAAGATTTAAGAAAAGGAACATAATTTGATAGTTTTATCATAAAGTTGTTAGATGAAACTAATTGAGTAGGATTTTTGCCCACAAGCAAGATCTATGTCACTAGATTCATCGATTTGAGCATGATTTACATTGATAAAACATAGTTTTTATTTTTGGGTCTCAAATATAATAATAATAATAATAATGAGCATATATATTTGAAAATTTTTGCAGTTATTCAACCTGCAAACATTTTTTATTTTAAGTGGGATCAAGCCAAAAATAAAGGAAAATGACAACATTCCTCCTCAGCCAGATATAAAGAAAGTGTCAAAGTGTTTCTTCTGTAGAAGAAAGGGCACATAAAGAAAGACTGCATCAAGTTTAAGAACTGGCTCTACAAGAAGGGTACTCAACTTTCATTCGTCAGTTATGAGTCTAATTTGGTTAGTGTTAATCATAACACATGGTGGATTGATTCTGGTTCTACAATCCATATTTCTAATACCTTGTAGGGAATACAAAACCTACGGAAGCTGGTGGGAAGTGAACAATGCATCTACTCAGGAAGCAAGATGAGTTCACATGTAGAAGCCATTGGCACATGCAATTTATTTTTAGGCAGCGGTTTCATTTTACGTTTGGAAAAGACTTTTTATATTCCAAGTTTCACTAGGAATTTGATTTCTATTTCAAGACATGTACCTTTGGGTTTAGTTTATCTTATGAATCTAAGGTTATTGGTTATGATAATTTGTTTGATGGTCTTTATTCTATTGAATTGCAAAATGATGCTGCTTATAATTCTATGTATGTTACTACTGGGTTAAAACAATGTGTTGTGATTGAGGAATTCTCGATGTTGTGGCACCTTAAGAGAATTAAAAGATTAGTAAATAAAGGGGTACTTAGTACTTTTGATTTTGCTGACTTTGAGACTTGTATAGATTGCATAAAAGGTAAGCATACTAATAAGTCTAAAAAGGGTGCCAAGAGGAGCACAAACCTATTGGAGATTATACATACAAATATTTGTTGTCCAGACATGGATATAGTTAGTCCAAGTTACTTTGTCACCTTCATAGATGATTATTTAAGGTATATGTATCTCTACTTACTTCATTCTAAGGACGAAGCTTTGGATGCCTTTAAAGTCTTTAAGGCTGAAGTGGAGAATCAATGTGGAAAGCAAATTGAAATCGTGAGGTTAGATATAGATGAGGAGTACTATGGAAGATAAATAGAGAGTGGACAAGCACCTGGTCCATTTGCGAAGTTTCTTCAATAACATGGGATTACTACCCAACACACTATGCCTAGTTCTCCGGATCAGAATGGTGTAGCAGAAAAAAGAAACCGAACTTTAATGGACATGGTGAGAAGTATGCGGAGTAACACAAAACTCCCTGAATTCTTGTGGACTGAAGCTCTAAAGACGGCTGCATATATATTAAGCGGAGTTCCAACCAAGTCTGTTCCAAAGACGCCTTTTGAGTTATTCAAAGGTTGGAAACCAAGTTTGTGAAATATACGCGTTTGGGGATGCCCATCTGAAGTAAGAATTTACAACCCACAAGAAAAGAAGTTAGACCCAAGGACCATTAGTGGGTATTTTGTTGGATATGCTGAAAGGTCTAAAGGGTATAGATTTCTATTGTCCGTCTCATAACACTAGGATTGTGGAATCAAGAAATGCAAAATTTCTTGAGTATGACTTGATCAATGGGAGTGATCAATTTCGGGATATTATTTCAGAAAAGGATCACTGTGAAGCTCAACCTTCTAGGTCAAGTGACAGATTGATTGTTATTCACACCTCTAAAGGAAAAACATGTGTTAGACAACCAATTGTTGAAGTTCCACAAACTATTAATAATGATCAAGTAGATCACGTAGTAAATAAGGAACAACAAGATATTGTTGTACATCCAGTTGAACAACATGCTCTTGAGAAGAATGTTGAAATAACGTTAAGAAGTTCTATTAGAGAAAGCAGATCAGCTATATCTAGTGATTATGTTGTATATCTTCAAGAATTAGGCTACAACATTGGAGCCGAAAATGATCCTAACACATTTTCACAAGCCATGAGTTCTAAGGAATCAGACTTCTGGCATAATGCCATGAGAGATGAGATGGATTTTATGGCATCTAATCGAGTCTGGGATCTTGTTGAGTTGCCTAATGATGTAAAATCCATTGTATATAAATGGGTTTTCAAAACAAAGAAAGACTCGTAAGGTAACATTGAGAGACATAAGGCAAGACTCGTTGCAAAAGGGTTCACTCAAAGGGAGGGAATTGATTATACATAAGCATTTTCTCCTGTATCTAAAAAGGATTCTCTCCGAGTAATTATGGCATTGGTAGCTCATTTTGATTTTGAGTTACATCAAATGGATGTAAAAATGACATTCCTTAATGGTGATCTAGAGGAAGAGGTTTACATGAAACAACCGAAAGGATTCTCCTCAAGTGATGGTGAGCACTTGGTTTGCAAGCTAAATAAATCCATATACAGGTTGAAATAAGCCTCCCGTCAGTGGCATTTGAAATTTCATGAAGTTATTACTTCATTTGGTTTGAAGAGAACGTCATGGATCAATGTTTATACCAGATGGTTAGTGGGAGTAAAATTTGTTTTCTTGTACTGTATGTGGATGATATTTTACTTGCAACTAATGATAGGGGTTTACTTTATGAGGTGAAACAATTCCTCTCCAAGAACTTTGATATGAAAGATATGGATGAGGCATCTTATGTCATTGGCATTAAGATCCATAGGGACAGATCTCGATGTATTTTGGGTTTGTCTCAAGAGACTTATATCAATAAAGTTCTAGAGAGATTTTACATGAAGAATTGTTCACCGAGTATAACTCCTATTGTGAAGGGTGATAGATTTGATTTGAGTCAGTGCCCGAAAAATAATTTTGAACGGGAACAAATAAAGAACATTACATATGCTTTAGCTGTTGGAAGCCTTATGTATGCTTAGGTTTGTACCAGACCTGACATAGCATTTTACTGTTGGAGTGTTGGGAAGATATCAGAGTAATCCAGATATAGACCACTGGAATGCTGCAAAGAAAGTAATGAGATATCTTAAAGTTACAAAGGACTACATGCTCATGCACAAACAAAATGATAATTTGGAGGTGATTGGCTACTCTCATTCAGACTATGCTGGCTGCATTGACTCAAGAAAATCAACATCTGGTTATATTTTCATGCTAGCTGGTGGAGGTGTATCTTGGAGAAGTGTTAAGCAGACCTTGACTACTACTTCCAGTATGGAAGCTGAGTTCGTATCCTGTTTTGAGGCTACCTCACATGGTGTATGATTGAAGAGTTTCATATCTAGGCTTAGAGTTGTGGACTCTATTTCAAGTCCATTAAAGTTGTACTGTGATAACTCAGCTGCAATATTTATGACTAAGAACAATAAGGGTGGAAGTCGAAGTGAACACATCAACATCAAATGTTTAGCCATAAGAGAACGTGTTAAGGAAAAGAATGTCGTCAATGAACACGTTAGCACTGAGTTGATGATTGCTGATCCTTTGACTAAAGGCATGCCACCAAAGAATTTTAAGGATCATGTAGTACGAATGGGACTTAGTTCCATAATGTGATTTACATTGTACGAACATTTATTGTTTTAATGAAACTCTTAATTCAGCTGATGTTTTCTCATATGGTTTTGTGCTCATATTTATTCATTCATTTTGAGAAATCTCATTTAGTTTGGACTTGGAATAGACATATGGTTTATTCATTAAGTTGAATGGGCTAGTGTTGAGAGACTTGATAAAGTGTAATACATGGAAGATAATACTCACTATAAGAGGACCTATCGCCATGATTCATATATTTTGCTTCTCTATATGATGTGTGTTGAACCATATGGACCAAGTGGGAGAATGTTGGGATTAATTTCAATACCCATTGAAATTCCTAATTTAATTTCAATACACATTGGAATTCCCAAATTAATTTCAATACCCATTGGAATTCTCAAATGAATTTCAATACCAATTAGAATTCCCAAATTAATTTCAATACCCATTGAATTCCCAAATCAACTAAAATTCTGTTTTAATTTTAATAACCGTTGGAATTCCTTTGTGTTTTTAAGAGAAATAAATTTCAGAATGTGGTCTATATAGTGCTAAGTTCAACACATGAATTTAGTAACATTCCATAATGTGCTCACTTCTATTGAACTCTGTGATAGGTAGAGCACTATAAATTAGATGTGATGCTTGCTGTTTTGGTCCTTAAGCTTGCTCCTCTTCATTTTATTTGCACCATCGAGTTGTGAGTGAGAAAAGCTTAGAAGATCTATGACAGAAAATTAGTCGTGTCATTTGTGAGTGTCGACTATGTTCGTATAAGTTATGGTTGGAGATATGTATGATTCTATCTCGCTTCCGCTTATCAATTCAAATATGTTTGTAGATTGAATAAAGTTGTGAGATTTTACAACCATATGCTTATCATGAAAAATCTATACCCCCAATAAAACATATATATAAGACCCAACATTAATAAAAATAACAATTCCAACTTGTATAAATCCAGATAATATTGATTCAAATTCTATATTCAAGTCAAAAATAAAAGGTTTAAATGTCCTTTTAGGGTCAATTATCTTTAAATGATTATTTTCTCGATCTTTTCTTTTGTTTTCTTAATTCTATACATAAGAAATTCCATAGATTCTGAAACTAGTGTTATTTAAAGTGTCTTCCACTAACCTCGAATTTCATTAAGACCATTTGGAGTGGGTTTATAAAATTTGATATTACTTTTATTTTTCCCATGAAAATAATCTTAAAGGTGTTTCATTAAAGTATCATGAAAACTTTATCACTTAAGTACCACTGAACACCCTCCTTATTCCCTTTTTCTTTAACTTTTATTGTACCAACCTCAAGCTTCTTCTCAAGGCTTTTCACTTTTTAGCTTTTTTCTTTTTCTTTTATTTTTCTTTTCCATCACCTTTTTTCTTATCCTCTTTTTTTTTTTCTGAAAATTACTATATTTGGTTGTTAACTTTTTCTTTTCTTGTGTTAAATATGATGAAGAGTAGTGCTCCTGAAGCAATTAATTTGAATAGTGTTTGTTAATTTTCACACCTTTAGGTTATATTCTTAGTTAAAAATTATGTTAACATTAAATTGGTTAAGAATGAACTAAGAAAAAAAGTTAAAAACATTTTATGTTTTCTACCTAATATTTAGATTACACCTCATTTGATACTCAACTGATTTTCTATAAGTAATAATTGAAATTATTAGATTCTAAAACATTATTATTAAATCATTAAGGTTAATCTTTCTTAAATGATAGTTATCCTCTTTTAAAATATTTTGATAATTAGTTTGAATAAATTCAAACTTCTAGTAGGAGTTACCTTGTAAATATTAAATCTTTTACTGAGCTATAAGAATTATTTTAGGTTTTTAAAAAGATACACTTTTTCTCCCACAAACATTCTTTTTTCCAACATGAATGACATAAGGTAGCAGGGAATTAAAAAGTAAGTCCATTAAAATTACTCTGTGAAGGAACAGGACTCAAAATTAATTCAAATGAAATTTTAGAGTAATTTTAAAGAAAATTTCAAAATAAATTACGTAATAAATTGTGAATTAAATGCAAAAAGTCACAAAGAAACATGATCAACACATCAGATAACACTTGTGTTGCCTTCCAAGATAACACATGGTTTAACGTCTTCAACTTGACAAAGAAGGGTTTCTCCAGAATCAAAATTCCAATTCAGTAATCCCCGATCAATCACCTAATATTTTGTTGGTCCTGGAGTTTTTGCTAAGTCCTCAGAATTTACTTTTTCTTACAAATTTTTCCAGTCAATTCACTAGCAATCTTCTAAAGGGTATGCCAAGGTTTATTCAAATGATCATTCCTAAGGGTATTTTCTAAATAAAAAATTGTCCTAATTAATTCTTCTATTTGTAGATCAATGTTCTTCTCACAAGTTTCAAGAAATGGGTCCTTATAAGTTAATTTAAGGTCTCCTAAATTTTGGACTTGTTCTCCTTGGGGTTTTTAGGTTCTAGATCTAATTATACTAGGTCATTTTCTTGCTTAAGTATGTCTTCTTCCCCTTGGGGAACTCCTGTGGGTGACACTATAGGCTCCATTATATCTCTCATAATGCAAGGGGGTGCCTTAAAAAGAAGAGCAGATTCTACCTCAGTCATCTTCCAACAAAAATCAGCCAACTCAACATGCTCTTCGGGGACCAATTACTCAAAATCAACGTTATGGCCCTCTACCCTTGACATCCCTTCGGGTTCATTGCTTAGCTAGTTAGCTAACTATCCAACTTAACTTTCTATGTTTCTAAGGGCATCATGTTAGTTTGTAACTCATTCCCCACGTTTATAACAAATTCCTCCAAATACTAATTTTTGTCAGAGTATTCACTATCTAAGTTATTTCAACTATCTACAAGATCGACTTAGTTGCTCTCCCATTATTGATTGTCTCGATGGCTATTATTATTCCAATTGAAACTTGGATAGGTTGAAAAACTTTGGGTATAGGTGTTTGATTCATTCCTCAAATTTACTAACAGTTATTCTAACAATAATTTATTCTCTATAAATTGGGGTTTCGAGGGGATTTCCCAAGGTCGCTTTTGGCAAATGTGGTCCCTGCCCAAGTTGCTCCAATTTTCTACAAGGTTGGCTTGAGTTCTCACCCAATATTGGTTTTCTACACTAATATCATTAATGTTCCAATTAAAGTTTGTGTAAGCAGTCTATTTGGGGTTGAAGGTATTAGAAGAGGGGTGTCAAACCTAGCTCATTTATCAGGGGGTCAAGATTGTGAAGGCTCTTCATCAATGTATTGCTATAATCCTCAAAAGATCTAAAATACTTTTCCAAAGGGTTTGTCATTTCAAAGCGTTGGATCATTTTTTTATTGGCTTTCTAACTCTTTTTATTTTTTTATCTTTTTTTTAATTTTTTCGGCACCCACAAGAAAATACAACAACGAAATAAGTGCAAATAAAAAAGAAAAAAATGGATAAATAAAATAAAAAAATGCTAAACCAAGATTCTAAGCTATTCAGCTAAAGCTTTCCTAAAACAAAAAAAAAATTTAATGCTTTTTTTTCCTGGCAACGATGCCAAAAGCTTCACGTGTTAAAACTTATAGTGAAGTTAGTCGACCGTACAACACAGGTGCATGTGTTAAGTAGTATGCGATCTAAGAGCCCACATATCAATCTCTAGAGGAAAGATTTACCAATTTTTCATGTAGAGAATTTTCTAGTATTCTAATCTTGTGAACCTAGCTTGGCATGTTCGCAGAACAGGTGTGACTCCAAAAATCCTAACAAAACAAATCAATAAGTAGATGATAGAAACGCAGAAAAAGGGAAAATCTTTGGATTTATTCAAAGAGTGTTGAGGCTCATGCCACTGTGATTCAAGAATCTTGGTGGATCATTGTGTTCCTAAATGTTTTCTTACGTGATAGTTATCAACCGAAAAGGCAAGTTATCCTTATGCCTCTTTCTTGGTCAAAAGTAGATTGAATACTTGAATTTAAGGCTTCTTCAATCCCCATGCCATTTCATAGAAATGTTCATTTCCCAAAAAAGGTTACAAAATACTAGGGTTGTAAACGAGCCGAGCCTGAGCGAGCTCAGGGCGGCTCATGTTCAGCTCATTTCATAGTGGCTCATGTTCGAAATCAAGCATCCCATGATGTCAATAGACATGTTGAAATTGCTATTTCTTAACATAACAAAATTCCAAAAACTTTGTCGTTTCAACAGTCATTAATTATCAACATGAACTTCTTCATGAAATAATTATCAAAATTAATATAATCAATTTAACTTATCTATTAAAGTTTATTACTTTTAATCATTCACTTCTTTTCAAAACAATATAATCACTTCTCTGTGAATGTAATGCATTAATTAAAGATAGAGAAAGGGAAAAATTCTTTTTTGTTCCGGAAAGAAGCAAACAAAGGGCTCATTTTTAGAAAACAAATATTATGTACGGTACCTCGTATGCAGATATCAAATCAAAAGGGCAAGGATCTGTTTAGGGCAGCTGTAGCTTATTGAATAATCTGCTGATCAGCTGATTAAAAATGTCTATTACGAATTTTTATTTTTCTAGAAAATCAGATCGCGGCCAAAAAACTGTGATATGAAAACGTTGTTTGTAGCGTTTTGAAAATGCATAAGCTGTTACCCAAACATGTCAGGTGCGCTTTCAAAACGCCACCACACCAAATAAGCTGTCCCAAACGAGAAGTAAATGTAGTACCCTCTACGATACTCCTCTCTCACCTAATATTTTTTTCCACTCATAAATTTTAACAATTTTATCTATACATGGAAATAAATATTTCACATGTAAAAAATCATTTATATAAATATTTTTGAAGTCATTCCAAAGATTTACATGTTATAAATATTAAAATTATTTTTTAGATATTAGATATGTAAATACAAAAGAATTGTGTGGTTTGTATGTAAATTCATAAATCTAATTTGTAAGCACATCTTGCTAAATGACATAATTTAACTAAATCATCGTTTTTTAAACCAACATTTTTTTAACGAGAGGCATTAAAATAAGCCCAAAGTGACTTGCACGACAAAACACAGGTGATTAGAGATAATCCAATCTACTCTTCCTATTCTTTTGAGCCATCCATTTCTTTTTTAAAGGTATTTGGTTGCTTTTAAATATAAAAAAAATATATTTTAATTTTGTTGACAATTGCATTAAATGAAATAAAAAATTTCATTTAAAAATAATTAAGATATTTATAGAGTTAAATCTTCATATTAATTTTTTTATATTTAATAAATTCATAATTTTCTTAAAATATTTGTTTAGCAGCCAACCCTTCACTAATGCTGCAATGTCATCACTATTTAAAGTTGTTCAGCTAAAGAATAAATTTACTTGAATTTTTTAAAATGAATTTTCCGTGTAAGTATTATTTCATACGAACATCGTATGCAGAAATGCATATGGTGTTCAACATTTTCCGTTCATCACAACAATGATGTATAACAGCGAAGCTTATTTTTTTATTTTATTTTAAAAAAAAAAATTCTGCATAAGCTTTATTGTTATACACATTTGTTGTGATGAACGGAGAAGATCGGACACCGTATGCATTTCTGCATATAGAACAATTTTTTTCGTTTTTAGGGATCTACATATATATATATATATATATATATATACCACCGGATTCCTTCTTATTTACAAATCTACCATCTATATTTTACTTCTGCATAAAAAAATATCACTATTTTTAAAATTTAAAAAGGGTAATAAACCTTTTTCATGCATGTCATATGCAAAAAATAAATTTTAGTTGTTAGAAGTATAAATACATAAAAATTGTGTGATACTTACATAAATATTTTTCCTCAATATGTCACCAAACTAGGTGAGATGGACTAGCACGCCGTCTCTTAAAATATATTTAAATCTTACTAATAATACCACTGTACCTCATAAAAAATTAATAAAAATTGGAAAATTTACAAGTTTGCCACTAACATCTACAGTTTAATATTTACGCTGTTATGAATTTATTTATGAAAAAGATGTGCTTCTGTTGAATACTAATTTGTCGTGTGATAAATGTTCAGGAATCAGATTGGTAGCGACCTTGAAGGAGGAAAAAAAGATAGTGGAAAACAAAAAATAAAATAACATCGATAGATTTGCCCTAAAAGGGAGAACTGTGCTTTTTTTGGCTCTTTGGCCCATTTTATGTATCAAAAATAATAATTATATTGAGAAGAGGAGAGAGTTTTCCCCACATAAGAAATGTCAAGAGAGATGAGTCCCCATTTCTACTTGCTATTGACTTCTATTCATAGGAGAAAGATGAACCGGGTCTAAAATTACATACATGCTCTTACTTTAATGAGGGAGTTACAGGTTATTACGGTTTTTTTATTAATGACCCGTTTTAATTGGAGAGTTACATGTTTTTATGGTATTTTCATTAATGCCCCATTTTTATAACTAGTTATAAGTCTTTTGGCGCTTGTTTATAATCATAACTGATATTGGATATCTCTTCGCCATCTATCTTTTTATATGGAGCATTATATTATCTCGAGATTCGAACAGGCCGTCTTTGGCTGTACAAATTAGGTTTCTTATTTTTCTTGCCTCTTGTAAACTTTTATGTAAAAGCCATGATTACAATGATCAGTGATGAAACTCTTTGTTTATGTGCTCTCTACACTTCGTTCTTGCATCTTTTTTGCTATCTCTCCAGCACAGAAGTATTTTTCTCCAAATCAACTTGTTGTTCAGTGTTGTGTTGAGGTATTCTCATTCTTTGATTTGCTTGACATTATTGACTAGTTACCCAGCTCCAAGAGAAATCACCAGACGTGATATCATCCAGCCAGAGTCTTATTCTTTTTCCTTCTCATTTGCTAGGTCAAACAGTTGATTACTCGCTCATCCTGAAGTTTTTCATTTGCTTGCCTTCGGAGGGGAGTCTTTTATTTGCTTGTACTGGTGGGAAGTCTTCTGTTTGCTCGCTAAGGGAGTTTTTTGTTAGCTCGCCCTGAGGGGGATTTTATTTACTTGTCTCAGAAGAGAAATTTTTGTTTGCTCTCCCAAAGAGGATTATTTGTTTGCTCGCCCCAGAGGAGATTTTTTTTTGCTTGCCCCAGAGGGTGGCCTTTTGTTTTCTTGCCCCAAAGAAGAGTCTTTTTTTTCTCACACCGGAGGAGAGTCTCCTGTTGTTAACTTTTTATTCGCTCATTCAAAACTGAGTTTCCCGAGTGCCAGTTTAACTCGGGACAGCATTAGAGAAACTTGTGTCATATCATAATAAAATTGTGAAGTAACACTCGTATTATTTGCTTGATGAGGTGTCAATAACTAAGAATTGACAGAATGGTGGGCAGATATTGTCATTCGGCTTGTTTCAACTGTTGGGAGACAACCATCTATTTTGCAATACTCGCCTACTAGCCAAAGCCTCTAGGAAAGATGACAAAAATAGTGTTTTTAGCTCCAGATATGTTGTTACAGGAACTCGTTAATGTGTTCCTAATAGGAATGTTTATGAGATGTATTTGTCCTCATTAGTGTTGCTTCCCTTCTTGTTGATAGCATGTTGCACGTTCACCGAATCTTTTAAGATAATGAATCCAAATTTATCCTATGAAGTATGCTCTAAAGATCAAATTCGTAGGGACTTTTAGAGTGATAGACTAAAATAAATAGGGAAATATTACAATCGGGCATAAAATTGAAGATTTTAGGGTGATAGACTAAAATCCCCAAATCGGTCCTATCGTTTGGGTGCTGATGTGTAGATGTTAGCCCTCAGGTGAGGGGAATATGGGAGCTCCGAAGTGAGAGCCGGTATCCTCCCAGCCTAGCCGCAGAATCAGTAACCAAGCATAGGATTAGTCAATGTTCTTTATGCCTGGACCAAAGGGTAAAGAATAGGTATGCTTCTATTTGGCACAATATAATTGAGCTAATTCATTTTATCCATTCACTATAATTTCTTGGCAAGGAGAAGGATGTTTTCTTATATATTGAATATCACAATTAAACGTTATTCTCTCTCATTAGTTACTATCCAAAATTATCTATTTATTTCAATTGCCTATTAGTGACAGATAAGCAACTTGAGCGTTGTTGTAGTTGAAGTATCACTTTTTATTAAATCTTAGTCCGTAGTATTCTATTTCTCCCTGTGAGATCGATATCTCGGACTCCATTAGAGCCGTATATTACTTGAGCGATACGTATACTTGCGTTGACAATCGATTTTAACATTATTGAATATTATATCTATACATCTTTATTAAATCAAATATATATATAAAGTCGCAGTCAAGTTTTTGGCATCGTTGCTGGAATTTAAATCTTCTAGTAGCGTCATCAAATTCTTGTAATTATTGATTTACAAAAAGTTCGGTCATCTACCACATAGGATGAGGAGATATCTAAGCTCGTCGTTGCATTTACTGTCGAGATGGAGGCTCACTCTACTCATATGAGGTCGGAGTTGAAGGCAAACATGGAGCCCAAGTTAGATTCGTTCCAGCGACAGATGAGACAGCGTGAGGCAGCATTAGAAGAGGAAGAAATGGATGACGGTGAGGATGAATAGATGGCGAAGGATGATTAAGAGAGATTTTTTATGTTTATGTTGTATATTTGAACATTTATTTTTTTGTGAACAGTGATGTATATATATTTGAGAGTAAATGCATTTAATAAATATAGTTATTTGATTGGATAATTTGTTATTCAACTACTATTCTAGTTCGTTAAATGCTTGGAATGTATATTAGGTGTTGTGATAATAGATGTGATATTGTAGATAAGAAACAGATAATGTATTTTTTTATTTCTGATGTTATAGGTTTCGACGGCTTCCCGTCAGTTTTGTGACTACTTTCAACATATCTGTAGGCAAAATCGACAACTAGTTGATAGACTTATTTACCGACACTTATCCGATGTCAAACTGATGGCTTAAGTACGTCACATAAAAACGACGGGCATGATACTTTTCCGACGGTTTAACCATCAGTTTCTATAACTGATGGCTTAGAGATACCAAGCCGACGAAACGCCCGAGTCATCGTACATGAAGGTTTATCCATCTGATTATATAATCAATGCATTATTGACTTGTAACCAATGAAAAATCTGACGGTGTGCAACATTTTCCGAAGTGTAAGTTATCGCTATTAACGACAGATCTGCCGTCAGTTATACGAATCGTGGGAACCGACGATTTAAAATTTTACAATAAAAGCTACGACATTAAATTATCAGTTATGTGTCGATAATTAAATGTCGTCGTAATTTCAGTTGGTTCTGAAATTACTGACAAGTGTTTTACCTACGAGCTTAAAATCATTGATAAACCATTGAATACTGCAAAAGTGAGGGTTTTTCTCATCATAACAGACAAAATTTAGCCAACGGAAAAAACCTTTATTCTTGTAGTGGTTGTTACATTAAGAATGGAAGAGAGTTATCTCTACATTGCATGAGAAAAGTCAAGAGAGAAGAGCCCCTCTTTTTACACGCTATGAGTTCCCTATTTATAGGACAAAGAGGAATCAATTATAAAAAAGTACTTGCTTCTCCCTGCATTATTCGGGGAGTTACAGATTATTATGGTCGTTTATTAATG
>NEWO01000280.1:667013-679035 GCA_003013225.1 Phalaenopsis aphrodite | reverse complement strand
TTTTTTTTACTTCCTCTCGTTCTGCCTTTAATAAATCACAAGAATTCTTAAATTTGTAGAGTTAAAATATTTTCACTAGCCTTTATTAATTTAAATCAATTCTAGTGAAACTAGCCAACCCAATCCTACTACATTTATCATGAAGATAACATTAAATGAATTTCATTCAAGAATCATGAAAAAACCATATCATTTAAGTTCTACTCAGAATCCTTTCTAGTTTTCCTTTCAATGCCAACCTCAAGCTTCTTCTCAGGTGTTTTGATCTTTTTGACTTTTTTTCTTTTTCTTCATTTTCTTTTTCTTTTCCCCTGAGAATTACTATATCTAGTTAGAAAAACTTTTTTTTTTGAAATATCATGAATGCCTAGTTTCTGCAAAGCCATAAGTCTCAAATAAAAATGTTTTAATATTACCTCTTCATGTTATTTTTTAAGTAAAAGTTAAGACAACGTCTAACTGGCTTAAATAAAATTGAAAATACTTAAAACATCTTCGGTTTACTACTTAATATTTTAATTACACATTTTTAATTATCTTTAGATGTATTAGGTACAGTTAGAAGTTGTCAATTTATGAAACACCATTATTATAATATTGAGGCTAATTTTCTCTAAATGACACTTACTACTTTTCAAAAATATTTTGATAAACAGATTGAATTAATCAGAATTCTTTGAAGGAGTTATCATATTATCTTTAAGTTTTTTCCTAAGTTATTTGAACTATTGTTAAGCTCATAAGAAGGTAATAATTTTTTCCTAAACTTGCTTTCTTCCATAACATAGGTAACATGCAATAAAGGTAAACATGGTAACAAAAAACAAGTGAATAAAAAAATAAATACATGAGTTGTCATAATAATCTCATAACACTAGTATGATAAATATGTGAATATCTAGTAATCAGAGAAAGTAGAAAACATAACAGACAACTCTACCCCACCAACTAAGACCAACTACTCCGTAGAGGGACTAGTTTCAACAAAAATCACCCCAAAGTACAAGAAAACAAATGACACCATATCAAATTAACTCAACTCCTAAGATAACAATTGGGTTGCCTCCTAAGATAGTGCTTCGTTTAATATCCTCAATCATACGAGATTATAGTGATCAATCCTACACTGGGTCTCTGAGATCAAATTGCCATTTCACCAGTTCCCGATCACTTCTCTGAAATCTTAATTATCCTAAAGAATCAACTAAATCCTTGAAAGTTCCACTCCTTCAAGTTATTTCAAAATTAATCAATCCCTTCTCACCCATGGTTAAGATTTTATTGTAATATCTCAGCTCTAATCAAATAATTGTCAATACTCATGATCTGTTGTTTCAGGTTTCCTCTTAATTAATCTTTGCATAATATCAGGGCTCCTCTTATGGGTAGTTCTATAGACATATATGTTGACTTCAATTTTATGGGGTCTTCCTTTCCCTCTTTTTTGAGCCTAGTATCTAGCCTTAGGAATTCTTATTTGACTCTCCTATAAAACTAGTATTGAGGCCCACACTATTTAGAAATTCAAGCTATTTCTTGACTTCTTATAGTCTTATATGGGTGGTTTCAAATCCTTAATATTTGGTTGAGTCGATTAAAATCAACATATTGAAACTCAAGTTGAGTGCTCGTAGGAATTGAAAAAGACATTGGGAGACCCTTCAACTTGAACATGTGACCCGTTGCCATGAGGGGTCTGCTTGACTCTGGTTGTTTCTTAGGTAAGGACTGGTTGAAATTTCTGCTTGTTAAACAACCTTTGTTGGAACAAATGACTTCATTTGTCACGCCGTATGAAAATTAAAGTTAAATTGACCTGATCGTTGAACAACATGTCTGTACGATCATGGATGATGTACCAGACCATGCTAGTGTGTCCAGAATGTTGATTTTACCTAGAAAAAAAAACACTCATATTGGTAGTGTACTGAGTACTATTGAATCATGCGTGATTTGATGATTTTAAGTGCAATAAAAAAAGAATTTCTTAATAAAACAACCTCATTTCGGTATCCTCTTCCCCTCTCAACTGGTAATTTTCTCGCCTTTAAAACCCTAATAGAGCCCCACTCTCTCTGCTCTTTACTATCCCGGTCCTTATCACTTTGATCCCCGTACCCTTTGCTCCCCACTACTCTAATTATGATCTCTGGTCGCCACTTCTTTGACCTCTGCCGCCTTTTATGCTCTCCACTCCTAAAACCTCTATCAACTTCTCTTCACCATCGGTAAGTTCCTCCTTTCACTCTGGTTATACATACCTCCCTTTTGCAACTTAGTTTGGGCTATTGTTTCGTTTGACTCGCTCTAACCCGAGGCACGTGCTCAACATTTTCTTACTGAAGACACATTCTTCTTTCTCCACCTTCTTCGACAATTTGAGGGTAAGTGACCTAACATGCAATTACACAGTAATTTAGCTTTCAAAAAAGGGTAAAAAATTTGTCCCAATTTATATTTAGTGTCTAGTGTACAAAATCAAAATGTTATGAAATTTAGAAAATAGTTTACACACTAGAGGTGCTAGCAAGTATACATATCGTTTCAAGTAATATATAGCTTTCATTAAAGACCTCAGTATTGATCCCACAAAGAAGCGATGTATGAATTTTCTTAAGCTAACTCTAGTTTACTACTATCAGGTATTAGTTTGGAATTTTCAAAAACTTTGGTTTTCCTAAATTTATTAATTTATTATAAAATTAAAGCTAACCGAATTAAATAAAAACCTATTCTAAGGAGATTGGTTAAAATTTGAAAGTGTAGGAATCAAATGTTTAAAGTTTAAAATATTTTTTGTGACAAATAGGAACATACCTGCTTTTTTACCCTCTTTGGAGTGCATATAGAACATTGACTAATAACACGAGAGATTTGTATATGAAAATATTTATGAAGTTGACACCACTTAATGACGCCAAAAACTTGATGCATGCAAATTTATAATAAATATGCAATATAATCATAACAAAACACATTTTATAAATATAATGTATCATTTAAAACTCTTTTTAAATTGAAAAATCTCTCTTAAATATCAACGCAAGTATACGTATCGTGCAAGTAATAAATTGCTCTAATGGAGTCCTTTATTAAACTAAAGTACGTACAAAATTTGAAAATGACTTCTCAGGTGAATGGAAATTAAAATGTAGATGTAAGATTATAGAAATTAAACTAAACTAAATACTAAAATTTTAGAAATAAAATTACTAAAATTAAACAAAGTTTTTATTGTGAGTGAAAGTTCAAATTTAAGAAAGCATCATTCCCCTTCACAATGAGTATATGGTTTGTGAAGAAATTGAAATCATTTGAAAATATATATATATATATATATATACTGTTTTGTGTCAAATATGAGCAATCATATTCTTTACCCTCTTCCGAGTGCTATAAAGAACATTGACTAATCGAGAGTTTCGTCCCTAATTTCGTGATTAGGCTGGAAGGATATTGGCTGCCACTCCAGAGCTCCCACTACTCCCTCCCCTAAGGGCTAATATTCTCGCATTAGTTTCCAATCAACTGAATCAAATTAGGGGTTTTAATCTGTTACCTTAAAATCTTCAATTCTGCATCCAACAAAAGTATATTTCCCTATTTATTTGCATCCAATCCCATGGATGAAATACTCTCTCATGAAATCAAATATGATTCTCCCTATGTTGTAGAAATCATATCTCATTTAAGAACATATGTCTCTGTTGACCTCATTTTTTATTAAAGTTTTTTTCCTCTTTAGTAGCCTAGGGTCTAGCCATAAAATTTTCCTGTTGAATATTCCTAGAAGACTAGAAAAAGAACCCTCACCATTTAAAATTCCAAATTCTTCTTTGCTCAACTTGAAGTTCCACATATTGGTCCTAACCTCTAGCACTTATGGGGGAACTCAAGGGGAGTCGCTAAAGGATGGTCAGACCTTAGGGTGCTATGGTGATGGTTGAAATGGCTTACACATACTAAATTTTCTTGCATACCCCAAACCCTAAAACCCCTTGATTTGGTCCCATGATTCCTTTTGAAAAGCTCGTATGAACGAACCTATACCGCTAGTCTTTGGCTAAGAGGGTTAGAATCAGCATATTGAGCATCCAAAATGAATCCTCACATGGCTCCTATTGGTTTGGCATGGCTTCATGGCTTACTTGCCCATTCTATCCCAAAATCACAAAATTACTAAAATACCCCTACAACCCTAATTTTTGCCATAAATCCTGAAATAATCAAATTTTCCCAAAAAACATCTCAAAACACTAACCACTACCTAAATTAACCAAAATTCACATAAATGACCAAATTCCCAAAATACACCAAAAATTACCAAAATGCCCCCTCATGACCTCTAAATTTCAAAATTCCAAAATCATCCCACATATTCCCAATTTCAATTTTTAACCATCAAATTAACCCAATTTGACCAATTTTACCCAATTTGACCAAAAAGCCCCAAATTTGCTCTTAAGGGCCCAATTTTCCTAAATTAGCCTCATCCTTGGCTCAATTGACCCCAATCTTGCCCAATTTCAATTTCAAACCAAAATTTAGTATCCCTAATCCTAATCTAAACAATTCAAGCCCAATTTGACCAAATTGCAAGCCCTATTTCACCCAAATAAAAAAGCCCTAATTTTGACCATATGACTAAATCCACCAAGTTGGCCTTCAAATTCAATTCAAATCATTTGAAATCACTTCCAAACTCTTCATGATATCTTCCTATACCAAATTCAACATTCAATTAGCCCAAATTCAACCTCAATTTTAAAAGCCTAAGCCCACTACATCTAATTTCAAAGGCCTAAATTTAAAGCCCACATGACATTTTTTTCTCTTCATCACCCATTTGATTGAAATCATTTCCTAAGTTTTAAATTCATGATCAAATCATTATGTATTAAGCCTCATGAAAAACTCCACAAAAATATCCCATAATTCCAAAATCCTTCCACATGCAAGATCACCAAGCCAAAGGGAAGCCAAGAAGCCACTCACAAGCCAGAGCCATGTCATATCATCAAGCTATTTTTGGCAAGAGGTCAAGTCGCTTCCCATGAATCACTCTAAACTATTTTTAGCCAAATATTTTTGGATGGTGACTTATCCCCAATGATTAAGCTAAACCAGCTAATTTTTCTTCAGCTTAAACCAACCTTACTGGGTGAACCCAATCCAAACCCATGCTTTGACCCCAAGTGACCCAAAATAGCCCTTCCCCCATACTATTTCAATTCAACACCTTTACACATGGCCAACCCAAATTGACTTCACCAAAACCCAGCCCTGACCTCCTTGAGTCAGATGGTGACCCCTCCCTGGCTGGCCGGCCACCTTGGTTGCCGGAAAAGCCAAGCTGAAATGCTTCACCTAGGCCAAAACTTAAAATTGAACCCAACCAAGTTGGCTCATTCCAAATTGATTGTTGCCCCCTTCCTCCTCTCCACCTAAGCAGCTTATGGCACCCACTAATTGCCCCTGATGGACTCTCCTTCGCCCTTTATTTAAACTCACCCTCCATGGCCAAGGGGCGAGAGCTTGAAATTCTTTAGAGAGACTCTGCCAAATTGATCCCAGAGCTTCTTCAAGATCCACTGACTGCGACTTTATATATGCTTAAAAATATAAGATAAATATGGGCATAATAAATATTTAATAATTGTAAAGTCACACTTATCAACACAAGTATACGTATCGGTTAAGTAATATAAGGCTCTAATAGAGTCCTAATCGATCCCACAGGGAGTGATTTTGAACTACGAACTAAGATTTTAGAAAAGCAATACTTTAATCGCAACAATGAAGTTCAATTTGCTTATCTGTCACTAATAGGCAATTGAAATAAATATTTAATTTTAATAACTATTAAATAACTAATGATACTAATGAAGGTTTAAATGTGATATTCAATATATCAGAAAACATTCTTCTCCTTGTCAAGAAATTATAGTTAATGGATTAAGTGAATTTGTTCAAATTATATTGTGTTAAATAGGAGCATACCTATTCTTTACCCTTTGGTCCAGGCATAAAGAACATAGACTAATCCTATGCTTGTTTACTGAATCTGCGACTAGGCTGGGAGGATATCGGCTCTCACTTCGGAGCTCCTATGTTCCCCTCACCTGAGGGCTAACATCTACACTTTAGCAATCAAACGATAAGACTGAATTGGGGATTTCAGTCTGTCACTATAAAATCTCTAATTCTATGCCCGAAAATATTATCTCCCTATTTATTTGCAGCCAACTTCTAAGGGCTTTGACCTCCCAGAATCTTGGCTGTAATCTTCACTTTAGTTGAAAAACTCAACATATTTTAACAAATTAATTAACCAGATTGAAAGTAAATTAAGATCGAAGTGAAAAGATCATCACAATTTCTTAAATATTTTCATGGCTTCACCAATTCAAATCACCATTTCACAAATCTCGAGACAAGGAGAAAGACAGAGAAAACTACTCAGATCCATAGGGAAAACACAACAAAACTCGGAATTCATATATAAAATCAAAGTCATACAAACAACAACAAGTAAATAACTATCTCTAATTTCTCCCGAAGAACACTCCTCGAAGTTCCTCTGAATCTCTTCCTTTCTTTACAACACACAGAATTCCTCTTTGAAGCAGCAAGGAGGAATAAATCTCTCACTTTCCCTCCACTCTTACAATCTCTCGAAGAATTCCTCACAATTTAGACTCTTTACACTTGTTTCACACTTCAATTTTGAGTCTTCCCCTCTTTCAGGACCTTTCTAACATCCAAGACCTTTCCAATTTTCAGCCAAAATCTTCTTTTAAAGTTGTGGATGAGCTTTCCCAAGAGTTGCCTAAGCATCCCTTCAAATTTTGGTCTTATCCAAAGCCTGATTGGGCATAACCGCCGACCTCGCCGTCGGTGGCTTCGAGGGCGCCGTCGGCTGACCTTCTTAATGAATTAATTCTAGAGTCTCAAAAAAATCTTGTCGTCGGTGGGGTCGATGGCGCCATCGGCGCCTTATTTCAACTATGCATATTTTGGTCATTTCCACTCCAAATTTGCTCCTTTTTGCATCTTTTTGCTAATTCATCATTCCTGCAACAAAACATCAAAAATATCTTTCTTTAAAGTGCAATATCATCAAAAACAGTATAAAATAGGTATGAAAATCTCAATATATTTTCCTTTGGTCAAAATCCCCCAAACTTAACTATTACTTGTCCTCAATTAATTTTAGTACTATATAAAAGTTATGATCTACTGTAGTAAAGTTTTAATTCAGAAATACTATAAATTTGATTTAAATAAATTTCATAGTAAGATTTTCAAAAAAATTTCAAGTAATTAAATTAACTCTGTAGCCACAAGATTATCTAGTCATCAAGTTTAAGACATCTACTCTTCTATTCATTTTGAGAATGACTATATGTTGCAATATTAAGTCACTTAGAATATTCAAAAGATAGGAACATCATGAGAACTCTACTAGTAAAAGATCTATTCCATAAATATAAGTTCAGGAATGTATTTTGGTTTTCCCTTTAGGTAGGTCTAGTGAAGATAATTTTTAATTAGGCATATCCTCAAGCTTCTCCTCACTTCCATAATTTTTTTTTCTTTCTTTTCTCTTTTTCATTTGGATTTCTTTCAATCCTATGTATTTTTCTTTTCTTTTCAGGGATTGTTTTCAATTCTTTCTTTTTCCTTTTTTCAAGTGAGGATTACTATATCTGAATAGCCTTTAATGATTTTGAACTTCACTTTTCTTTCCCTAAATTTGAAACTCAAAGCATTCCTTTATCTTATAAAAATTGCATAGTTTTTACATCATTGAGCCCCAATCTTTTCTTCTCAAATGAATTTCCAGATTCTTAATACTTCAAGATATAAATTCCTTTACTTTAAATAGTTAAATATAATCTTTTTCTTTTATACTAAATATCCTAAGTTACAAAATTAATTTTTATTACAAAAATATTTCCTTAAATCTACCATAATATTTAAATACTTACAAAAATATAGTTACCTGAATTAAATTCACTACCCAAAATCATATAAATAATTTTCAAAAATATTGAAATAGAGGACACTAATAGTTAATCTTTTTCTTCCCTCCCCCAAACTTAAATTTTTAAAAATGAAATAATACAGGTGGAAAGAAAAAACTATAAATATAAATCATAGCTCAGTATTGTAGGCATTTTCATCATTCTGAAATTTTTGCAGGCCTTCTCAAATTTTTACTTCACCTGGTCTGTAATATTAGGAGGTTTCTATACATATAAACCATTAAAGGAATTTATAGATAATGAAATTTTGAAATAAGTATAAAACTAAAACATTAAACAAGCACAACATTTTCTAACACAACCATAATACTAAACAATTAAAATTACAAAATAAAAATCACATTACATTGCAAAATACTACTCAACATCTATTAAACTATACATGCACATTTAACTATAACACTAACTTTATAACAAAAATTAAAAATCATCCAAGTACAATGAAATAATAAAAATGAAAGTCCAAATACACAAACATCCACTTCTATTACAAACAAACTTACAAAAATAAAAGTACAAATATAAGTACATCAATTCTATCAAATATCAAAATCCCAAGCTATATCTTCATCGCCTTGATCAGCAGTTGGATCAGGATGATACTGAGTATACCGGGGGCACTCAGGAAAAGTAACATCAGGCTCACCTCTGTAGTGTCGGGCTTGAGCTTCAAAATTTGAATGCCTCTGAAGGTACTCACTATCGTTATCGTGTTGACGTTCTAAACCTCTAATCCTTTCATTTATCAATTCTATGCTCTTTTGCTGCAAGGTCAACTCATTCATTAAATCAGAGAGGGTAGGGGAACTAGAAGGTGGAAGGTCATAACTTGTAGAGGGGACGTCTCTACTAGTAGAAGATTCTTGACTTCTACTCCTAGTTCTCCATTTCTCATGGGATTCATAAGTCTTCAAATTAGCTTTACTAATGGGTTTCATAGGGTAAACCCATTCTTCATCTCCAATTTCCACTCCAGAAAGTTTGTAAATTGTATAACTAAGTCCAGGATGTCCTAGACCTCCACTAATCTCACTCCTCGTTGTAGTCAATATATTCTTAAGAATGATTCTCCCCACATTTATAGTTCTACTATTCTGAATACAAAAATTTATAATAGCTCTATCTCTAGTTACCTCACTATGGTGATAAGTCAGTAATAGAGTAGAGGAAATGAAATAGTGTCACGCCTTAGAGGTGGCATTCAGCATGGAAGCAGAAAAATTTACCCGTTCTCGCTGCTTTATCTTCCATGTTCTTTTCTAATCAGTTAGAAAGTTGATCACATCATTCAGGGGGCCTTCTATTATACTAAAGGATTCATATTGGCAGCTATAAGAGTCTGGGACTTCATAAAAAGTGTTGATGCGGGCGGCAGTAAACTCAACAAGAAATCCACACACTTGAACGATTCCATCATGAGAATAAATTACATTGGCGTAGAACTCCTTCAGAACATTTGCATCAGCTTTATTGGTGTTGTAATAAAAGTTTTCCTACCTCCGCTCGGCAATAACTCGTTCAATTTCTCCTCCCGGGCTTTCAAAAACTCAATCTTGTATACACTTCTTTCCTTTCAATATGGAAGTAAATTTTGTTTGAGCCATCACATTGACTATTCTCTTTTGATGTGGAACCATTTCAATCTAATCAAATTATAGAAAATTCCAAAAATTACTTCAAATATACAAATCATGGCTTCCAATAGTAATTCTAAGAGTTCAACACTAAGATCCATGAATTTCTTCCCAAATTTTATTCACATTCTCAAATTTCTCGGATCTCCTCAATGTGGAAAAAATTCATGGTGAAAATTAAATATTTTTAGTTTGGAGTGAAGCTCTTACCTAGAGATGATCAAATCCGGTGTCAAAAATCCTTGAAATCGCCTCCTAATCCAAGATCTTTCAAGCCTTAGTTCGAAAATGGTGTTTTTTAGGAGGAAGGGGATGATGAATAGTGGCGGTTGACTGGTCAAAATCACTGCTAAAGGTGTTTTTTTGTGAGCTCACCGTCAGCGGGGTCGATGGCACCTTCGGCGCGCTCTATTGGAATTAAAATCCTAAGTCTCAGGAAAAATCCGCCGTCGGCGGCGTCGAGGGTGTCTTCGGCGGGATTTGTTGATTTTGTCCAAATTCCAGATTTTTGTGATTTTGATCAATTCCAAGCCTAAACAACATCCGTTTAATCATTATAGACATAATTTAAGTGACTAAATGACGTACTTAGTAAATATAAACTTTCACAACATAAAACATCACATTTATATATAAATTCCTAGGGGGTACAATATATGTTACATAACACACCTAAGTTTGGTGTTTTTTTTAATCTCAAAACATTATTCAGCGTCACAATCTAAGCCACAATACTCAAAATGCTGAAAGCAAAACATCATATGCTTAGTCTCAACTATATAGAGATATAAAAGCATAATTCTAAAGAAAAGCAAAAATAAAATTCAAATCAAAATACATATATAGCAAGATAAGTAGTAATATAAATCTACTAATCTTCAGACTCGGTATTACATTCTCCTCTGAGATAACTCATTGATTGCACATGAACGAAGAGGTTGTAGAAGAGTCGGAATGGAAACTCTTCAGTGGAATCCTCTTCTATTAACTTCATCCTCCTCATCAGTCGTATCAAACTATCTTCTAAATGTCCAGAGTGATCAAAATGTTCCTTCGTCCTTCAGTCTAGATGATCGAAGAAATCAGAGTTTTTATTAATCGCATTCATGACATTTTGTACCTCCTTTTCCAAATTCTTGATTCAGCGCGGGATCACCAGAGACTTGTCAGGAGTTAAGGGTTGAACTGGCAGTGAATTCTGAGATGATTGATCTACTATAATGGTCATGTCATCTTCATCTTCAAAAGCTAGGAATCTCTCAGTTGGATCCAAAAGCTTCCAAGGTAGCAGTACCTTTTCCAAATTTTCATATGACACTTGGAACTGACTGCAAAGTGATAAAATTTTAGAGGGGTGTCCAAGCCCATAAGTTGATCCATGAATGATCAGGCCTAAAATTGACTTCACAATTATTGGTTCAATGTCGATCGGCAGTCCCCTTTGGATGCACTAATTCAAAATGGCACTTTCTTTAGAAACTTTACTTATCTTCATTGTCAGTAACAGTTTTGCAGAAATGAAAAGGTGTCAATGTTTCGAAACGGGATTTAGGAGTGTTGCAGAAAAACTAACATACTCGTTTTCTCTTGTTTTCCAGTCGTCAGTTTCGTCCGTTAAATATTAGTAAATTTCATTCATCTAGTTTCTCGTTGGGACGAAATTGGAATAGTGGCAAACAGGAACATTTTCGATCATGAATAATTTGTTGATCCGTGCAGGAGTGAAAGTGATCCATCTTCCTCGCACATAAATAACTCCCTGGTTGATTCCGTGTAAATTTGCATACAATTCTTTTACCACAGGAACCACTATGGCGATGGTAGTGTAGCACAACACTTCTCATCTTCGTCGTACTATCGTTTCTTCAATATTCGTTGTGAGATTATTCAATACATGATTTACGAATCCTTGTTCCTTGATCAATCTTTTCTTCGTCAGTAACTTGTTGAAGATTTGTTGCGCTTCCGCACTAATAAACTTTCGCCGATTGAAAACTCGCATTCTAAGATTATCAGGGGAACTAGATGCCATCGAAATGAAATTGGTGGAATTTCACTTTATTTTTGGAGGGAAAATATGAACTAGGAATCAAATTTTTGAGTTTAAAAAGATTATTCCCACCGAAAAACCGCCAAAAACCGCCATTCAAACCCAAGTAACTATCATTTTGTCGGACTTGCCGTCGGCGAGCCTCTGTATTAATTTTGCCTGGACTCTCAAGAAAAACACGCCATCGTCGGTGTCAACGGCGCCATCGGCGGCGTGAAGGGCGCCATGGGCGCCCAAGGCAAAATTTTCACAGTTTCGCTCTGGTCTGAATGCGTTCCAATTTTTATCTA
>NEWO01000280.1:645918-659306 GCA_003013225.1 Phalaenopsis aphrodite | reverse complement strand
AAGGTTTGCAAGAGTCAATGTGTTTGTGCAAGTGACATGAAATGAGCACGCAATGATGCAACATTCAAATGAAGTTTATCGGGTCGATCCGATCGATGAAGGTAGATTGATCAAACCAAAAAAAAAATTGATCGAGCCAGTGTAGGCGGCTAATCAATGGGGAAGGGGCGGTCGAAATGATTAGATCGATGACGGTCAATTGGTGGAGCTAACCAAAGTGGTCGATAGGACCAATGTGGTCGGCTGATTGACACAGAAGGGTCAGTTGAAAGGATCGGACCGGTGGTGTTCGATCGGTCGAGCCAACGAAAGTGGTCAATCAAACTGGTGTTGGTGGTTGATCGACTAAAGAATCATTGATCAGGTCGGAGTGGCCAATCGATGAAAATTTGTTGGTCGAGTTGATCAGGCTGGTGGTGGCCAATTGATTGAGCCAACTGTAGATGTCAATCAAGCCATCTAGACCAGTGGCAGTTGATCAAACGTGTCAACGAAAGTGATTGATCAAGCCGGCGTGCGAGGTTGATTGACAAAGTGGGGTCAGTCAAACCGATTGGATCGATGGTGGACGAGCAGTCGAACCAATGAAGGGCGTCGGTCGGTCCGACGTGGGAGGCCAATCGACGAAAAGAATTGATTTGATTTGATCGACCGGTAGCATTCGATGATCAACTTGAAAGATGGATGTGTCGATCATGTTGATTAAGTGAGCGACCGATCAATAATGCATCCAAAATAAGATATTTTTTATGCAATTTAAAATTCATGCCAAACATAAAAAAGTGAATGCAAATACATGCACGAAGTAGAGATCTGGTTGTGCTTGACGACGAATCCACGCTCATCCTAATGCTCTCATGGAACCAAGGGTAGGCTAGCGATGGAGAGGTTTATCAATGTCTTATTGCATAAAGCAACAAGAAGCTCACCTCCATTTGCACAACACAAGGTAGGGAATTCCTCACGAGGAGGATTCTCCATGACCAATGAGGCAAAGATCATAGGAACTAATTCGTCTTCTTGGTCGGTAGGTTTCAAGCATCCATCCGGATGAAACCATCGATACAAATGACGAAATTATTACAACCTCATTTTTCATATTTTTTTTTCTGAAAAAAAGATATAGCTTTTGTTAGGGGAAGCGCAAAGCTCCTAATCCTATGGATCTTCCTATAAGCACAACAAAACCCTAACCTAGTTTGACTAACATCTAGACTTAGGGGCTCAAAGAAAGGAAATTGCAAGAGTTTACAAGATTTCTTACCACCGCAAAGGTTGAGGATCCATTCTCTGGGATTGTCTGTGCTCCGACGAAGTTCTAGAGAAGTTTCGGTAAAGCCCCTGTGAGATTTGCCCCGCTTCATATCTGGCGAATGACGAAGCTCTCCTCTAGATGAAGAGTCTGACATGATTCTGGAAGAGTTCCAAGCTTCGACAAAGTTCTGATGAAGTTCCGACAATCCTTCCCCAAAGTGTGAAGAAGCTCTCCTTCGCTGTAAAAGAGTTGATGCTTCACTTCTTTGTTAGCACATCTTCCCTCAATAAAATCTCCTCACGCAGTCAAGGAAAGAAGTGGAGGATGAGGAAGAAGATGAAGAAGGAAGAGGGATTTTGTTGGAAAAAAAAGGGCTGGAAGAAACCAAACCTTCTCGTTACATTTCTCTCCAGTTCCTCATCCCAAGGGTCTTCCCTAACTCCAAGGAAGAATATCAGCTCAAGAAAAACTCTCCCCCAAAGATGAAGAAGCTCTCTCTTTTTTTCCAAAAATAGCCCAAGCCTAGAATCTTTAGGGAGTCTAAGCCAAAAATTAGCCATCTCCACAAATTTTCCCTCTATTTTGTCACAAAAAGCCTTGCCACCCTATCTTAGAAGCTTCCAAAAGAGGTATAATCAACCCCTTTTTTTCATACTCAAGGCAAATCCACACAGTAGCCATAAAAATCCACCTTTTTGGTTGCCTAGGGTAGGTTGTCGGGGTCAAAATCATGCAAATCACTGGATGAAATTGGGCAGAAAGTGGTCTGGCGCGTTGACGTCGCGACCGTGGTGTCGAGACACTGGGTCTAGCACCCTGGTGCTAGGACACTGGGTCTGGCACCTGATTTCTGGTGGCTCAGTTTAGAGCTCACTATTTTTGGATCTTGATCGGCACTGGATTTGACACTTACTTTCTAGATCCTCGATTTGAAAATTGTGCATGTCAGACAGCCCTAAGCGTCTACTTTTGAGAGGGCTGGAGCCTAGGCATTGGACTTGGCGCCTAGGCGGCAGGGGGTTGGCGCCTACTGTCTGCCGTCTCGATTTTAAGCCTTGTGCGGGCTCTTCTGGGTGCCTAGGCGCCCAGACTGGTGCTTAGGCGCTGGTCTAGCCCCAAAAATCCCAATTTTCACCAGAAAAGTTCAACAAAGGATTTTTGTCTTCCATAAGCTATGGGAGACTAAATATGACCAAAATATAGTCTCATAACTCCAAAAATAAGCAAGTTTATGGATCTCCATCGAAGGATTTTGGTGCCAACGGGTTCCCCAAAATGTCACGTAGTTATGACGTTCTATTCCTTAATGTTTTTGAAAATGCCCACGAGAAGGTTCGACGGATTCCTTTGACCACAAGAGATTCCAAATAGGTGGAGTGAGGCTTTAAACATTAAGAAAGACCTCAAACACTTCCCATATCCTAAATAAGCCAGTCCAATGGTGGATTCTCTCAGGCAAAGTTGAATCATCAGGAACCCTCGCTCGTGCCCCGAATACGTGCCAATAAGTGTCAAACAGCTGTCTTGAGTTGTGGGGCACTACGAATGAATAGTAGATCATCCTAAATCATTCAGGTGGACACCCAACATGTGTGACATAAAAAAGTAAGGCCAATAAACAATATATATATATATATATATATATATATATATATATATATATATATATATATATATATATATATATATATATATATATATATATATANTATATATATATATATATATATATATATATATATATATATATATATATATATATATCCATAAACATAGTCAAAATAGCCTTCACTATTTTGCTTCTATTTGCATCATTAGTTGGACTAGGAAATAGCTCATTTCGGAGCACTAAATAGCAAAATATGATCCCAAAATAAACTTAATGAACTTTTCGCATAAGCTCTCAAGCATGACCCAAGCATAGAGCATCAATCTTTTAAATAAATTTTATGGGACAATCTTTAAGATTGAAGAATTGTAAGGTTGAAAATGCATGAAATCTACCAAGCAAGACGGATCATAATATCATTTGCAATAAAATTTAATATTTTCTATCATTTGCGAAAAAACATACATAATTTTGAAATGATCAACAACACAAATTTATGTTGCTATAAAGAATAGAATAATTAAATTTTTGACCCTCAAAGATTAGACTACTCATAAGTTAATAAAATATTTAAAAGATTAACAAATTTATGAATAACTAGATGAAGGCAGGAGGTATATAATGATGATGAAGACAGAAAGTAATAGGATGGTTCTATATATTACTAACATAGCATGAGCTCATACACTATTCTCAATGCAAAACACATGTCAAACTATCTTTGTTTTCTATTTTTGTATGTCTAAAAGTGAGTTTCTATTGTTGTATATCTAAAAATGATTTTTTAAAGTAACAGGAAAGTCCAGATACAAAATGGCTCTAATAGATCAAGCCCCCACCAAACATACACATAATGGTTTGGTGATAATCGGATCAATCATACTCGTTAATCATATCTTTGGAGGTGACAACCTACAAAGTTTCTTGCTTTTCAGAAGGACCGCACGAGTACCTCCAAAGCTCAACAACATTCACGCACGGGAGCTCACTAAACTTAGTGTTTAAGCGAGCTCCTTCAGACGAGCTCACTCACATTTCCCGAGTTCTTTAAGCTCATTTGTACTAATTGATTCCTCATATCAAGCACGTCGACGGCTACCGAGTTGTATCACTGAGCTCGATGAACATTTCTTTGAGGCGAAAGGAAGATAAATTCTATCCATCATCATATGTGTAACCATTTTTGGATGCCTGATGCCCATACCAAGGATCATGTCGACAACAAGTCTGCTATACACTCTATAACTAGCTTTTTATTTTATTCCTTAAAAATTTGCATGGGCATATAGGCTCTATGATGTCTAAATATCAAGCAAATGAAAGACTAGAGATAACTTGACTCTAACTCTCTTTTCCCCTAAAAAAAATTAATCAGCTTCTTCTCATTTCTTTTATAAGGTCTTTTCTAGACTGTATCAGTTCACGAATTACACGAGATCAGACGTCCCAAAGGGATTCAACAATTATGAATTCAAAACATATTAAGTTTCAAAATTTATAATCACAAGAAGGGTTTGTTCGGGATCAATTTTGTTTTTATTTTTATTTTTGTTTGTTATTTTATTTTTAAGAACATATTTGTTTGATGTATTTTTTATAAATTTTAAATTTTCTATTTCTAAAAACAAAATTAACTTGTTTTTTAACACACTTAAAATAACTTTTAGTAGTTTTGTGTTTTTAAAATCAACAATGTTCAATCAAATAACAAATATATTTTACTTCAAATAAAAATATAAACAAAATAAAATAAAAGTGAAATCAAATGGCCCTTGTTTTTAAGTGTTTGTAAAAATAATTATACTTCAATCAAATAGCCAAACACATTCTATTTCAGATCAAAACATAAATAAAATAAATAAAAATACAAAATAAAAATAAAAAAAATAAAAAAACAAAGGGCTCTTAAAACATCAAGTGTAATCAAATTCCCAACTCGCCTGAAATTATTGGCAACTACTTATGAAAGCTTGTCCTCCGGATTGCATCTCCAATTCTTCCAAAAACTGTCTTCTTTTTCTTTAGGTTCATCTCAACAATGTTTTTGTGCTGTGTTCCTTCCAAATGATCAGTTCTATCTGTGTCTACAGTTCCCCTCTCGACCCTAAACGAAGACGACGGAACTCGATCATCAGAGGCCTTCCTAAGAGAACTAAACATGATACTACTACTTTCGATTGATTTTTCCCTGTCAAATGATGCGCCGTCGAACATTCCTGGCTCTCCCACAGAATGCCTGCGACGATTCAAGTTCGGATTTTTATCGACTTTCCATCTCTGGGACGAGAATATTGACAGACTCTTTCTTGCCTTTGCATCTTGATTTGTTGATTTGGGAAGTTTAAATGATCCAAAATCAGAATTTTTTGGGTTTTTCATTGAATCTGCAACTGATGCTGAGGCAAGTAAGGTATTCATCTCTCTTATACTCTCAAGAGCGGCAGCTTTACTAACTTTAAGGCTTTCATAATCCTGCTGCATTTGCTGCAAGCTGTTCTCCTTTTCAAAGAGTTGATCATTCATCTGAGAATTCTCACCCCGGACAATCTCCAGTGCTTCCTTTAACGCTATGGCCTCATTAACTGCTTCTTTCATTATTTGACGCAGTTTAGTATTATCTTCCTTTGCAATCTTACAGATTTCATTCAGTCTGCTGTTCTCTTGCTTCAATTTGGCTGTATCTTCTTCAGAATTCCTCATACAGGATAAAAAGCTGTCCTCTTTCGCTTTCGAGGCAGAAATGCACTCCTCGTACTCCAACTTCATTTTGTCATAATCATTCAAAGAATCCATTAACTTCTGCCCTGTTGTCTGCAATACAAATTTTGAATTTTGAGTTTCTTCTGTTGCTTTCTCTAGCTCAGCTCGAGTAACGGAAAGCTGCGATTTTGCTTGGTGGGCGCCAGCAGATACTTCGTTAAGCGCGATGGCAAAATCATTCATGGCTTTCTGGCTATTATCTTCTGCCTCCGATGCCAGTCTGAGTTCATTTCTAAGCTTTCTCATCTCCTCTTGCGTAAGAACAGAATCAAATGCTCCATTTCTCTTGCTGTCACTCTTACTAGTTCTAGCTGATCGCTCCATCCTTCTAAAGTGCTCTTTAAGATTCTTGATCCCATCAAAAGAAATCTTTGATTGTTCCAGCTGCTTTGTACGAAAAAACATTAATTCAAGGTTCTTCCTTTCTGTGTCCTTTGCTTTTGTATCTTGTAATTCTATCGGCCGAATCGTGCCCTTGAAATCTACATTCATCTTCTTCAATTCAGCAAGCTCTTCAAAAGCACGTCGCCTCTCCTCCTTTGCCCTCTTCAGCTCCTCGTGGAGCTCGCCCACCTGATGCTGCATGTCAGAAACTCTAACAGATCTTTGCTTCTGTTCCATTTGGAATAATACGGAAGCTTAAGTTAGAAAAAAATTGGCTTTCAATCACCAAATAGGAAGAGATATTTCAGAGTTAATTTAGTTAGCACCTCTTGCAATAATGGAAACTTGAAGTAGGACTTCAGTTCAGAAGACTTAGATGCCATCGATTCCACAGAATTCGATGAAGCGGAAAGATCTAATGCTATCTTAGGTTGAGTGCTCTTCAGATTAAGAACTGATTGAAGAGATCCTTATTTGCATCTGATAAAACCCTGATTTGAAAACCGAACACTATGAAGCCGTATCGACAATCAAAAACAACCAGACATCCAATTTCAAAACCGAACACTATGAAGCCGTATCGATAATCAAAAACAACCGGACATCCAATTTATGAAAACTTCAATGAAATATGATCATAAAAATCATAATTTTAATCTCAGAAACAAAAATCCATTGAAAATTTCCATAAAGGAGCGCGCTTTACCGTACCTATATCTACAAGCTCGCAGTTTGGGCAGGCTCCAGATTATATCTTTCCAACAAGAAGTTAACCGTCAGAGACACAGATAAAATGGCGGACAGTTGGTGAAGAAAAGACATGAAAATACAAAAAAGAACGGAAAGATAAATAAAGAAATGAGAAACGCTGCTAAGTATAAGATGGAAGCATCTCACAATATGTTACGCTTCTTCCCAGTTTCGATGAAATCCAGAAAGAGGCGCTGCGAACAGTTGACTGCGCCTACGAATTGACGACGCCCTTTGAAAACGGAGCACGCAAGCCAGAGAGTGTGATGGCATTTTAGGGATATATGCGACGCGAGCAAAGCCGAGCATTCAGCTTGAGCTTAATTAATTAATTGAATTGAAACAGTTGCTACAGCCTAATTCAGCCAGCTTATTCATCATTGGAGAAAAAAATACATTTTAATTCAGATATTTATTATAATAAAATGATAAAAAAATGAGTAATTAGAAGAGACAAAATAGTAACATTTAATATGAAAGTAAACTATATTTTTTAATTAATTTTAATAGTTTATATTAAAATCATTATTGTATAATATATTTTAAGTATTTTATATTAATTTTTTGGGAAATTTACATATGTAGCTTGAAAATTTTATGTATTTACGTATCTCACATCTAACTTTTATATTTACATATTACTGAATTTGAATTTTCCTTAGAGACTCACCCAAGATCTAAACCTTAAATAAGAGAGAGAGGAAGAAAATGCACACTTAAGAATAATTTTTTAGGCCCTTTATTGTAAAAAATGACCCTCTATTTATTGGCATGGAGGTACTAAGTGTACAATTACATAGTTACTCCTGCTTTGATGGGGCATTATGGGCTATTTTAGGTATTTTTTACATAAAGAGGCCTACGCCTACGCTCTGCCACCCTATCGCTCGATCGTTGGATGTCAAAGGATCTTAGTTCGGTAAGGTTCATCCACCTAACAGTGCTGAGTAGGGATTGTCGATAGGCTTGATGATTACTTCTTGATTTATGATATTTGTCTTGGTCGGATGAATCTGTCGGTCGGCTTCCAATGTCTTTCAATCGTCCAGACTTTATTTGGTCAGTTGGGCTCTGACAGTCGATTGTTCTAGTCTAGCTATTGATTCCTCACCCTAGAACAGGAGTCCTACCGATGGGATGCGATTAGGCTGTCGGGTAGAGGGTGAATCGTCATAATCTGACATGTAGCTCACCTCTTTAATAAAAAGGTCCTCTTGGTTTTTGTGGAAGATGTCAAGGTAAAACCTTCAACCACTAATGAAGAGCCTCAGTGACTTCTTGTGATGCGACCGATAATACTAAGACGGGGATCAGGCTAGAGCCTCTTATCTTCTAGATAGGTCTGGGCTATCGGTTCAGAAGGCCTGCGTCAAGTGAACTTTGGGTCCAAATCAGCTGGGTTCATCCTTAGTCGATGATGTCCTTTGGGGCTACGTTGAAGAGTCTTGTGTTCTTTTACCAATGGGCCCTTTAATTTTATATTATTATCATTTTGTCTATTGGATTTTCTCGAGATTCGTACTAACAGTTTTCTGATGTAGATACTTAGTTTCTTGATTTTTTGCTTCTTGAAAGTCATGTAATAAGAAAAATAGAATTTAATGCAAAAGTATATTCATCTATTTTATAATCAATACTTCTAATAATGGAACTCCTTTGATTTTTGTGTTTGTGGCTTCTTTAAATAGTGTGTGATTGGAACCTTTTTTGTTTGCATTCACTCTCAAAACTTTCCTCTCAGTCTATTGACCACAAGTGTGTTTCCATGGCTAGCTACTAAGAACTTATAGAGGAACCTATTACCGAGGATTTTATGAAGGAAACCTTCGATGTATACCCTTTGAAGATGCATCCTGAGAAGGAAAAAGTTTATCGGAGTGACCTGGTCCAGAGGCGAGAAAAAATTCAATGGCATAAAGAGGCCTATAGGAGGTACTCTGCCAGAACGCAAGACTATGATGAAGTAGGTTAGATAGTGCAAGGAGGCCCGATGGAAAAAAGAGGCCAAAAGTTGGAAAGCACATTGCCTACAAGAGGACATAGGTGGAGGATTTGGCAAATGAAATTGAGTCATTCAATTGGACTCCTCGCTACAGCCTGGTGAGAGCTTCTGGTCATTTTGGTGGTCTAAGATAGATCGCCTTCTTAGCACGAGCAGTCTTGATCTTTTTACTTAGGAATTTTTCTCTTACCTTGATAACTTTGTTTGTTAGTGCAGATGATGTGGTCCTTTGATTCCTCGATGCAAGGTGCCAACTGCGGACCTGCTCTCAGATTGACCAAAGGAAATCTAGCTCTTAGGCAGAGTGGAGTAGAGGCGGTTAGATATTCTCCTGGTGTACCTACTATGTACTTGCCTGTAATCTTAAACAGATACTATGAATTCTAGAACTTGATTTGTGCAGCAATTTGAAACTATATGCAACTGTGCCAAAATATTGACACCTTTCCCAGTTTAAGTGAAATTTAGACACTAGGAGTTTCACGCAAATATACGTGTTGTACAAGTAATATCAGATTATTTAGTCTGGTTTATCGATCCCACAGAGAATGTTGTAATTGAGCTTAAGAAAAGTTCTAGCCTAATATAATGAGTCTTAGCCTGAAAGTAAAGTTATTTTAAGCTATGTTTACTAGTCCTACTAATTTATCTTTAATTCTAGTAATATACTCTTAAGGTAATTCTACTAAAGCTAAATGAAGTGGGAAAATCAAGATATAAAAACGACCCTACTCCTACAATTACATAAGTAGGGTGTAGGAATGGAACACATAGAATAGAAATTGTAGCTAGTGACAAATAGGAGTAATCCTCTTCCTTACCCTCTCCTAAGTTCATAAAGAAGTTTGGTTCAACTTGGTTAGTGTTTATGTCTGTCACTTTAAAAACCCCATTTTGACCCATTAAATTGTATTTTGTTATCTCTTTGCATTGCCCTATGAGCTACATTTCCTTCACCTACTAGTGCAATGTGATTCTTCCTAGTTGTTCATGTCATAGCTATCCTAAGTCTTTATGAGTTTACAATGAATTTTAACATATCATTTTGGCCAAAATGATAAGTAAACTAAGCACAAAGGAAACCCATCACTTTAATAAATAAAAACCTATTCTAAGAACATCTTAATATCCTACACATCCATCAAATTCATCACATGAGAAAGGTATAAAGGAACTACTCACAGTGTATGAAGCGAAAAGTACAATTCATCATCTTATAATAAAGCAAATCCATAGAAAATGAGTTCACAAATAGTACATGACAACATAGAATGCAACACTTAACTTTCTCCTCAAGAAAAGAGGTGAAAACTCCTCCACAAGTGATCTTTAAATGATCTTTACACTGCTAAAAGTATTCCCTTACAGAATTCTCTCAAAACCCTCTCCAATCTCTCTAAGAAAATGAAAAAAAAAAAAACTTACTCGCATTGTAATACATTTTCCCTTTTGATTTTCTACATATTGGACTTTTTTTTTCTTGTTTCATTTCCTCACAATTTTCTTTATTTTCCTATAACTATATTATGTTAACCATGCAGCAACAACAGAGGCTCAGGTACACTTTACAATTTATTTATTGCACTTTGTGTTACACATTTTTTACTCATACACAATTTATTTTACCATGCATGTTTTATGTACTTTGCTTACAAAATCAACAAAAATACATGTTTTCAAAAAACTAAATTCACTTTTAAACATTTTGAACGCCTTTAAATCTATCTCTTTTGGGTTTATAAGGATTTATCGGAAGAGGTAACCAACGATTGCTAACGATGGTCCTCCAGTTTAGATGAGCTTAACAAATTGTTTAAATGAAGTGAACTCAAAAGCAAATAGTGATGTCGAGATGATGAAACCATGAGATTCTAACAGACATCATTTAATTTAAATTAAAAATTATGTCCTTTAATAATAAAATAGATTGCAAATCTTGGAGCTGTCACTGTGGCAAGGAGCTCAAAGCATACTTCATTGGCAACACTATATATATATATATATATATATAAAAATTATCCATAATCACTCGTGGATTTGAATATAATAGTTATCACTGAACTAGCCAAACTATCCCAAAGTTGAGTCTATAAGCATGTATCGATTTTTAGTGGACAAGGGTTTTGCACAACAATTGCATTCAATACATTGCCTTAAGCCATAGTGTCCATTATCAATCAAATTCTAGTCTATTTTCTCGTTGAAATTTAACAAACCATCAATTAAGCTTCAATGAATCCTTCTGATGAAAAGTAACATAAACCATATAAGTGTTAAATTTTCTTATTTTTGAGACCAGATATAGCATTGGAAGTAATATATCATTGTAAAAAACAAAAATACTATTAAATAATAGATCCAATTATAAAAAATAAGTCTGTTTTAGTTATGGGTCTATACTATTGATAATTTTCGACAATAATTGAAAAAAAAATTCCTCATTATAAATTTAAATACTTATTTCTAAAAGTGGATTCATTGATGAATAGTATTTTTATTTTTGAGATGATATATTATTAACAATGCTATGCTTGATCTAAAAAAAAAAAAAAATTATGTTTTTAGCTTATAAAAATATATTAAATATTAAAATAAAATTAATTAATGATATAATATAATTATAAAAATTGTTATGTTTTAATTATAATTTTACATAAATTTTCCTTTATCTTAAGATAAAAATATTAAAATTTATATTAAAAAAAGGATTAAAAAAATAGAAAAGAAATATTTTATATCTAACACATACAAACAATATATAGTTTCAAAAATTTTGCTTTGACGAAGGCATGCAGATTCCTTAAGAAAGTCAATTCCAATAAAAATATCTTATTTTTTCATATCTTTATTATTTATAAAAATTTGTAAAAATGTAATTAAATTGGAGTTTAGAATATAATAAAAATCATTTAGAAATTAAACAAAAATATCTCTATACAAAAATTTAATTGAATACAATATGTTTGATTTCAAAATTTTGAAAATTTTTCAACATCAAAACAATGAAAGATTGAAAAATAAGAAGCATGTAATCAATTCTAAAAATTCAACATAAATTGTAAACACAAAATAAATTGTGCAAATTAATTAATTATATATAGATCTAAATAACTATAAAAGTGGTCATTAAAACATTTAAGTGTTTGCCATCTTCTTAAATCAAGAAATATGTTTCATTTATGTAGGGATCATTAACGCTAAACTTATTTCTTATAGATGTCTATTTATCTTATGCTAGCATATAAATCTTATAATGTGTGTTTCTATAAGTACATTTCATATACTCTGACTCACCCTATCTCAATTTGAGTTTTAAGAAGAAAAATAAGCAAAGTGGAAGCACTATCAACTACAAGTTAGATTTTTGACACTTATCAGGGATTTACATAGCTTTTTTGTCATTATATATGAGTTGGGGAGTGATAAGGCCGAATTAGAGAATACACAAAGATAATTGGAGCAAAAAGTGAATGGCTTGACTAATCAAATTATAATTTTGTACATAGGAAGGAGCCATAAAAGAACAAGAAGAGTGGGGTGGTGTTTATCATTGACCAACCAGGTTACTTAGTTAAGATTGAAGATGAGGTACAGAAGGAGTAGGAAGTGCGGGAGAGGTGAATATAGCAAATTAACCCCTTATCATTGTATTTGTTGGACAAAAGATCAAGTAGGTAAGAAATATCACTCCATTTTTTTGCCACTGCACCTACATAACAAGAGCTCATGAATTGAATATATGAATTGCACTTCACATTATGTCTATTGTGTTATCTCTTAAGATGTATTGTGTTGTGTTATGATGTTGTACCAAATTTGTAGTTTGTTATATTATAATCCATGATCAAGTTATCTTAATCATATTATGAAGAATCATATTTAAATTAAATGACAACTGCATCATAATTGAGCTATTTTCTTCTAAAAAATGTTAATATTTGGACCCAAATTTTGTCACAAAATATTCCAAACTTTATTCTTATTTGCTTTCATATTGTTCAAACTCACAATAATTATAATGTACTTTAAATATGCACTCCATAGAAAAAATAGTGTATTTTTATTCAATGGTAACATTTATTAGATAGAGCAAATCAATATTCAGCCATAATCTATATATATATATATATATATATATATATATATATATATATATATATATATATATATATATGGCGGCTCGTTCGAAATAACTCGTGTTCGAAATCGGTTCGTGAACAGTGTGTTCGTGTTCGACTCAATTAAAATAGTCGTGTTCTTGTTCGGCTCAAAATTGGTTCGTTAAACTTAAATTGAGAAAAATAGATGTAAAATATGAGATTCAAACCTGGATCAAATATATACAAAAGAATGTACTAACGACATTATCACATGATGTGTTATGATTTAAACTTAGACATAAAATATATAATATATTATTATATAAATAATATATGTAATATATTATTATATAAATAGCTATATAATTTTTTTTTCTAGCTAAAACGAGCCAAACATGAGCAAACAAGCAGTTGTTCGTGTTCGACTCGTTTATAATTCGAGCTTTAAAAATTTATTCGTGTTCAGCTTCTTTACTTAACGAACGAACCGAACACGAGCTACTTAACGAGCCGAATACTTACCCTTCG
>NEWO01000280.1:633388-645632 GCA_003013225.1 Phalaenopsis aphrodite | reverse complement strand
ATATATATATATATATATATATATATATATATATATATATATATATATATATATATATGTAATTGAGAAATATAATGCCATTATATGGAATATGAATGACATAAGAAAACCTACGCTCTGCACTTCAGTCTGGACCGGTTGAAAAGGGCACCAAATTATTTTCGTCCGACAACCGCAGCGTACAGCGGCGGCGAGACCACCGAAGCTGCAGCGGTGATGGGCGGAGGTAAGGGCGGGCAGAAGCGCGGTCGAACACAGCGGCGGCACTTCAGGCAGTCCAGAGATAACACCTGGAAGTATGGCAATAAGAAGACCCGCGCCGGTGAGGACTCTACCATTGAGGATGCCAATGCTGAACCCAATCCTAATCCTTCCTGGGAGCCCTTTTCCACAAAAAGTCCCGGCTTTGAAGAATATTACAAGGTAGTCGCTGCTCCGTTTCCTTGTAAAATTAATTCAAGAGGTTTCATGTCATGATGATTCCCTCTCGTCTAACGCTATGCTGGAATCGGATTGCTCTTCGGTCAATCGGAGTCTTTTTAAGCATGGAAAAATTGAATTTTTATTCAAAAGTATGCTTTTGATGATTTATTTAGCTGGAATGTTACATCAAACTCAGAGTGATTATCATATTGATTTTTTAAAACTTGCATAATTGTTTGTATGAGTAAAGGCGAGTGCTTACTAGGAAAATAATTTATTCCCCCTCTAAATAAGAAAATGAATCTTAATATACATTTATGAATACCCCATTCATTATAATGTCCATGGTCTGTAAGATCGTTGCCTTGATGGCATAAAAAAATGGCATTTTGTGCTTACAGCAATGTTTAAAATTGTCAAATTTTGTATTGAAATATCCTATTTTTATTCGACAAGACACAAGTATCAAAACCTTTTTAGAAATAAGCGTTAAAATCATTAAAAAAGTTAAAAATATGAAAAACAAAACATAAAAGGGTAAGGGTTTAAATTAAAACATAACATTATATAAAGCTATGCACATAATAATAAGTAAGAAGTCTAAGATAAATGACTAAACATACAAAAGTCTAAAAAAATAAGTAAAACATGCTCGCAAAGAAATATAACTTCAAATTTAAAAGACACTTTCATGACTTGGAGGGCTATCATTATAATCGTTCTTGTAATTGATTGCCTTCTCTGCTATCTTATTCTCGCTTGTATCAACATAATCTCAATCTTCTTGATAATTTTTACTATCATTCATCTTTCTCGTCTGTAATCAGTAAAGCTTAATAAAAATATTCTTCAAAAAAATTACTATTTTGATGTACTTAAAGGTTATGCTAACCTTTTTATTACTTTCTTGTCAATGCCGAGTTGTTATTTTATTTCTCAACCAACATATCAAAAAAGTAAAAATAGAGGGCATGCCTCTTTAAAAATGCCTCAAGGCATGCCTGTCTTGTTTGAGGCTCACATCCCTTTTTATTTACGTGAGGCTATTGCCTTAAGATACTTCATATTTCTACTCTCTCTGAGGTGCGCCTCAAGATACTTATCTTATTCCATAATTTTAAAAACTTAATGACTCACACTTGGGTTCTTTTGATGTTGGTTGATTGGAAGGACTAAAAAGCAAGCATCTAAATCAAAGCTTGTCTTACATGAGTCTCAATATAGTACTTGAACAAGGAAGATACATTTTCTTTTGTTTTCCTTTTCAATCTTTGGGATTTGTTCTGTTTCAAGCTTTTCTCTAGTGTGGTGTCCATGGGTGACTTTTTTTTGATTCTATGTTATTCTATGGTTCTCTCAAAATAAGCTTTCCGGGATAATCCTAGTGATATTTTTATGCATCTCTAGTATTTCTAATAAAATATATAGCTAGCATACCCGTGTTTTTCATGCTTTATACTTGATATAATTGATGTTTTGATTAATCAACATCTTTATGTCGTTTCTTGGTAAAAAAAGTCGAGCACATATAGTAATAAAAGCATTTTCAAGCCACTAATTTTGGGTGACTAATCCCAAACCAAGATCAGCTTGACATATGTTTCTACTTGCAAAATTCGCTCTCTACTATACTTCAAGTTTTTCACTTAGTTATTGAATTTGATGAAGTTTGTGTGTTCTTAAGTTTCTTCAAAATTTTGGCATGTTTGCTGGCTCTAGATTTAGTTTATTTCAAAACTAATAAGAGTAGACCCCTTCACCTTAGCAATTGATTATGTGTAAAAAGTATGGCTAGCCTTTTTTAGCATGTTTACTCAAGTGTAAAGGCAGGATTTACAATCACAACACCTATGCATTTCTTTTGCACTGCAATGTCTCAACAAACTTTTTTTGTGTTAATACACACACACAGATATATATATATATATATATATATATATTATAGTTATTGATTATATTGTAATGCATTAGGTGGTCATATAGAGGGTTAAGATGTTATGTAGAATATGTAGGAAAATGATTTTTTTCTCTGATTTTGATTGAATCATAATCTAATGTTTTTTTTATTTTAGCTTAAAGGTAAAGTTAAGGCTTTGTGAAGTTTGTTGGCCTATCTTCTCATTGACGCATATAAAAAATTCTAAATCAACTAAAAAATTAAAATTTTGTCTAATATTAGTTAAAGTTTTATTTCATTTTATTTTTTTATATTTTGTTGCAAATGTATCAATTATTTGAATATATTTTGTGTAATAAAGCTTATTTATTGATGACAATTATTATATGTTAGCTATTCACAAATTTTAATTCTAATCTTTCATTAAGTTGATAATTTACAAATTTGTTATAGGGGCAAGTAATTGTGCCTGAAGAGGAATGGGAGGAATTTATCTCTCTTTTGAGGAAGCCATTGCCAGCTGCATTTAGAATTAATGCCAGGTATAACTTCCATTTTATTCATATATTTTTTCAGCCTATCCTTGTCATTTTTAATGAGTAAGCATGGATATCTTGTCAGTTCTAGCTTCTCATATTCAATCTGTAGTTGAGTATTACTTGGTTGTCGATATAAGATTTGCCTAGTGTCGAAGGCTCTCGGCAATGCAAGGTTTGACGAATATCTTATGTATGGGCCTTTACCCTTTTGTATTGTCGTTGAGTTTTATTTTATTTTACATACATGCATCTTATCTTTGCCTGAAAAGGGAAATTTCACTTTTTAAAAATAAAGAAGATAGTTTTTTGATGTGATTTGAAAGCTTTGGGTGGTTTAAATATAATAAGTAAACGTTAGGTGTTAGATATGTAAATACATAAGTATTGGGGGGTATGTATGTCCCCTTTATTTTATTTTTGTTGAAGCTCTGGATGGATATGATTATGAATGTGAGTAGGCTGGCAGTTGGAGTCTGAAATACCAAAAACCAATGATGACATCACATTTGTGAAATTTGAAAGCTCGTTCTCAAATTATCTTATATTGCTGTGAACCGTCATCTCTTTTGCGCCAAGTGTATATGGGTATTACTATAAAAAATCTAATCACAAGACTTTTTTCTAAGGCCTAGTACATACCAGCATGTGCATTAATTAAAAAAAAAAAAGGTCATAGCGCTGAAATCAACATTAGCTCATAATCTGGGTACTTGATAATTTTTTTCTTACTTTTTCAAGTTCCTGTTCAATAAAAATGTAATGCTTTGAGGATGACTTCTTGTCTTCAAATAACCTAATATAATCAGCATTGGAGAGTGTTTAAATGTATGCCTTGAGTTTGACTTCATGCCTTCAACTAAGCTAATATAATTGACATTGGAGAGTGTTTTAATGTTTGGATACTTATATTTAGTGCATAACAATTTTTTATTTGAATACTCTTGATATATTTGAGGATCCTTGGATTAGGTTCCCAGTTCTTATTTTTTGGATTTTACATAGACTAACTCACCAATCCGACAACGAATTTGATTGATACCGAAGTTATCCCAAATCACGACTCTAATGACACATTTTATTGCTGACTTCAAACAGTTATCAACAAATAACAAAACGAGTGCAGAAATAAAAGCAAAGGAAAAAAATAAAAACAAAAACAACCCTCTTTAGCGGGATGCAACAGGTCTGACCGGTGGAGGTAGTTGCAGGAGAGATTGTGGGAGGCTGACACTTGGCGGGAGGCGTTGATACGGTGGTCGGGAGTATGCTAGAGGGGTCCTGCAAGGTGGACGGTCGGCGTGAAGTGTCAAGGAGGAAGTGTGGGGGTTTGCTGGGAGTAGCTTGAAGGTTGATGGCCTGCTCACAAATGCAGGGGTGGCCGGCGGTGAGTGAGGAAGACCTAGAGAGGTGGTCGACCGACTGGGGAGTGCTCGGGAAGGAAGGCGGCGGTCGCTGGAATGAATCAACAAGATCCATGACTTGCTGGGATGAGCTGGAAGTTGGAAGAGCAGCAGGATAGTGTTGAAGAGGGTCGTTTACTGGTTGTGAGTTGCCGATAAGAGGTGTGATTGCTATAGGGGGCTGGCGTGACCAGCGACCTACTGGCTGGAGCACGGGAGGTCGGGTCAGTCTGTACAGCGCTTTAAGGTGGATGGCAGCTGGGTGGAGTGGGAGTGAATGGAGATAGTCACCACCTTGGGCAATGTACAACTAGAGCACCACTCATCGTTTGATACAACCCTCGGAAGGGGGGAATGCCTTAAAGAGGCAATTGAAATCAGAGATGGACAAATACTGGTTAGTCTTCAACAAACAACAATTATAAATAAGAGGGTATTAATGGATAGACTAGGCAAGTAGAAGAATTGGCGATAAATAAATGAGGGGGAATAGAAAAGAAAGAAAATTGAAATGCAGCCTATGCGAAGGAGGGGAAATTGTGCGTGAGATTAGGGAAGGGGGGCAGAAGTTTCCGCTTCTAAAGAAGCCTGGCTGGTCTGGTCCAGTAGGGAGTCTGGACCAGCCTTGTACTACAGTCGGTCAGGACTCAAGAGCCCCACGTCAATCTCCCGGGCTTGGGGAAGCTTCAACAACAGTCCTCATTCAGGCCTCCACCTGCAACCGCGCCTACCGACAAGGCTACATCCAGAGTTGGAAAGATAGTATGCATCTTTTGCATCACATCTACTACAAAGACAGTTTGCAGGTTGATCATCGACGGTGGAAATTGCGAAAATGTCTTAATGGTGAAGAAGTTTGAGTTTGGTCACAGAAAAACATCATTGATCCTATTCTCTCACATGACTGAAAAAGGGAAATGAGATTTGTGTAGGTCAACAGTGCTTAGTCAAATTTTCAATTGGAGATTAATTACAAGAACAAGTATGGTGTGATGTGGTTTAAATGGATGCATGTCACATTCTACTAAGGAGCCTTTAGTAGCTCGGCTGTAAAACTCAGCATGAATACCTACTCATTTAAGAAGGATGAGAAGTGCATCATGTTATTACCTGTCAAGTATGCGAGAGGCGTGGTCGACACAGAGGATGCGTTAGTCGCACGAGCCACCTTCATGCAGCCAGCTCAAGATTCACTGATGACGCTAGTGTTAATCCTCCTAGAAGATGTCAACAAAGAGAGTAAGATACCCGCACATTTACAACCACTACTACTCGACTTTAGAATGTGATAACCGACAGGTTTCTAGATGAATTACCACTTCTGAGGGATATCCAACTCTCCATAGATCCCGTACCAAGATCGGGGTTATCGAATAGACACGCCTACAGATTGAGACCCATGGAGTAAGAGGAGCAACAACATTAGGTGTATGACCTCATTACCAGAGGAGTAGTCAAAGATGGTACCGGTTTGTGTGCTCCCTTCCCTTTTAGTACCCAAGAAGGACGGTTCATGGCAGATGTGCACGACAACTGGGCCATTAACAAAATTACCATCAAGTATCGGTTTTTCATATCACACTTATATGATCTCTTAGATTAGTTACACGGGGCCACCATCTTCTCCAAGATCGACTTGTGCAGTGGATGCCATCAGATAAGAATGCGGCTAAAAGACTAGCGGAAGATTGCTTTCAAGATACAAGATGGTCTATATGAGTAGTTATGCCCTTCGGCTTGTTCAACACAACCAACACCTTCATGCGGTTGATGAATCGGATGTTTCGGGCCCACATTGGTAAATTCATGATAGTTTACTTCAACGACATTCTGGTATGTAGTAAATTAGAAGAGGAACACTTTCAACATCGTAGGGCAGTATTCGATGTATTGTAAGCTTGACAACTATACACCTATTCGAAGAAATGTCACTTCCTAGCAGACAAAATATGTTTTTTTGGGTTATATCGTATCTATCATAGATATTCAGTTGGATCTGACGAAGATCAAGACAATTGTGAGCTAGACTGTGTCACAGTCATTCACTGAGCTACGATAATTTGTGGGACTACCCTCCTACTGGAGATTCCTCAGGAACTTCAGCAATATCACCACCTTCCTAACATAATTGTTGAAAAGAAAAGAGTTCACATGGACAACCACAATTCAGACCAACTTCGACACACTAAAGGAGATGGTGGCTCAGACACTAGTTCTAGCCTTACCGTAATCAATCAAATGTTCGAGGTTGAGTGTGACACATCTAGCATGGGAATTAGAGCAGTAGTAAGTCAAGGAGGTGACCTTGTCACTTTTTTCAGCAAAAAGTTGAATGACGCTCGAAGAAAATACTCAACCTACGACAATGAGTTTTATGTCATTGCCAAAGCCTTGGAGCATTGGAGTTATTATCTGCTAACGTGAGTTTACGTTCTTCACAGATCACGAAGTCTTTAAATTCTTAAACAGTCAAAACAAATGAAGGGGCGACATGCCACATGAGTAAAATTCTTAGCTTCATATTTGTTCGTGCTTAAGCACAAAGCACAATGCATAAAGCCAGACGTATTGAGCCGTCGTCACCTGTTGATCACGTCAATGAAGACTCATGTTGTAGGTCTTGAGTTCATAAAAAACTTATACGAGACAAACAAGGACTTTTAAGAGATATGAGAGCAGAGTTGGGAGAATCCTACCTGGCAGTACTATCGTGCAGATGACTACTCATTCTACTCGAATAAAATATGTATTCCCAGATACTCGGTGAGAGAGGATATTGTTCAGGAGGACCACAGTGACATACTAGTTGGACATTTTGGTAGGGATAAGACTCTCGCACTCGTGTGAGAACACTTCTTTTGGCCTCAGCTAGGTACGACGGTGTAGGATTTGCCATATACCCGAGGGTTGAATACAAGATTGTACACTCCTTTGCCGGTTTCAGAGGCACCTTGTGTCGACGTCAGCATGTACTTTATGTAGTACTTCCTCGCACACAACGCAACATGGATTTTGTGATGGTGGTAGTAAACAGTTTCTCAAAGATGCTTCATTTTGTGGCTTGTCACCGGACGTTGGATGCATTTCACATTGCCGACTTATACTTCGAGAGATCGTGAGACTACATGACATTCCCATGAACATCACATCCGACAGGGATGCCAAATTTTCTAGCTACTTCTGGAGAACTCTGCATGGTAAATTAGGCTCTAAACTTCAATTCAGTTTTGCAGCACACCCTAAAACAGATGGCCAGACCGAGGTATTAAACATGAGCCTTGAGAATCTTGGCGATGCTTCGTGGGAAAGACATAAACACTGGGATCTTATTCTAGCTCAAGCCCAGTTCGCCTACAACTGATCCATTAGTTAGACTCGGGAGGCATCATTAGAGGGAAAAGGTACTTGAAGGATTCACAGTACTTTTGCCAAAGATGGGGTAAGAGAACGCATCATCTACAATCATTCAATGAAAATATAATATGCTGAGAGAGGTAAAAAGTTTGCGGTGATTTTTGATGTGTAGAGCACCGAAATTCAAAATCCATAACATACTTAAAATGTTCCTTGTAATGGAACCAGTGGAGGAAATAATACGGAGGAAGATGTGGAAGGTTTGAGAGTTCCGAAGCAAGTGATTGTACTTCTCCGAAGAGAGCACAACGTAACATGAAAGTGTGATATTTGTACAAGAATCATTGTCAAGAAAACATGCTCTAGCGGTGTGTTGGGTAGAAGGAGGTAATTAAATTTTGCCTCACATTGCTTTCAAGAATCATTAGTGTGATCACAATGAGAACATCAAGGGAATGGTTTTCCTTAATGACCATTTCCATTACTAGCAAACCCTCCACAAATACCATGACCACCAGTGAGGGTAGTGTGATTATAAGATGACGGGGGACACAATAGCTTGTTGACTTGATGAAGACAAGAGACATGAACAACAATATTGAGAACAATGTAATTGATCATTGGTCGAGATTGTACATTTTGATGGGATGAATGAAGGTTGAAGGGAAAATTAACAACTATAAAATCTTCATCTTGTTGTGTCAAGTCCATAGGATAAATGGTGAGAGGTCCATTGCAAAACAACTCATCCCACTTACCCAATACCCATAGAGTGCTATAGTAACACTAGATGGGCAAATTCTTTTGCTTTCGAGAAACCTGGTCATAGTACAGGGTAAATCCCTAATTATGTTACTTTCTTAGAAGTAGAGTGGTGAAAATTTCATATTGCCTTGATATTCATTTGAAACTTAACTCTTGAGACTAGTAAATGGCTATTTAGCTTGGATTTGCTATCATTCTATGAAAATGCATTAATATGAGACGATTTTTTATGGGAACCAATAAGAAATTTAAAGGTAGAACATTGGTAACATTGGATTGCGTTTGTATTGGGGGTGAGGGGTGGGGAAGGAGGTGTACAATTTTAAGAAGGTTGAGCACAAGTGGAGTTCTTTTCTTAAATTTTTTATGCAATGCAGGATTTGATATCATTCAATAGAAATGTATAATGTAAACTAATAGAAAAGCATTGCTAGTTGGAAATAATTAACGACAAAAAATATCGATAACACCAAAAGCCTCTAGAATTCTCATTAAAGTCAGCTAACTTGGAGCATGGTGTATTTTAGAGACTTTAGTAAATTTTTTGCTCCTTCCTCTTCAGGAATATAAAATTTGAAATATCTAGAAATGTTAATATTAGAGACTATAAACTGAGTCCAGTTTTCATGTATCCCTAGCATCAACGAGAATACGAGATGCAACAACCTTAGAAAGGACAATGCCATTAATCTTATGATGAGGTGTGGAGTTTGGGCAAGCAATTCAGGAATGCACAAATTCCAAGGCAGGATATAAAGTCGATTCCAAGTATTGAGTCGATGCCAGGTCAAAATTTGAGGAAACTGCCTCTATTGCATTAGTTGATATAATTTTATTAGCCACTAGCTTCTAGCAACTCTCCGTGTCTCCAATTGCATGCTTACGAGAAAATATTTTACTAGCATAAAGTAGAATGCCTTCAAATTGAGCCTTCTACTAATAGCTATTTGGTGTGAAGCCAATCCAAATTTCTTTTGAAAAAGGAGAAGAAACATCCACTTCGACCAAAGCCCTAGTTGTGCAATAACAACAATTAAAATATGTGAGTACAAAAATGGATTAATTGAGAATGTGAATGGTAGTATTTGGAAAAAATATCTTAAATTCGAGTGATATGGGGTTCTACAAAACAATCATACTGAGACATCCATTTAAATGTACAATACATGATACATGGGATTTGGAGAGTGCCTAGGGTTTCCTATTTTGATATTGTGTTCAACAAATAATAAATTCTCCATGTTATTGTTTGAATATGTCATGCCTATAAATATACTTACAAAGAGATATAATTAGGAATTAGGTCAAAGAGAATAATATTCCTAATTATAAGGAGATTAGATACTTTTCTTACTAATATATTTACTTTTAGTATTTAAAGTTCTATCTAAAATGTCAAGACTATCTAATGCGTCCTTTTATCTTCCTCTTGATATTTAATCTTGTTCCTCATGGCGCGTGACAATTGAGACATTGTTTGCTTTTTTTCTTTTCGAGGATTATAAGTTTGGAATTCACTACTCACCCTCCCTTACAAAGCCTTGCTTGAGTTGATTGCTTTGTGCTACATTAGATCTATGACATTTTTTCATTAAAGAGATGCAATATGCATGCTATCCAATTCTTTTCTTTTGAATCTTTCAAACATTCCATTATGGTACAAGGAGTGTTAAGTGCTCTAATTCCATTAGATTCACTGAAACATGGTGAAAATTAGCAATGACATTTCTTTTGTTCATATCTATAAATGTTACTAATGTGCATATTAACTACTCGGCAAATGCACAACAAACAAATGAGGCATATGTCTTTCCAAATAATGGTTTAGCGCAAGTTGCATTTGAAGTTTATTCATAGGAAGTTTTACCGACCATGCTATTTACTAGTTGTTGAGATTAGAGTCTTAATCTTACTATTTTTTTTTTCTTACATTCATGTGTCAACCAAATGAGTGACATGTAACTTTTACTCTTTCTTATAGTTTAAGTAGAATTGTTGCTATATAAAGTTGAACTAAACAAGCCTTAGCAAATATTATTTGCACCTTAGTAGCATTAATATCTAAATAACAGTGAATGAACTAGTCAGTTATCTTGGTTTTCTCTCTTAAATTTGGATTCAAGAGTTTATGGTGCCTTATCAGCCCTGTTTTGATTTGATCATCATTAACTTTTGTGGATTTTTCTAGCAACAAAAAGTGATGATGTAAGGATGGGAATGTTAAAATGAATATAAAGTGAAGGTAGGAGAGAGAAATTGAGAAAGAATTATATGGGAGGAATTCAGGATCAAACCCCATTAATGATATGATAGTGAAAAGAAGACTTTGTTGTTTAGTTATTTGCAAAGGCAGGTAGAAGTAAAGCATAAATTAGTTGAGCTCAACCTAGCTTGTTGTTTGCTTGTGTTTGACTCATTCAAAATTTAGTGTGCTTGCGCTTGTTTTATGTTTTTTTGCAAACATTGTGTTTTTATTTGACATTTTCAAATTCGAACCAATCACTGACCAATTTTGAACAAAAGAAAAATAAATGAGTCAAACACCATAAAATCATTATAGTTAAATACTATCAAATTAATAAAACTAAAAAAAAATTTAATTGAGAATATATATATATATATATATATATATATATATATATATATATATATATATATATATATATATATATATATATGAAAAAGCTCAAGGGCAAATATATTAATACGGAAAAGATACAGAAAGGTTGTATGAGAGGACACAAAAGAAAACCAAACTCATACAATACAACACAAACGAAACCCAAATAAAACAAATATGCAAAAAACCAAAAAGTCACAAAGGAGCACAAAAGTGCTAGAGACGTCCCACTTTAGTCCTCCTGTCTTGAGTTCTCGGAAGTGAGCCGGTTATCAAATTTGTAAGGTGAGTACCATTACACGTAGTAACCAAAGTATCATCCATCAGATTTTTGAGCTCGAGTAGATCTCTATTCTTCTTCTTCCTTCTGGATGTGTAGGTCTGTCATTCTTCATCCGATGATTGACTCATCTAATCAGTAGATTCCAAAGGTGGTCGGACAGGTGTAGGTCGTTGCACATCATGATCCCCATGAGCATGAGTAACATTAATTTTTTTCTGGACCTGATGAGGCGGTGGTGAAGCAATAGTATTTCTACCTGTATTATTGACGATAGATTCTATGACAGGTGGAGTCTAAAGAATCTCCCTCTCCCCCACGATAGGAGTTTCCAAAGACTAATGAGCTACAATTGAGGATTAAATGGTTGTCATATTACCTACGGAGATATTGATGTCTTCGGGGGTATCCTTCTGATGATCAATAGTGTCAAAAACTTAGTGCTTATCGAGATGAGATGGAATCATAGCCTCTAGCAAAGCACTTTGTTTTTTTGGTCTGAGGTGGGGGTATAGACGGTGACATTGAGAATTGGAGTGACCGAACATACGACAGTTCGAACAATACGACGAAAAATGCTCAATCTCTATCTTCTGCCATTATCCATGGTGTTGGGTGCCCAATCAGATTTCCTCAGAAGCGGGTGAAGTGATGTCTCTTTCAATAAGTACTCTAGCTTCAGATGGACGAGAAATATTAAAAGTAGGAATGTTCGTCTTGAGTGACTTTCTATAAGCTGAGGCAATTGAGTACAATACTTTCTGAGAAAAATAATTAAATTTCAGACCAGTGAGGCGAATCCAAACCGGAATGATTGACGATTCCGTCTATGAGTCAAAATCTAGAGATCATTTCAGAATCTTCATTGCTCTGTTATCAATCCAGATTATCCTTTTAGCAAATAAGCGCATGTAATCTTCTTCATTATTAATTTGAATAAGAACGTGTCTCCCATCTAATAGTTTA
>NEWO01000280.1:571258-623169 GCA_003013225.1 Phalaenopsis aphrodite | reverse complement strand
AGGAACGTTAGGGCACGAAATGGGAAAAGTGAGCAAGGAACGTTAGGGCATCAACTACGGAAAGTGGAGGACGCGGAGGGGTAAGTAATGTAAAAACCCTTCGAAACGCTAAATCGCGGTACATTAGGTGCAGACCGCGGTACTGTAGAAAGGAGATTGTGCGTTTTACGGGGGGCACCCGAAACGCTCGAACCAAACTGAATGGCTGCGTTTTCAAAACGCACAATCAGCAAATAATCCCCCCCAAACGGACCCTAAGTCAGGAGCCACATATCATATGATTAGCTTCTTTCATAAATTTATTTTAATGTACCACTCATTTCTAGCTCTTGAATCAATTTGTCATTGAATCCCCCAAAGGAACCATTGAGCCTTCAAATAATGGTACAAGAACATCCGCCAAACATCCATTTTATTTTATTTTTTTTATAATAAAATTATCTTTCTTATATATATTTGTTCTTTCTTCCTAGCCTGAATGCCATTTCTACTTTTAATTTAAAGTCGTCTTCGAGGCTTTAAATAATGTAAATTGTAATAATGCTTGGAGTGAAGAAATATATTCCCTTCAAAAAAGAAAGACTCGGGAGTTAATAAAGTTTTAAAATGAAAATAACCTAAGTGATATTGATGTGCCTCTACTTTAAAATGAAATCTGATGGTTAACTAGAAAGGTATAAAGTTGCGCTAGTGGCTAAAGGCTATACTCAAATACATGTGATTGATTATCTTGTGATCCAAATTGCCCAAAAGAACTTTGTCAGAGTTTTCTTTTTTCTAGCTGCTAATAGGAACAAGAAGATATGACAATTTGATTTAAGGCATGACTTCTTACTCGATGTTTTGGAGGAAGCGGTACATATGAATGCCTTATTGGGATTTAGATTAAAATTAGAATATAAATTCTAGAAAAAAGACATTGTATATGAGAAGTTGCTTGTCTTTATGTCTATGTGATTTTTATTAGTATTATTATTATTCTTTTTATTAAAATTTCAGTTATTACAGGTTTCATGAATTTCTGAAACAAGAGAATGAGGTTGGCGCAATTACGAGGCAAGAGGCTGTTAGTATGGTATGAAAATTCTTATTATTCTTCTTTTTAGATTTTTATTTGGAAATTGGTTTGTTCTTTTTTTATTCTATTTTATGTTTCATATTTTTCGGATTGCTCATTGTACCTTACTAATTTTTTAAAGCAGAAAGGTATTGAGTTTAGTCGCTTGATGCTGTAGGTACCACCTCTGTTCCTGGATGTACTCCCTGATCACTATATACTTGACAGTAAGCCAGTTGTTAAAATAACTTAGTCTACAGTTATCTAGGAAACTTGTTTCAATTTTCATTTAGATTTATTTCTTTGTTCAACATGAGTCGTCTGGAGTCGATGCGATATGAATTTGTTCTTTGAATTAGCATCATCCGTAAATCATGACCTTCATTTTTCTTTGGTGAAGCCAGTAACGAAGCAGATTTTTTTTAGTTTTCATTTGCTATCAAAACTATGTTTTACAGTTTTTATTTTATTTTCATACAACCATCTCTTTGAAATCTTTTTTATGCAAATTACTACAATACTGCTGCTTCGTAAACACTGAGGTGCTACTGAACTCTTTATATCTGATTATTCCATGATAAGTCTGTAAATTTTTGAAGGTTTATGATGGGGAAAAACAATTAAGGAGTTTGATTGATGTTTAGTATGTTTATTTTTAATATATATATAAAAGCTTTTTTACGTCTCATTATGCATTTTTTTGTAACAAATGTCTTCTTGTTTTGTGTAGTGTGTGCAGCACCAGGATCAAAAACATTTCAGTTGCTTGAAATAATACACCAGTCAATTAATCCTGGTTCACTCCCTCTTGGACTTGTGAGTTATTTATTAATAATTTAGCCCTCTCTTTTTATCTATCTTATATTTTAGATACATAGCACACAATTTTAATGTATGTACATATCTCACACCTAAACATTCATATTTACACACATGCCACTCAAATCTTTGATATCACATAAAAAAAAATGCACTATTACCACTTTTTAAAAGTTCAATACACCTTTTCATGCACAGTTTTAAAAGACCAAAGTGCTAATATGTAAATATGAATGTTTAGGTGTGAGATATGTAAATACATAAGAATTGTGTGCTAGGCATGTAAATATCCCTATTTTTTGATTGATTTATCTGCATCAATTACCTGTTCTGTTTGATGCTGCAGGTTATTGCTAATGATGTTGATGTTCAAAGATGCAACCTTCTTATCCATCAGACTAAAAGGATGTGCAGTGCTAACTTAATTGTTACGAATCATGAAGCTCAATATTTTCCCAGTTTGCTGCAGGGGGAATTAGAAAGAGATATTTTGCAATTTGATCGTGTTTTATGTGATGTTCCATGTAGCGGTGATGGCACGCTTCGTAAGGCCCCTGATATCTGGAGAAAATGGTGAGATTTGCTTCACAGTTGAGTTCTCTCTTCCTTTGGCCTTATAAGAGGCTTGAATTTTGTCCAGGAATTCAGGAATGGGTAATGGACTTCACCGCCTACAAGTGGAAATTGCGATGCGTGGTAATATGGCTTTTATATCTATAGTCCAGTGCTACTTTAAATATAAAATTCTTGGAATATTTACATACATACCACTTAATTCCTATGTATTTACATATCTGACACCTAAACTTCCATTTTTACATATATGTCACCTTACCTAAGCATGAAAAGGCGTATTTCACTTTTTAGAAGTTAAAATGGTTGTATTTTTTATGCCATATGAAAGATTTGGTGCTGTAATTGCAAAAAGTAAAGTTTTGGTATTAGATTTGTAAATACAGAAGAGTTGGGTGGTATTTATGTAAATGCCCCTAAATTATTTAGTGGCATGCTTTTGTTTGTGCATTTTTTATTTCATTGCAGAGTTCTTTGGTTTAAATTTTTTTAACTTGGTTCCTTGTATTAGTTTGTGACTTCACATTTATCTCTTTGATGATTTGTTCATTTTATTAGCGGAAGTTTTCAATTTTCTGAAGAGATAGAAGAAATATTTAGTAATCTTATTTTTTTCGTTTGTTTGTGTGATTGTTATCTTTTGAAGCAGCTGTATTTGGATGGTTATATACTTTTTTGGGAAGGTTTTTATGAATAGTAATTAAGAGAGGCTCTAATCATTCTGCTTTCTTTTTGATGTGGTCATTATTCCTTGATAAAATGCTCATAAGGTGCTGATAAAATCGAGCTTCTTAGTTTGAAACTTTTTATGTTGCCATGGCATGTAATAGTTAACCGCCGTCTTTTACATTTATAGCTAGGACTTGGAAAGGTGCTGGTTCACTTTTCATGTGACGTTTTTCATTTTAAAAGTAATTAATTTTTTCACCTTGCTCAAGCTTTGCAATTTCAAGATAGCTTCTGTGGAATTGATGCGATGAGAAAGATTTAGATTTCATTAGAGATGCTATTATGTAAGTAGAACTCTGGCTTGTATTATATTTTTAATGGCAGGTGTTGCGCTGCTCAAAGTGGGAGGAAGAATGGTTTACTCCACCTGCTCAATGAATCCAGTTGAAAATGAGGCTGTTGTATCTGAGGTTATTTCTGAGAAAATTAGCATTAATTTAATTTAATTTTAATCACTTATGTATTCTTGCATCCATTATGCAGAATTAAATAGCAAAAACGTTTATTGAGCTGAACTTGGACTGCATGCCAACATCAAGCATTTACCACACCCCTATTTATATTACATTTTTTTTAACTATAAATCTTTACTTGCATCTCCATCTTTTTCTAACAAATTCACAAATTGAGAAGCTCATTTTGCACCTCATGATGCCAACTCGTTGAATGCATGCAATTTCTCAGAGTTGAAATTGATTTATGTAATTTTATCCAATCCCCTTTGAGCTCTCCTTGGTGGAGCCATGTTTAATCTCTAATTTTGCATATTATTTGGAGACTATATAGTTAAGCGCTTAAAGTACTCCATTTTTTGAAATTCATAGTCTTATCAATGACTGCTTTATATTATTATGAAGAAGTCATTGATACATTTGAGTCTCTTTGTAACACTGCTTGTAAGTCCCAACTTCCTTGGGGCTTGTTTTGAATCAAATTTGGTTTTTGTTTTTGTTTTTCAAAATATGGTTGTTTAGTGTGTTTTTTATATGCATTTATTTAGTGTGTTTTTTATATGCATTTATTTTTTGTTTTTAAAAATAAATTAATATGTTTTTGAAAACAGTCAAAAACACTTTTGGGTGTTTTGAGCTTTTTTAAACACAACCATACTCTAATCAAATAGTCAAATATATTTTGTCTCAAATGAAAATATAAACAAAACAAGATAAAAAATAAAAATAAAATAAAAATAAAAACAGAAGTAATCTCAAACGGCCCCATAGCTTTAAAGATAGTATACACTGAAATAATTTTTGTAATTTCTATTCTGAATAATTAATAGCTAATTGTTCAACATGTTATAGTTCTACCTACTTGCAGTTGTTTGCAGCTTATTTATGTGTTGCCAATCATCATTACAAATCTTTTGATTCTCATTCATATGCTTTGAATATTCTTTGTTTAAATTCTTGGTAAGAGAAATTTATATCATCCTTTTCTTTTAAAAAAGTTTTATATTTCATGTAACCAGATTATTCGAAGAAGTAAAGGATCAGTTGAGCTTCTTGATGTTTCCCATGAGTTACCAGGATTGGTTCGTCGACCTGGTCTTAAGACATGGAAGGTTATCTTCTATCTGATTAAGTTCTGTCACAATTCCTTCATCCAACCATTTAATAAGAATTTTTTTTTTAATCGTTACATATCTCTGGAGTTTTATTTATGATTTCCCAGAACATCCCTTTGAAATTATAGATTTATTCTCTGTTTTTTTTTATATAATTAAATGCTCAAGTTGATATATAGTTATACTTAGTGTTTGGTGCTAATAATGCTGACCATGATTGTATTATTGGAAATCTGACACCAAATATCTATATTTTTATTAGAAATTCTGTCTGCACACCATTTTTTTTGTTGAATGGTGAAGCAGAAAATGAATGAAAACAAGCCTTCTTATTTTTCCTCCCAATTTCTTGATGAAAGATGTGGGCTGTGCCCAAGTTTGTAGGAAGAAAAGAGATACTTCTCTAGCAAGTAACAATGGTAAAATAGCTATTTTTATGCACATAAAGCAAAATTGTTTAAAAAAAAAGGTTATGGCCAAACAAAAGTGGCAGCGATTTAAAAAGTTGTGAAAAAACGGCCCCAAACAAACCTGAGTCAAAATTTTGATTTTTCAGAAAGCTATCAATTTTTGAGATTTTTTTGATTTTTGGTAGGACTAGTGAGTTGTGTAAAACTATTATGATTGTTCAATAAAATTTTAGCTTCCTTTCAAATTCGTGTATGTTAGTTGTATGAGAATTTTTCGGTCATGGTGCAAGTCTTAGTGACAATTTTTGAAGGAAGCTTTTTTCTTATATCCATGTCTTAGCTTGAGTTCTTGGTTGACACTTAAATGATTTCTATCTTCTATCACTCTTTTAGTAGTATTGATTTGCATCTGTTATTGGACTTTGATCAGTGTTTCAAACTATCTTTCTTTTCATGTCATGAATCATGATTGTTGAATGTCCTTCATTTCACATATATATATTTTTTCCAATTATTGTGTGGAGCAAGTTGTATTTGTTTTTAAGTTTTGCATCAAATGAGTTAAAACTTGACCAAAACCAATTTAGTGAATTGTGAATTTCAATTTTTTATTCATGCCATCTAAACTTCGTATTAGCATACAATAGAACCCCGAGACATTTGTGTCATTATTGGTGCACCTTGTGCCACAAGTTGTGCATATATAAACTTCTATGTCAAGTCTTTTTGCTATACCTGTCTTATTTCATCAGTAGTCAGCTCTAAGTACTCGTCGTGCTGTTTTGACATAACGGAGAAAAATTATGTATGTGGGCTCCTTTATATAGATAACTCAAGCTCCATGCACATTTTTTTTTGTGCGGTGGGTTAGAGACCCTTGTGCTTCTTGTCAACATGGTAGGAGAGTCATGTGTGTGTGTTGTCGTTTTTATATAGGTACATGAAGCCGCATGCATGCTTTTTTAAGAATGTTGGATTTGAAGACCTCTTGCCACATTGTCATAACATTGATTAGACATGTTTTTTTAAGTATGGTAGGAAGACCTTGGTACTCCCAACCTCCGTAGCAGGTACATGCTAGGAGGTTGTTGAAATTCTATCAGAATTTTGCTTTAAAAACAAAATAAATTTTGATTTATTTGGATAAAAACATAATACAATAAAATGGGAAATATAAATGGCAAAAATTTAAACTAAAATGAGCATTTAAATAATTATCGTAAATATTTTAAAGTATTAAAATTGAACATTATCAATAGTCGAGTAAAACTTACATGAGATTTGAAACTTCACTTAGAAAGGATGAGCAGAACCTTTTTATACTCCGAACCTTCAAAACGCAAAAAAGATTGACTTCATAACTGAATAAAAACGAACTGAATAACAATTATATTTATGAACATGAAAAGATGCCATGTGAGGCTCGTTTGAGTAAAATAAGTCATATGGACAAATTTCACCGCCTAAATGAAGCAAAAAGTTTTAATAGCATCTACCCTAAGAGTCAGAATTGAAATCTAATCTAAAAATACAATTTTATTGACACTGGATTTGCAACCCAATTGTACAAGTAGACATAAGATATTTTAAAAAAAAGCTTCAAGTAAAACCTTGAACACATTTTGATAATCAACATATATATGCAAAAATTCAAAATTTTGAATTATTCGGGACATAGTTAATGAATTTAAATACTTTAGAAATGTGTGCATGAATTGTGGGACTACTTTCATATGCATCGAAACTCATGCAAGTGTGCTTTACAAATGCATAGAAATTCACGCAAGTGTATTGATATCAGAGTTAACCCAAAAGCACAATGGAATAAAAATATTATTATTGAAATACAAAAGGGCTTACAGACAAAGACTCTTGACAATAGGAAACAACGACACAAACACAAAAGACAACCTAGGGCGAGGAACGAAGGTATAATTGGTATTGGAAACAGAGAGTGGTAGGTGGTCGAGATGGTTACGATAGCGAGGGGAAGGTGTTTTGGTGGCTGAACAACAAACATGAGGCTGTGGAGGGTGTGACAACGAGCAGGAACTGGAATGGGGGCGGTTGGACAACAACGATGCGGTGCCGATAGGGCGGCTGGACAACACGGATACAGTGCCACCTGGTGGCAACAACTTGGAAGGGAAAGGGTAAGCGACAATAGCAAGGTGGGGGCGTAGGGAGGCCAACAACAACTAGGAACTTGAATGGGGGCACCTGGTGCACGACAATGACTACCTGGAAGGGGCAAAGGGAAGCGACATCAGCAAGGCGGAGGTGCAGGGAGGGCAGCAGTAAGCAGGCGTGGTGGAGAAGGGAAGTAAAGATGTGGGGGCAGGCACCACCTTGAAACAGGATACAACTGGAGCACCACATTTTCTCGAATACAACCCTAGCAAGGGAAAAAACTCCGATGATAGAAAAGCTGAAGCAAAAACTGAACCCTAAAATATAGAAAAGACAAATAAATACTAGTAGATAGCTGGGAGAGGTGGGACCCCCTCCTAAATGGGCGAAAACCCTAATTCCTATGGTCGGTCGACCCTAATGCCCTCCTAGCTGAACAGGTTCAATCTCTAGGGGCGGCATTTGTTTCTACCAAGAAAGCCACATGTCAGTTTCCTTGGAGAGCTTCGACTTTTTTCGTTGAAGCTTCTATTTGCCCGTTGTTAGTGATGGAGCTGTTGTATCCTCCCGGTGATGAAGGCTCCTTGACTGCAGCCCGAAAAACTCTTAAATCTTGTTGATTATTGTCCTGTCTCTTAAAACACTTGAGAAACTTTCCTCATTCGTGAGCAACAATCCATATCGGTCTAATATTCTTGGAGCTCGCTACTAAACTAAACTGGCTTAGCGTGTCACATATATGCTGCTGAATCCTCCTAAACCTAAAATTGGCTCAACCTGATCTAAATTGAGGGTAGTCTGAATCTCTTTGAACGGTGGCGATCATGGTAGTAAGCTATCAAACATGAATTCCTGAAATTCTTTGTATTAGTTGTCCTGTTTCTGATACTGACTTTGCTGTCTCATTGTCATATGCCATCACTAAAGTGGATCCTCTTGATGTTTCTCTATAGATACAAGCACTTGTCACCCCAGGCTCCGTAGAAGGTAAGAGGATGACGTGCTTTCCATCATGTGCGAATGAGTAGATATTTTTGTTCACATCATATTGAGCCCTACAATCATACTGCCATGGTCTCCCCATCAAAAAGTCGCAGGTATCCATGGACACCACATCGCACTAAACTTGATTCCGCAGGTATCTCCCAATCGAAAACTCTACGAGACATCTCTTGTCAATGCTGACATTGTTCTCCATCTTCAACCACGTCAGGGAGTGCGGTTGGGAATGTCTCTGAGTTCTGAGGCTCAAATTGTCCATTATTAGTGTTGATGCCACATTCTTACTGCTATCTCTATCGATAATGACATCGCATACCTTTCACTTCACAGTGAAATGAGTATAAGATATATTGTGGCAAATCACTTTTGCTCCTTTGGCCCCTTAGTTTGAAAGACTCATCGAATCACAAGCATCTTGTCCTCATCTGGTGGAAGCTAATACTCTTCACCCCCCCTGTCCTTCAATTACTTTCTCATCGCTAACTTCCTCCACTACACCCTGCTCAGTAAATGATACAACTCAGCCCTTCGGGCAACTGGAGGCGATGTACCCAAATTCATGACATCTAAAGTATTTCTAGGTGGGACTATAGTGGATGTGTTATTTTTCTCAGGCTTCTCACTCTGAGGGCTTGGTTCTTATCCTGACCAGTCATCTCAACTCCTTGAGGCGTGCTCTTGCTGATGTCTCCAACTATAGTTGTCTGAATGGTGGTGGTTGTTTTCTTTGTTTTTTCTATCTCTCTCATTTAATGCTAAGGTTTGAACATCTCTCAAATAACCAATATGGCTGTAGTTGCACAATGTTACTAATAGTTGGCTTCAAGCCCCTCAGATATCGGGTTATAGTGTGTTTGTCTAGCTTGATTAACTTACTTTTGTTCTGCTGTTGGTCAAATTGTGTCATTAACTTCTTCATTGATGGGTCTCTTTATTGTAAATGATGGCGCCTGAGAAACTTATCCTGAAGATATTGAGGCAGTAAGTATTTTCTCTGCGTCGTCATCCTCATCTTCTCCCTCCCATCCAATAATTGTCATTTCTTTCCTTCTTGTTACTCTTAATTTTCTACCACAAAGAGGTGCACTTTTTTAATCTGATGACCGCAAACTTTTCTAAAACCGACTCAAATAAAAAAAAAATTATTTAATAAAAAAATTATTTTTTTTAAATTCAGAAATGACATAATCAACTTTCTTGAAGTCGATTTATCTGTCTCACGCATAATCAACTTTTGTGGTTTCGATTTCCTTTATTTTTCTTTTATTTTCTAACATTTCAAGAATAGGTGAAAAATAAGAAATGATGAAAAAGAGAAGTGGTGGAAAACAAAAGACGGTGAGAACGGGAAATAAAAAAAAAGATTTAATTATGCTAAAGTGAGATACAGAAGAATATTAAGTAATAATAATAATTTTCACTTCACGATTCACTTCACGTATAAATTAGTATTACTTATTTATTATTAATAATTATAAGTTTATCACTTCACCAATAAATATTATTATTATTTTTATTATAATTACTATCATTATTATTATTATTTCTATCATTATTATTTGTATTATTATTATTATTAATCTTTGTTTTTTTATTATTATGATTATGATGATCATTATTGTTGTTGTTGTTATTATGATTATTATGATTATTATTATTATTATTTGTATTACTATTAATTTTATTGCTATTAATATTAACTATTTTATTATTAATTTTATTATTTTTACTAATTTTTATTAGTATTTTTTTTATTTTTGTTAATATCATTATTATTATTATTGTTATTTAATTTTATCTATTATTGTTACTTTTATTATTAATTATTGTTTACTATTATTATGAATAAATGTTATTATTATTAGTATTATTTTAAATTGAAATTATTATTATTATTATAATTAGTGTGATGATGATGATAAAAATGATGCTTATTATTATAATTATTACTTCTATTATTATTTTTAATATTACTATTATTATGTCTATTGTTGTTATTATTAATATTACTATTATTATATCTATTATTACTATTACTACTAATATTTCTTATTTGTTAGTATTATTATTAGTATTATGTTGATTTTTTTCTCGTATGCATAGGCAAGAAAAAAAATAAAAAAATCCATAATAAAGTAAATGAAGTTGGTAAATAAAGAGTCAATAATAAAGATATAATCTGATAAGATGTACATCAAATTAAATGATGGAAAAAAAGTATATAAAATGTGTAGAACACATATGTCGTACTACCTCCTACGACGCTGTCTTAGCGACATCGCTTCACTACTAGATGTGTAGTGATCCGACGGTTGTCGTGGTCGCTGTCGCAGGTGATGCTGTTGTTGTTGGCCATACAAATGCTTAGGTGTTGGTGCAGATGACTGGTCCAAGGGATATGAAACAAATTGTTTCTCGTCGGATACAAAATCTGCATAAGACCCCCCATAATTGTTGATCCTGTAAAGGTACTGTCGCGTGGGGCATCCATAATCAGTGTTGTGATGGGGCGCTACCCGATGTTGCCCAAGTAGGCGGTGGAACTATGTAAGCGGTGGAACTATGTAAATCGGCCTAGGTCCATATTTTGACAGTGGAGGTGGTGGATCATCTGCATTCTTATCTCCGCTCTAGTCAGTTTGTGGTAAATCAGTCATATAGACTGATTGTCCATGCGGACACTAAGTTCCTCCATGTCATCTATAGTCGTTTGTTTTGGACTCTCATCCTTGGAGTCCCAATAAGGTGACGCAATTCTCTGTATCCATTATAAAACCATGCTACAAAAAAAATCACGCTTTATAATAAATATTATAGAATTTGATTAAAATAATTTAGTATATACTAGGGCTCACTGTACTGTAGACCTCGGGTAATATGTGTCAAGATGATTCAGTGGATCTCTCAGTAAATGCAATGTAGCCCATAACCGAGAACACTTCATATAGACAGCAACTGCTCGTTGATGATCCAGGCCTCTATAATGCCATGCCACAAGACGAGCTTCTCTATCATCCCATAACTCAACATATCGTCAATGGTAATCGACCCAGTCAATGCCGCTCTTCCCTCGTCCATCAACTCTGTGAAAGCCGAACTCCATCGAGTGAATATCAATACTTGGGAACCATGCAAACTAATGACTCTTTCTGGAAGGTGTCACTCTATACGTTGTGAACAAAAAATGGAACCCGAGCCTCCCAAACACCTGATCCTGAGGTGCATATATCATCAGCGTGATGAAGGTTCTCATCACTATATGGTTGCCATGTAACCTACAAAGCTTAGAAATAATGAAGTTAGTACTGGAAGTATTTGTTCGTAATGATGAGGTGTAATTAAAGAAAATTATAATACCTGAGAAAGCAAAAGTCTATTAAACTCATCACAGTACACCCGCATGTGACTAGGTAACTGCTTCTATACAAAATGCTCATTCCACCTATAAAAATTGAAAAGATTAGTTTACTTTATTGAATACAAATGAAAGTATTATTAAAGTATTACGTAAATTTTTTTACCTAAAACCCACACTCCTCCCATCTATCTCTGTTGGGTATGGAACTCATGGTATGAGCCTGTCAATGTGGAATCTCTCCTAGCACCAAACTTGAATTTGATGTAGACATCCTGCCATGTTCACCTGAGTAAGTTTCATTGCCTATCTCAGCTCCATACAAATTTCCCAATATTACTGATCGAATAGAATACTGGTAAAAAACTGATAAATCCTCTATCACTGGTAAATACCGTACGTGTATCTCCGAACTAGATATATCAGGAATCAATAATTACCCAAAAGTGAATAATATGTATGCTCAGGCATGTCTCGAAAAGGTAATATCGTCTGAATCTTTATAAAATTGTCTATTAAATGTCAAACTCAACCATTGTAGGGGTACACAAGTTCGTGCTTTAGCTTGCCTCATCCTGATCTCGCCATAACACCTACAACTTCTGGCTGGTGGTAGAGCATGTCTGGATTAGGGTGAGTGCCAAGTAAATCGTCGTGCTAGTTTGGACTCTCGAACCGATCTGTGCAGGGCCATCTACTCTGATGCATAGAATCATATAGACATCCTGTAAAGTGACTGTCATCTCCCCAACAGGCAAGTGAAACATGTTGGTCTTTGAAGACCAACGCTCTGCAAGTGTCGTATGTAGATAATAATCTAATTTAATGTACTTATGGTGATTGATGCAGTCCAAACCAATCTCTCTCAAAGTTGTAATAAAGCGTGGATATGAAATATGTTGCTCTCTCATCATAAGTAGATGCGAGCACGCTTCCAGAATAGTGTCTGTATAAATAAATTTAACTTAATTGTTAAGAGCGGACATACATATGACATCAATTGAATTAAATATTAGGATTGATCAAATAACAGCTCATCAGGGTGTGCAGCTTTTTGAGTCCCACGTAGGGGAGCAATGTCAGGGTGCACCTCTTTAGGCGCTGACCCAATCTGAGGGTCCTTGTTAGGTTGTTTCATATGGCTTCGTGACTTCAATGATCCACCCCTTCCATGCCTATTGTCTGTCATGGTGTTTACTTGTAGAAGATGAAACAATTGTCAATTAAAATTTATTATCAAGGTAATCGTATCATTCAACTCATGTTAATCAGAAATTTTTTGGGTTTGATTGGCAAGTAGATTTATTGTGCCCTGCAGTACGACACAAACTACATATATTGTGTCTCAAAGAATTACGTTCATCCACATCTTTATATAATGCTTTGTATGGGGTCTCAGTTCTTCTAAAATTTGGGGGTGCTCACATAATAATTTTAATTCATGGATCAAAATCAAGCCACAATGCTCATTCAAGTACTCAGATGCATACCTCATTTTGAAAAACTTAACAGTATAATAATGAGAGATATGATAAATGATTCGCACGTCTATGACCTGAAGCTGCCATAACATGTGAGGAAAGCATGTGATAAGCCTCTTATCGTCCGCAACTACGCCATAACCTCCATCTGCATGTAAGTCAACTCTAGAAGAGTGAACTGAAATCGTAGACCTCATACTCATGAAAGTTAATACGAGTTGGTTACGGAAATCTTCTAGCCTAAGCTTCATATTGTTGAAGAGTATTGCTTACTCTAGAGGCAATAGGTGACTCGTTTACCGCTTCGAGATCCTATGATGTGCTATATCATCTAAGAAATAAAGATATGATATTATAGTATATAGAGCATACCAATGCTTGAATAGGAAGTCCTCTCGCTTGATGAAGGACGCTATTGAAACATTCTTATGCGTTAGTTGTCATTACTCCTTACATTTGTCCACCTTGTTACATCTCCAGAGATCAACCAATCACATGTCTCTTGTTTTACATTATGAATAATAGTCATATGCTGGCTTAACAATCTAAGATCATCCGTGTTTTTTGTTCAATACATCTTATGACACATCGTCTCTGTGTCGCCCATGCCCATTTTGTCTAATTAATTTTTTAAATTTTTCTCTGAGGTCCCTCAAATAGAATCTATGAGCTGCTCATGAAGAAATCTCCCTACATCCATGAACAATCCCAGAGTGTCGATTTGAAATTATGCAATGGCTTGGTCGTGATGCAACTATTGGTAGAAGCTCAAATACATTCTTAGAAATCGTATCTAAGATTCATTGCACTTTGATTCAACAACCACGAATGCCAAGGAAAAAAGAACTTTATTTGCATCAACGCCAACAACACTGAGTAAAGTTCCCGATATTTACCCAGCAAGAATGTGCCATCGAGACTCAATACAGGCCTGCAACTACTCCAACCATCTATAGATGGCCCAAAGGCTCAAAAAAGGCATTCAAAGTGTGATGTATTGTCAGACTGAATCCTGTAAATTGACCTTGACATTGCATTGCAGATGGTTGTCATCAACTTATAAAATGAGTAGTTTGACTCCTCCCAACTACCAAATATTGACATGATAGTCTCTCGTCTCGCATCCCAAGCCTTCATATATGATATTGGAATGTTGAATTTGACTTCCATTTGTGCTATAATCTGTCGGGGCTTCAGATCAAACTGACGTTTAACAATAGAAATAATGTATTAACAAATCAATTTGGAAGTACACTACCCATCAGTTAGACTCCTGTGTGCACATGTGTGGTTGCCATTAATAGTTGATATCTTTCATGCTCTCAAAAGTTTCTTGCTTCTTGTTGCATGTAAATGCCAATGGCACGGTCTAGATGGATGATTGTGGTGAAGATACATAATACTTTACTGAGATTTATTGGAATTTATAATTCGATACTCGATGTTGTTGATTACACATTGTAAATCTTTCTTGGTTGCACTAATCATATTCTCGTATAACACATTTGGAATTTGTCCCTCAAATGCTATATATATGTGGCATGTTAGAGCATCATAAGTGATATCCTCATCCTTCTCATCTATTGTACGACATGCTCTACTATAATTATTGTTTGAAATCATAGCATCTAATATTGTGGCATTATTTATAGAATGCATCCTGATCAAGTAACCCATAATTTCAATTACATCTGCCTCCACTGGTGCATCTACTCTAATGTCAGAATCACTCGCCGAGTCATTGCTTGTGGTACTATCCATTGTCTCGTATCCTTCTCTTACTTGACTACCGTGAGTATCATTTTGTGCTCTTCCATCAACTTGTACACTTGGATGATGAATCAGTTCAACGCTTAAGAGTCTAGCAGGGTTGTGAAGTTTGCCAATTTTATTTTATGAATAACTAAATCATGCATATACACATATTTTATAAGTGAATTGAAATTGAGAATGCCTATATTCTTGATAATTCATCAAATATGATTCCAGGAAGTCCATGTATCCACAGGGCGTATTTTGAGAAGGGCCAGCTACAGTTGTGGGTACAATGGAATGTCACTCTGTGTAGCACCATCGTAACTCAATTTTTGCGTAAAGTGCCAAATTTTGCTGCACGACCTCATGTAATGCACACTTTGTCATATCATCGTCTTCAATTGGTGTTGCAAAAAATCCTTAATTGATAAGAAACTTGCATATCATGGATACATTGTGTGTTTGATGATCACCCTTTAGAGCATGAATTATTCTACGACGTAGTTGCACGAAGGTAGATTGTGTCGGGACATGAAGAGGTCGGTGATTACCTCTAACATAACTAGGTTCAAAGTCATCAGATATAACTAATTCGCCTCGTTAAATAAGATGAAGGTTGAAAGCTATCGACTCATATTTTCTATTCAACCTACGTAATAAAATCTAGGTTGGATACAATAGAATGTTAGTGTTTAAGTGTGTTTTCTTTTCAACATTTCTAAGTGAAATGTGTGTTTTCTATTCAACATTTCTTAGTTGAAAGTTGTCTTCATCACATTTTATTTATTTACATACATAACACTAAAATATACCACTTTTGTTTTTGTCTTGTAGACTTAAATAACCAACTTTAATTCCTAACAAGTTAACATGATCCTTGACTTGATTTTTTGTTATAATTTTCATCTTTTTTTTTGATAATATTATAGCAAATGCACAGCTTAAATCTCTATTCATGGCTTATAAATATGACTTAAGATAATTATAATATTCCAATAGATTTTAAAGTCCAATAGGCAAACAATGTATTCGTTACAAACTGCTAATTTACATTGCCTTGAGGATCTTCCCAATTCTATTATGTATATTTAGAATTTTTTTTATAATAGATTCGATATATAAATGTCCTTTTCTTGTAGATGGAGCTCTTGAATTATTTACTCTTTAAAGTTATTATATGAGTTATCTTAAAGTATAAATTATTTCACCATTCTTTTGAAGTTGATCATGAGGACCCCTAATATACTCTTATTTAATGTTACAAGAAAAATCACTCTCATTAAGTCCAAAATCCTAATAAACATAGCATTTATAAATTTTAATAAAATGGCATCTATAAGCCCTAATATACCTTTGAAGTTAATTTCTTTACATGTTGGCTATAAACCCACGCTTTAATAGAATAACTGTAGACATATATGTGATTTAAATAATTTTCTTCATTATGAACTACTTAAATGAAGCCTTGTCCAAAACATATGTTCACACATTTAGCGTGCTCCACTCCAAATAATTAAAAAGGAATATTAGAGTTAATAATCTCCTTCTTTACAATATTCATTATCTTGTGATTTTTTCTTTCAATCAATTCATTTTGTTGTGGTTTTCTCAGCATGATTGAATGGGCATTCTTATTTTCTTTTTGAAGAATTATGTAAAATTAACATGCACAATTTTAATTGCACTTCCCATCCTTAGGAGAACTAACAATAATTATTATTTTTAGTATTAATATTTTCACTTCATTCTTATTATTATTTATATTATTTTTAGTATTATTATTTTTTATATTATTATTATTAAATTTAATAATATAAACAAAAAATAAAGAATAAACTTAAAAATAATAAACTCATAGAAATAATAATAACATAAATAATAATACATATCATTATAATATTGATGATTATCAATAATACAACTTTTACATAATCTTCATACTTTATTTCAATCTCATTTTCATCAAATTGTGATGAATGAAGCAAATTCCTCTAAAAGGCAAATTCAAGTTTTGGGGAGTCCATCATGTCGATTTTTATATATATGTTTTTTTTGCAGTGTGATTTTATCAAAATAATTTTTACTTAAGTCGCATTTAAAAATATCTTGTAAATTCAATACTTTCTAATAAACTTAAATTCATATAACATAAAGTAAAATAACAATGAAGTGAAAAATCAAACAATGAGACGCTAGAAATGTTGACATTAAGGATGCATAATAGAAGAACCTTAAAAAAATAATAGAATTGTACAGAAAAAAAATTACAGAGAATTAAATGAATAAAAATTACAGAAATAAGAAAATAAAAAACCACTAAAAAATAAGAGCAAAATTAACAAAATACCACCTAAAAATTAGAACTCTATTTAGTGTCTATACAAAATACCTCACATCCTTACAGGATTTATGATTTGATTCATGTATTTTCCTAAGCCAGCCATCTAAGCATTAATCTCTACAGCCACCCCATGCTGCCAGCGAAAAACAATTTAAATCCCTCAAATAGGATTGCTTTCTGCCAAGCCCGCTATCTGATTGTGTCGTTCCTAAGATATATATATATATATATATATACATACATACATACATACATACACATGTCCTCTCCCACGCTCAACTCTGCTAAATTTTCAACCCATGTCGAATCCTAGCAACTCTTATCGCATAAGATCATTTCCTTTCCTCACATTTCTTCTCCGGCGTCATCTCTCCGTCATCGTTGGCTCGCTCTGCTTTGACGTCGACTGCGGCTCGCGTCTGCGACTTTCGAATCCGACAGAGTTCGCATTTGCTTCGTCGTCTCTGTTCGATTTCGACGCCGACAAGTTTGCACGTTTCATATATCTTCTTTGGTTCCTGTCTTCTGCGCGGCTTTCTGTGCGGCATTCTGCGACTTCGCCCATACCGTCTTTGGCTCGTCATTCATGTCCTTTGACCGACATAACAGGTCTTCTAATTGCTGTGATGGAGCTTCCTTCTTCTTTGGTTAAACCTGACAAAGCCTCTTTTGCCCACATAGTGGGTAATCCTCAGCTGGAGACGACGGTTGTCTTCCACTCAAGTTATAACGAATATCGTGATGGTACAGATGAATGCCCATTTATTAAGAATGCAAGCAGGAAAAGTGAGAAAACAATACTCTTTTTCTCGGAGTTAGAAATTTCAATCCTGACTGACAAATTCAAGTTTGTTCTTATTGAAAAATTTCAGTGGGGGCACCTATCTATGGAAGTTATCAGGAAAAGTTTTGATGATCTCAAATTAGCAGAAAAGTGAAAAGTGTGGCTCATGGATGAGAGAGATATATTGATTTAATTAACCGTGACTGAAGACTAGACTCAAAGTTTCTCCAAAAAATATCGCAACATTACTGGTAAATCAACGAAGCTACTCAAGTGGTCTCCTGATTTTGACCCCAATCATGAACCTCCTATTGTATTAGTATGGTTCAGTCTACCAGGTCTCAAGTTACACTTTTTTTATCATCAGGTTCTTTACTCTATTGGGGTTATACTTGGGGACGCTATGAAACTAGATCTACTAACTTTTAACCTAACCAAACCTTATGTGGCCAGAATGCTTGTGGAAAGATATATTACTTTACCTGATGTTACTGAAGTCTCGTTGGGCACAACTCATAATGGATATTGACAACAAATCATCATAGAGCATAGACTGCCTTATTGTTCTCATTGTAAGATGTTTGGGCATACACTTGATAAATGTCATAACTTTCATTCTAATTTGAAATCTAAAGATCAAGTGAATAAGGATGGATCTAATCCCACTACTCTGGACATATTTGTTCCATCTGGGAGAAAGCTACCACATGATAGGTTTTGGATATCGCTAAAGATCAACCACCTACCATTTCTGCTAAGAAGGTGCAAACTGATCCTCTACCCAACATTGCTGTTCCTGATGAAGAACATAATAATACAGGTACAGATCCAAAAGTGCTTATACCACTCACTGTTATTGAAGAAGACTCATATGCCAAGACACGAGAGTGCTCATTTGATTCAATCATAGATTAGTTGGTACAACAAGCAGTTATTTCTAATGTTCAACATCCTACACATGTCCGACACACTTTAGACAAATCCAGTGATCGGGCGAGTCAATCTTCGGATGTGTAATGAAAGGTCTATTCCAGGAGAAAGAAGAAGACTGGAGGCCGACTCGAGCTTGGGAACTTATCGGATGATACTTTGGTCACTACTGACAATGACACTCATCTTACCAATTTATTAGCTGGCTCCTTTCCTGGAACTAGAGACAGAGGCAAAGCAAAATTGTGTCGCTCTCTAGCTACCTAATACTACATTTTTTGTTTTTTTTCGTTAGGTCTCTTGTAATTTTCTGTATTTTCTCTTTTTGTGGAACCATTTGTATGTGGTGGTTATCGTGGGTGAAGGATGCTTGCTTAAGTCATTCCACACAATCTATATGTATCCTTATTTTTTTTAATATATTAGCCTTTGGGCTTTCTAAAAAAAAAGAATATATATATATATATATACACACGCGCTCGTCAATCTCCTATGCAATCATCGTCTCATCCTTCGCGCCCAGCGATGCAAGGCTTCGGTTTCGTCGTCGTCTCCTCCTTCGCGCCTAACAACACAAGGCTTCAGTTTTGTAGTCGTCTCCTTCGCGCTGCTTCGAGCCCAGCGACGAAACCGCGGCGTCTTCCAGCTTCTGCGGTTTCGTCATTTCCTCCGCGCCATTTCTGTGGTTCGTGTCTTCTGCCTCGTCTAGCTTTGGTTTGCTGAGATTGCCGCTGCGGTTTCAAAATCTGTGGTTCGTCTTCTGCGCAGCTTCGCCTCGACTCGTCTTTTTTTGCCCTCGACCCGAGTTGCAGGGTTTTTCATTGTTGTGATGAAGCTTCCTCCTTCGGTTGAGCCCAGTAAAACCTCTTTTGCTCACATTGTGGATAATCTTCAAGGGGAAACGACAGTTGTCTTCCCCTCAAGTTATAAGGAGAATCGTGATGGTAGAGGTGACTGCCCCTTTATTAAAAATGTAAGCAGGAAGAGTGGGAAGGCAACACTATTTTTCTCTGAGTCAGAAATTTTAACCTTGACTGACAAATTCAAATTTGCTCTAATTGGAAAATTTTTGTGGGGAGACCCAGTTATGGAAGTTATCAGGAAAAATTTTGATGACCTCAAATTAACAGTAAAGTAGAAAGTGGAGCTCATGGATCGAAGACATGTTTTGATTCAGTTAATCGTTTTTGAAGACTACACTCATATTTTCTCCAAAAAATATCTTAATATTGCTGGTAAACCAATGAAGCTACTCAAGTGGTCTCCTGATTTTGACCCCAATCATGAACCTTCTACTGTACCTATATGGTTTAGTCTACCTTGTCTCAAGCTTCATTTTTTTCATCATCAGGTTCCCTACTCTTTTGTTGTCATACTTGGGGACCCTATAAAGCTAGATCTACCCACTTTCAATCTTAACAGACCTTCTGTGGCCAGAATATATATGGAAAGAGATATTACTTTGTCTGATGTTACTGAAGTCTGGTTAGGCACAATGCATAGTGGATATTGACAACAAATCATCATGGAGCATAGACCTTCTTATTGTTCTCATTGTAAGATGTTTGGGCAGTCTTGATAAATGTCACAAGCTTCACCCTAATTTGAACTCTAAAGATCAAGTGAATAAGGATGGTTCTAAGGATATATCTGTACCACCTGGAGAGAAAGCTACCACATGACAGATTTTAGTGTCTGATTCTATTGCCCCTGTTGTTACTGTTACTACGAGTGATGTGATGATGACACCTTCAAACCCCATAGAAAACAATACTGATGGACTATTACCTACAAATGATAGCATTCAGACTGATAATCAGGAGAGCCTCGTAGCTCCACTTCTTCAGGAAGTATCCAGTGTAGAGGCAACTCATACTTCACATATACTAGAACCTATTATGGGTATTACGGTTGGTATTCCTTCTGCTTCAGCTCTACCACTCCATCAGACTGATTCTTCAGATGAGGAATGACAGGTCTATTCCAGGAGGAAGAAGAAGAATGGAGACCGACTCCAAATCGGGAACATATTGGATGATACATTGGTTACTACTGTCAATGACAATCATTTTACCAACTTATTAGCTTGCTCCTTCCCTAAACTAGAGGCAGAGGCAAGACCAAATTAGGTCGCTCTCTAGCCACCTGATACTATGTAATTCGACACTGTTAGGCTTTTTATTGTAGTATCAAATATATTTTCTGTTTTTGAAACCTTTTGTTGTTTTTTGTGTGGACAGCGTGCCATGCTTGGGCCCTCCCACACATTATATCTGTATCTTTTTTTTTCTATTTAATATATTAGCCTTTTTTGGGCTTTCAATATACATACATACATACACATTGTATCTGTATCTTTTTTTTTTCTATTTAATATATTAGTATTTTTTGGGCTTTCAACACACACACACACACACATACATACATACATTAAAACGGCTTGATTAAATATGATTTGAATGGAATGTTTAAAAAAAGTAGTACTAATTTATGCGTGTGAAGTGGAAAATTATTATTATTACTTATCATTATTTTGTATTTCACTTCACCATAATTATTTTTTTTTTGTTTCTCGTTTTCACCGCCTATTGTTTTCCACTTTTTTATTATAATTTTCCATTTTTGGCATATACTTGAATGTTAGAAAATAAAAAAAAAAGGAAATCGAAACTATGCAAATCATTTATGTGTGAGAGAGATAAATCAACTTCAAGAAAGTTGATTTTGTTGTTTGAAAAATGTTTTTTTTTAACAATTTTATTAAATCATTTTTTAATTTTAATCATTTTTTAATTTTAAACAATTTTATTAAATCATTTTTTAATTGAGTCAGTTGTAAAAATTTCTCGTACATACTAATTTTTCACCTTTGATTTTCTTTAAAGCGTCACGAGCTTCCTTTTTACTAATGCGGCAATAAAAAAAAATATTAACAATATTAAGATAGTTAAGGTTGATTGTATTTTTAAAAACTTCATTGAAAAGTTTATCAAAATAGATCACCGACCTATGTTAAATATTTTCTTCTAAGAAAAGTACTTTGTGATTTTGATTTTTAATACAATTTGCTATGAAACGGTTTGTAAAACGTATAACAAATGACTCTTGAAAATTCGTTTGTATCCTCATGTGTAAATATTTTAAGAAGTTTTAATTAAATAAATAACATTCTATTTTTATAGTTACTGTTATAGAGATAAGAAAAAACATTTTGTTAATTAAAGATCATTATGTCTATATTGTGGTGAATATAATTTGCAAATTGGACTCGTTAACATTTTCATAAAAAATATTTAAAATTTATTGATTAAAGCTTCAACTTGTATATTTTTTAAGTACTCTTTGTTGTTTTCTTAACCAATAATTTATAAAATAATTGAAAAATCAAAATAGCTTAAGAAAACAAATCTTAGTAGATGTATTTGAGCATCTATTAATAAAATATATAGTTTTATCAATCTATGTAAATAATTACTCACTTAAGAGAATTTTGGTTGATTCATTAGTACACAATACTCTTGGTTGTTACAAAAGGTACTAATGGTTAGTAGGGGAATTTATTTAAAATCTCACTCTATACTTGATTTTTTGCTTTCCTACCAGTGTTGTTAGCCGACTTATGAATAACTTCTCAAGGACACTTTGATGGTGATACTAAAATGTCTTAAAAGAAGGCACCTCAAAAAGATTTATCCTTCAAAAAGGGTGTTAATACAGGTATAGAAATATTCGCTAATACTGATTGGGCTGGATTTATATCGATTGGAGCTTTTTCTTTTATTTTTGTTCTTCTATATGATGAAATTTAAATATATGGCTCTTGATCAATCATAATATGAAAACCTTACTCCTAGCTAGAGGCAGTGTTTTTAAACCCTGATATTGTGCCACATGAGCAATCCATAATAGTTGCAGCCTGGCAAGCACCTCCATTGGATATAAATGCTTGCAAGCCATGTGATCAGCCATCTTGGTAACCCTCCTACCTTCCATAAGCAAACAACTACTATTTCTTTGTGATTAATGAATTTTTAGATCTTGAATTGATTACAATTAATTAGGCTAATTATTTTTCTTTTTTTTCATCCTTTCAAAATATGTTTCTCCTATAAGCATTAAATATCATATTTATTCTACCCATTAGAATATGAAAATATGAAGTATTCTTCTTTCATATTACTCAAACATATGCTATCGTGTGCTCGCCAAACAATAGGCTGTTTACAATTAACCTAGTTTAGTGAGTTACCACCATGCAAATTCTACTTCTGCTCCTCCATGATGTGAAAATAGTCATTTTTGTCTACTTCGCAAAAAACATACTCTTTACATTTGATTCATATGGTACCAGGTTCGGGATAAGGGACTTTGGCTAGCCACTTACGAAGATGTTCCTATCTCTAGGAGAGGGCTGATTTTTCCAAGTATGTTTCCTTCTGATCAAAGTTGCACGAATAAGTTGCTTTTTGATCGTCAAGAAGAGAAAGCAACTATGGTCAACACACCAGTTGAAAATTACTGCAGCTTTGAGTCAAAAGATCATCTCGTAAATATAAAAAATTGTGATAATGAATCAGAAAAATTGCAAAATGATGACTCACAGGTTGATATAAGTAAAGATTCTATTGAAGGAGAGGATGCCATAAGAGTTGGTGCTTCTCAAGATAACATTAATGAAACAAAAACTAGAGTTTCAAGTCTTGATCTTGAACGTTGCATGAGGATACTTCCTCATGATCAAAACAGCGGAGCATTTTTCATTGCAGTTCTACATAAGATTTCATCATTAACTGGTATTCTTTTTTATTCTAATCAGCCAAGTAGTCTTCAAAATTATTTCATCTATTAACAAGTGTTTTTTTTTTCTAAGATATGCGTGCATACGACTTTATTCTTATCTGTATACATATCTAATGTATGCCAACTTACATATGCATGGAAAGGTGTGTTTCACTTTTTAAAAGTAAAAGTTGTGGTATTTTTTATGTGATATGAAAGATTTTGGTGATAGGAATGTAAAAATCAAAGTGTAGGTGATAGAAAATAAGAATTGGGTGGTATGCATTTTCTTAAAATTATTTTACTCCATATACTAGTCATATAATCGTGCCATTTATATTGGTCAGTTGAATCTGTCAAACGGATTGGTCAACCTAAAAGGAGGCATGACGCACAAAAAAACACTGAATTCAAGGATGTTTCACAATATACCCAAAGTGTAGAGGAAGCATCTTCTGCTCCAAATTCAACTGATGAATTATCATCTGTGGCATCAGATGAAAAATTATTGTTGCTCGACAAGGTTGCGGATGACATTTTGAATACTAAACAGTCTAAAGGAAACACACAAATGCAAGGCAAGTGGAGAGGTATCGACCCTGTTGTGTTTTTCAGGGATGAAAACACGATCAACAGTATTCTATCCTTCTATGGTATCAGTGATTCTTTTCTGCTCGATAGCCATCTCATTACCAGAAACGGTGACGCCAATCATGTGAAGAGGATCTACTACATATCGAAGTCTGTTCATGAGATTGTTGAACTGAATTTCAAAGTTGGACAAAAACTGAAGATAACTTCGCTTGGTCTGAAGGTTTTTGTAAGTATTGTTTAGAAGCTATGTTATGTGTGTATTAATCTTTGATTTTTTTTTTTTGCCTGTGTTTTTTCATGCCAACCGTTGCCTTGTTAAAATGTTGATATGCTTTTTGACATGTGTAGTTCATATGAATTAAATCCTGTAAATTGTTCTCATTATCATTCATTGATTTTGATTCTGCACCCTTTATCTAAGAAGCTTGAGGGGTCTTTTTTATTTTTTTGGAAATATGGAATCTGTAAATTTGTAATTACTTCGATTCTTATGTTCGATTTATTTATTTTAGTGACATAGAAGTCTTGATAACCATCAACATTAGCTTTTTTCTTCAATATGTAATTTACTGCTAACATTTGCCTTACATACATACACATTTACTCGACTATGTGCATCCTTCAGATCAATAAAAATCATATGAAGATCATTTCTTTTAGCTTTATACTTCTACATTAATTTCAATGGCAAAGATAAAGAGGCCTTGTTTCTACCTTACTTTGAATTAATAAGAATATACAGATGATTATGAGTTTTAAATCTAAATTTGGTTTAAATTTTGCTTAAATTTTATTCAAATATACTTTTGAACTTATTATTTTTTTTTTTCAGAATTAGGATAATTTGTATTTAATTTTATAATAACCTTATTTTATGTTGGGGTTCTTGCATACATAGTATTCAAAAAACTATTATTTACATATTTCGCACCCCAAATTTCTAGTTTAGAAAAAAAAAAAAAAACACCTCAGTTAACGACATCATAGCCTGTCTCGCTCAGCCACACTCCCATGCCTTGTGTTTTGCCTTCCTTTTCCTCCGACGAAGTCCCATTTGGACTGGAGTTCGGATTCCAAATTCATGCTTGTAATTTATTAGGTTTTGAGATGATTATGCTGGCGAGTTTTAGTTGAGCTCTTTTTGAGAACTGGTTGAGCTCTGCTCTGTTCTAAAAGCTTTGTTTTGGGACATAAAAACTGCTTGAGCTTGATAACAATGGCGTGGTCAGTGGAATGACTAGCATTCGAAGTCGGACGGTGTTTCGACGAGCTGGAGCTGCGCATAGGCAGCTTTGATTGCAGATATTCAGGCAAAGTGTTGCAAGGGCTTAAATTTCAAGGTGATTAGAGAGAAGTAGAATGCAGGAAAATTTACTGTTGGGAAAGTTATCTATGACTCTTCTTGGTGCCGACCAACACCCCCTTCATCGCTGACCATTCAGTCTTAATCGCCGTTTGTGTGCCGGGAAAGTAATCTACAACTTCTCTTGGTCGCATCAACGTCAGCGATCTCCATGATCGATGAAACTCAGAATTCGGCGGATGTGAACGGAAGGTGTGATTGTTAGGAGCTTTTAAGTTTTAGGTGTTTTTTTTTTTGTAAATTAAAATTTTCAGGTGTGAAATGTTTAAATAATGATGTTTTGGATGATATGTATGTAAAAACCCCTTTTATATTTTATGCATTCCGGTCAAAATTATTGAAGCATACCTAAAAATTAAACAAATAAGTCAGCATTAGATTTTATTCAGTTATAAAGTTAGTTTCTCCATTCTTAACAAGTGCATATCTTAATTTTGAAGTTCAACCATTCTATTCCAATGCAAATATTCCTTTTGATCTCTCTCTCTCTCTCTCTCTCTCTCTCTCTCTCTCTCTCTCTTCACACTAGTCATCAATAACTACTGATGTGACATTGAATGGTTAAGTTTACTCTTAGGTTGAACAGGCCGGAAGAGCTTAAAAGCTTCTTCAGAGAGTTATCTTAACCGCATTGATCCCCTCTGCCTGACATATTTTCTCAACTCAAATCTCTCTTTGCATCCAAAATATGTAAATTTTAGGCTTTAATAAATTCTGCAGTATCAAATATTGGGTGGTGATGCTCATATCAAAAATTCCATTGGAGTATAAAAGTTTAAGCAAAATATTCAAGTGGCAATTAAGTACATATCACTCAATTCCTATTTATTTAGTATTTACGGATCTAACACCTAAAATTTGTTTTTTACATTTATATCATCCAAAATGTACCTTTTCATGCATAGATAATTTGGCTTATATGTAAAAATTGAAGTTTAGATGTTAGATATGTGATTACATAGGAATTGGGTGGTATATGTGTACATCTTCCAATATTATGCCCTATTTTGAAAGATACGGTCAACAATTTTGCCATGAAAGCCTATTGATAATTATAGACTTAGTGATTGAAAGTCTGCTTGTATATTTGGTATAGAATGGTCACAGGTTACTGTACTAACAACTTCTACAATTCAGTCATTTTTTTTACCATACTTGTCATAATTATCTTAGTTCTTATGTGCAGCCTATTTGGCCTAATAGTTTGGTGATTTGTTTCGAAGCACAAGGCCTTCATTTTAAGGTTTAGCGCCTACAGATGTGTGCGCGAGTTTAAATAATAATTTAAAAAGAAAAAGAACGGGCATTTACATACATAGCACACAATTCTTATGTATTTATATATGTCACACCTAAACTCTCATGTTTACACAGATCACTCAAATTTTTAATATCACATAAACATAGCACTATTATCACTTTTTCAAAGTAGAATACATATTTTTCATGCATACGTTTACAGAGGTTTAGTTGGGAGCTTTTTAAATACATAAGAATTGTAAGCTGGGATATCAGTTCTAGTGCAGGTCATTTTCCCTATATATATATATATATATATATATATATATTTTGAGATTCTTCTCTTTGTTTCAACCAACATGTTATGTACTTGGGCATGGTTTCCCTACATTTACTTTTGTTTATACTGATTCAGGAGAGGCAATCCTCCAAGGATGCCTCAGCAAAATGCAATTTTCGGCTGTCATCGGAGGGCCTACCATTACTTCTTCCTTACATTGGTAGACAGATTCTGCGTGCATCCTTAGCAGATTTTCGTCACCTTCTACAGTATCGGACGATCAAATTTCCTGATTTCGTCGATGCCGACTTTCGTGAGAAGGCATCTGCTCTAATGCCAGGTTGTTGTGTAATAGTTCTGAAGGAAGGTAAGAAAAATGACAATGTTGAATTATTTGGCCTTAACCATTTTATCTGATTTATTGATGAAAGATTTACATACATACCACTTAATTGCTATGTATTTACGTGTCTAGCACCTCAACTTCACTTTTTACATACATACCGTCTTACCTATGCATAAAAGTATTTATTTCACTTTTTAAAAGTTATAATGATGGAATTTTTTATATGGTACGAAAGATTGGAGCGGTATAAATGTAAAAAGCCAAGTTTAGCTGTTAGATATGTAAATACATATGAATTAAGTTGTATGTCCCTTATTGAATTATATTTGCCACAGGAGACGAACAAACTCGTAAATTTCGGGTGGATTCGTCGGCCATAGCCATAGTTTGCTGGAAAGGGAAAGCCAACCTGAGCATAATGGTTTCTCAGTTGGATTCACAACAGCTGCTCGATAGGCTTGCAGTGCGTTTTGGAAGCTGGAAAGATTCAGAGCCTGCTGAGAGTCATTTTTTATCAGAAGAAAGTAGGAATTCAGTAATGGAGTTTGCTGAAACGGAGTTATCAGAAGCTGAGCAAGTAGAAGCTTTGGAAGAAGATTAGGAAAACATTTGTGGAAAAAACAGTGTTTGTGGGGAAGAAAGAGGAGAGTTTTGATGTTTGAAGTGTTTATGCGTTGAGTTTGGTGGTAGATGTTCTTAAGTTTGATTTTAGTTAAGTTTAATTTTTTTTAAATGTTTTATTCGTCTGAAATCAAGAAATTGTGCCTATTGATTTTGAGTTTGTTTTTGATTTTTACTTCTGATATTGTTTTTTATTAAATGATCATTGGTGTTTAGGGGCATTTACATGCATACAATCCTATTGTTAAGAATTTAAAAAATAAACTATTTTTTGCTTTTGCTAAAACGAACCCTTCATTGGAAATGCAACTTTTAAGTAAGGTATGAGAGTAGGTGCATTCAAAGTTGAGGTAATTAGAGTTTCCCCCCCAACTTGATTGACAAAAAATACAAATAGGTTTATAGTAATGCCTTTACTAATGAGAACATATTTGATTTTTAAGCCACAGTGGATAGTCTTCCAAATATGTAAAACAAAATTATAGGAGTATGCTTTAAATCAAACCAGATTAAATCAATATACTTTTGGGTGGGCCTTATAGTCAAAAAACTAAACCAACTTTTGAGAATAAGGTCAAACTCTTTCCAAAAGCAAGATAAATGATTATCCACAATTGTAACATTGATAATCTTGTGCATATAGTGAAGATGTGCATTAGAGTAGGATGCAAGAGATATCCCATTACGAATGACAACAAAAATTTTCGTCTTAAGAGGTAAATTGAACTAGCTCAAGACTTGCTTGACATAAATCTCATAAAGAGGTGATCCAGAAGTAAAATGAAAGCTTGCTGTCAAGAATAACAGAAAAGGTTCTAGCAACGATTTTAGTAAGGTCTCTCCAAAAGGAGAAAATTTCGATCTAGTCTTGGACCAGAGACACCTATAATGATTAATGCATCACTTAGAGAGGTAGGAATTAGATTTATATAGTCACATTATTTTGGGCTTGCACATGAGATTAATATTATATAGGCTGGGTAAGCCCAAGCCACCATAAGGTTTAGAAAGAGAAAGTTTCCTCCCAAAAATGGTTTGAAGCTTCTACTCCACCCCATTATGATGTAAGAAATTACTAAAAAGAGAAGTGATTTTCCTCTTCAAGCCTTTAGGGGCTGTGACGGATTCCATATGGTGGTTTTAATAAATTGCAATCTCCTTGCAATATATAAGTATTTTTGCTCCAACGAGATAACCAAGTGTAAAGTTAATCAAGCAGTTTATTACAATACAAATAAGTCACTTTAGTTTGCTCAATAACCACACTTAAGTAGTCCCAAATAAAAGGAGTATTGTGAAATCCACAAGCATTGCAAAGAAGTTCTTGGGTAGAAGTATCCATATAATTAATAAAAAATATAGCAGATTTAACATTATTAGCACTTAGATTGGATGCCTTATAGAAGTGATTCAAAGCATGGAAGAGATGGTTAATGGTGGTGATGTTAACCTTGCCAAAAATAAGGATGTCATCATCGTAGATGATGGAGGAAATATTGTTGTTTGTAGAGCTTGAGAAGGCAACCAAGCTAACCCAAAAGTGAGAAAGCATTCATAATCATGACAACTAAGTAAGGAGAAAAATGGAACCATTATCAAAGCCCATAGAAAGAAGGAGACAAGCCCTTAGTCTGAATATATTATAAGGGCAAAAAAAAAAAAAAAAAAAAAACTGATCAGCATCTATATTCATGCATTACAGGAACAAATAAGGAAATTCACGTCTCTTTTTTCTATTATAAGAAAAAGAACAACTTTCATTATCCAAAGCTTTCTTTATGCCTATCTTAGAGTAAAGGTTTTCCTTGAACATTAGGAATTAAAACTAAGGAAAATTTCGTTAGCTAGTATAACAGTATCAGTAATGTCTTAATCCTTGTGAAATCAGCTTGAGTAGTGAATAAGATTAAGCATCATATATTTAGTTCTACTACCTAAATTCTTGTTAATCATTTGGTAAATGGTATTGCAAACTAAAATAGGTCTGAAATCAGAAAAAGTTTATGATTGAGTATTTTTAGGCATAAGAGTAATGAGTGAATTCTTAAATTTTTGAGGAAGTCCTATGATGCCCAAAAAGTTTTTAATAGGAGCAAGACAGTTAGGACCAAGAATATCCCAACTTTCTTTAAAAAATTTGAAAGTAAATTCGTCTGATCTAATATCCTTGTCATAACCAACAAAAAGAAATGCATGCTTAATTTTATCATTAATGAAGCAATGAGTGAGAGAGACACAATCAAAATTAAAGAGTTGATGTAAAATAATAAAGAAATCAACATAATCTACATGATTACCATTAGAACTATTAAGCATGTTAGAAAATAAGAAATTAAAGCACTGAAAATCTTTCTAACTTATGAACATAATTGCCATGGATGGACCAAAAGTTCTTTCATATAGTTGAAATTCTTTCTGATTTTAATTTTTTGATAAAGAAATTTGATGTCATCCTCACCTTTGTCAACTAAGAGAATTTAGCTCTTTGTTTGACCCAATTATATTCACAAAAACTGACATTAGAGAGCTGATCTTGGATCTAAGGGTCTTCAAGAAAAGCTCAATTGTAATGGTGATTCTAAAGAGAGAAAAACAAATATTTATTGTTTTTTTAGAACATAAATAATCTTATAAAAAGAAGAAAGAGAGCTTCTTTCCCAACTTTGAGAGTATGCTTAACTTTTTTCAGCTTATGATGTAAAGCAAAAATAGGATCCCTTATCACAAGAGAATTCTAAGTAGCTTCTATAATGTTAAAAAAAAAATTTGGGCACATGCCACAAAAGTTTCTATACATAAATTTGTAATTCAGCTTTGTGGAGGCTATAAGACAAACAAAAGTCAAGGAATGTTTAGAAGTAGAAGGTTTTAAAACCTTGAGGGAAGAAAGATGAAACAAATCCATGAAATTGGCATTGCAAAAAGCACAACCTAGCATACATCTAATATGAGAATTAGATCGATTGGTATATCAATTGCATAAATAACTTATATTTGGCATTTCAAGAAACTAGCATTAAAAACAAAGTTGTTGAAATCAAAGAGCTTACTAAGAATTTGGGGAGCCGAAATTTTTTTTCAGGTCTAAAGAAACAATTGAAATCCATCAGTATAATCTAAGGGGTAGAACATGAATCAATAATAGAGATAATACCATCTCATAAAACTCTCTTTGATGAAGCACTATTATTGGTATATATGAAGGTGATAAGAAAAAATAATGGTAGAGGAGAGACTAATTAAACGATGAATATATTGAGTCTGGATATCAATTGCCATAATAGTAAGTTTGGAGGAGTTTCATTTTACCGAAATGCATCCATTGTATGAAAGTTGTGAACATCACATTCATTAGAAAAAAAAATTAAAATGATGGATTGAGAGGGGATTAGAGATGGTAAACAAGGAAAGCTTAGTCTCAAGAAAGCAAAATAAATCATTTTTGTTTTCTTTAACCAATATTCTACACTCAATAATATAAACATCACGATTAAGACAATGAACATTTCAAGCATAAATTTTAGGAAAAAACATAACCATAATTAGTGATACATGACACCTCCTTTGAACTTGGCTTTCATAGATTTATAAGAGAGAAGACAAGAAGAAGGGTTAGAAATAGAAGAAGAAGTAGAAGGGGAGATATTTCTAGTTAGATTTTTTGTGACCAACTTAAGTGGGGTAGTTATGGTTAGCAACCAAAGCTTCACCACCCAAATCATTTCCAATAAAACCAACGTCCTTAGGAAAAACATGTTGTAGAGAGATGTTAGGGTCTTGTAATCTAATATTGGTTATAAGGAGAGAGGTGTGGGAATCATATTTTGGGATAAATGAGGGAGAAGGAAGAAGAGGGGTAGGGGATAAAGGTGGCAAAAGCTATTTTTTGGTATTGCTTAGAGGTCTTAGTCCAAACCTTACATAGTTGCAGCTTATACCTCAGAATGTAGGAATAATGGGGGTATGTATGAAATTGACATATTTTAGGCAACTTTGAGGGTCAAGGGTGAAAGTGGGGTAGGATTTGCACGGGTTGGATTTCCACTCGTATAGAACAGAGATGACCACATCTTTTACTTTGATGTAAATAATAATATAATATGGTAGAATGGAATCAATACCAATTTGTGTACTAACTCTACCAAATGTAAGTAACGAGCCCTTATCACTTAGTGGATCAACTGTCAAAGGTATACCAATTTTGCTAAAGATATTGAAAATCTTAGATTTAGTCCAACATCACTGAGGCAAGCTTGAAAATTTGACCTAGGAGGAACCTCTTAGAAATCCTCTTTAATAGCTTGAAAATCATGAAACCACTTAAATATAAATAGACGGCCATTGAAAAACCAAGAATCGCAAAATTAAACCATGTCCACATACTCCATGTAGTTAAATTTAAAGAGGAAGAAAGCCTCAAATAGTGAGATGAGGTTGAACGTACCTCTTAGTTTCTAGACTTATTGGACAACTTAAAAAAAGTTTCATAGTAAGGATGCTTACATAGTGCATAGCTAACGAGAGCCAAGTCCCATTTCTTTGAACTATCATCCACCTCATGATCAAAGAAGCAAACCTCATCATCCACACAGGGAATATAAGAAAGTGAGAAGTTGTTGGGGTTAGGGATGTGATAAGAAAGTAGCCATTTTCATTTACGAGAAGGAATATGATTAAGGATGGAAGAAGAAGCAAGAGGGAGGGGGAGTTAGAAGAGTCCATAAAGGATAGGGAGTTCAATCCCTAAGCTCAAGTAATGACATCAAGAGCAAAAAAAAATGGAGCATCTGCAAAGGTTTCTAAGAGGGGAAAGCCCTAGAGCAATTTTAATATTACAAAGTCACAGACTCTGTAGCTTTTCAAAAGTTTTTAAGAACTTGATTTAAAAAATTGTCTATTTGATTGATGCGCAGTTGTCCATCACATGTTTTTTTTTTGTTGGTTATTTAGTAAGTACGCGTTAGTTTTGAATGAATATTTTTTCTTAAAAAAACATGATTTTTGCTTTGAAATCTTGAATTATTGAAATATTTCAAGAAATACCGTTCTCATGGTTAAAACTTGTTACATATGGTGACATATATAAGTTTTTGAAAGATTGAGCAAATCAGCTTATAGAATTTGATGACTATTTGATTGTTAAGGTGTTAATTACTAGAAAAAAAATATTACGTCTATTTTTCAAATGTTTGTTTGACGACGTTGATTCGACCACATCACTTCGTATAGTGGCATATTTGAATTCATGTCGTCGCCCATACATGCAGTTGTGTGGACGTAATAATTTCTTCAATTAATGACACATTGCAACAATTCAACACAATTTGGCCTGAAAAGTTTTGGTTTGATTTGGCCATATAAATTTGTGTTGGTTTAAAGTTGAAAATCCTTGCTCATCAATATTTTGGTTTGAATTCATTAAATTTGTTATACCTAATTTCATTTTTGTTAGTGTTTATTTAGCATTTGATACAACTTTTCATATCATGCATTTATATATTCTATATGTATTAATTCTTTATTTATATTTTTTTATAAATATATTAAATGAGTTAATTCAAGATAGGTTTGTGTCATTCATGTTCTAGGTGAGTCAGGCATATGTCGAACTTTTTAACCAATTGATTCAATGAGTTGAGATTGAATGATGCATACTTAGTTTAGTTTAAATTTGGGTATGTTTCAAATTTGGATTTTTAACCCATATTGGCTCTCCTTTACACTTCAAATGAGCAAATGACGTCTTTGGTTTCCTTGTTGGTAGCAATCTTTAGCATAGTTTCTATAAATTAACAAGGAAATTTGATGATCTTCTGAGGTCAATCCATGTAAACAAGTAAATATGCGAACATGCACTAAGACTAAAAACAATTAAAATATAATTTGTCTCTTTCTGAATCTCAAAGAAGATTGGTCTTCCTTAATTTTGGAATAAGAAAATATAAGTGCAGAAGAAGGAATTGAGCAGGTGAGTAAGACGTAAGGTGCAAGCAAGAGTAAGGAAAAGACCTTGCAACAGCTGGAGAAAAGGATGGAGCTCCTGTAAAATAGTTGGCGATCAACGCGAAGGTGCTCGTGAACTCCCTACATTCGTTCATTAGAGATGAATGATTGTGATATGGGTGGAATGACGAAACTTCAGAGAGAGAGAGAGTCAGACAAGCTGGAAGAAATCTTGTCTGAAGTGAAGTGACAGTGAGAAACGTGAAGATGAAGAAGCCAGCTACTGCAAGGTCTTTTCTTCTCTTGGCTCTCCTGCCGCCGTCCTGATCTCCCCCCGTCCCCTGCCGCCCACCGGATCCTTCTCACCTTCTTCACCCGTGCCCGCCATTTCGGTGCCGCTTGGGGGTAGTTGAGGAAAAAAATCGCGTGAGAAAGCTAGGCCACAGGGTACTCCTCGCGTCCCGCGTTCGGCTCGAATTGCGTCCTGCCACAGGCATGCTGTCCCGCCAAACGACATAAAGTCGCGGCTTAGTACCGGCAAAACAGCCGCGCCAAGCGGAGCCCTAATCTCATTAAATTTCTCCAAGATAGAAGATAAAATTGTCTTTTTGTTTTATTTCTAGAGAAATTTACATACATACCACACAATTTCTTATATATTTACATATCTAACACCTAAACTTTTAAGGAAAATTTACAAACATAGTACACAATTCTTTGGTATTTACATTCCTCAGAGCACACATTTCTTTTCGTGTTTTAAAGGAATAAAAAAAATGTGTAGTTACTTTTAAAAAATGATAATAATAATAATAATATTTTTAATATAATATTAAANAGGTCTCTCCAAAAGGAGAAAATTTCGATCTAGTCTTGGACCAGAGACACCCATAATGATTAATGCACCACTTAGAGAGGTAGGAATTAGATCCGATATCCTTGTCATAACCAACAAAAAGAAATGCATGCTTAATTTTATCATTAATGAAGCAATGAGTAAGAGAGAGACACAATCAAAATTAAAGAGTTGATGTAAAATAATAAAGAAATCAACATAATCTACATGATTACCATTATAACTATTAAGAATGTTAGAAAAATAAGAAATTAAAGCACTGAAAATCTTTCTAACTTATGAACATAATTGCCATGCATGGACCAAAATTAAGACGTAAGGTGCAAGCAAGAGTAAGGAGAAGACCTTGCAGCAGCTGGAGAAAAGGATGAAACTTCTGTAAAATAGTTGGCGATCAACGCGAAGGTGCTCGTGAACTCCCTACATTCGCCCATTAGAGATGAATGATTGTGATATGGGGGGAATGACGGAACTTGAGAGAGAGAGGAGTCAGACGAGCTGGAAGAAATCTTGCTTCCGAAGTGAAGTGGCAGTGAGAAGCGTGAAGACGAAGAAGCCAGCTGCTGCAAGGTCTTTTCTTCTCTTGGCTCTCCTGCCGCCGTCCTGATCTCCCCCTGTCCCCTGCCGCCCACCAGATCCTTCTCACCTTCTTCACCCGTGCCTGCCATTTCTGTGCCGCTTGGGGGTAGTTGAGGTAAAAAGTCACGTGAGAAAGCCAAGCCACGGGGTACTGCTCGCGTCCCGCGTTCGGCTCGAATTGCATCCCGCCACAGGCATGTCGTCGCGCCAAACGACATAAAGTCGCGGCTCAATGCCGCGCCGCGACAAAACAGCCGCGCCAAACGGAGCCCTAATCTCATTAAATTTCTCGAAGATAGAAGATAAATTTGTATTTTTCTTTTATTTCTAGAGAAATTTACATACATACCACACAATTTCTTATATATTTACATATCTAACGCCTAAACTTTTAAGGAAAATTTACAAACATAGCACACAATTCTTTGGTATTTACATTCCTCAGAGCACACATTTCTTTTCGTGTTTTAAAGGAATAAAAAAAAATGTGTAGTTACTTTTAAAAAATGATAATAATAATAATAATATTTTTAATATAATATTAAATATTTTAGTGCCTATATTGGTAAATATGAAAGTTTACGTGCGATATATGTAAATACATAAGAATTGTGTGCTACGTATGTAAACGCCCCTTATTTCTGATAAAAATAGTCTTTAATATTTTATATGGGACACGAATTATAAATCCAAACTAATATTATCTAAGTTCGCGTCGCCTCATATTATTATTATTATTATTATATTTCGACGAATAACACCATGTGACAAAAAAACATAAAAATAACAGAATTTTTGCGACAATAATCTAATAGAAATTTGAAATAAAAATATTGCGCCAACTTATTTTTTTTAGTTTTTTTTCCTCCCTCAACAATATGAATTAGTTTTGGCATTTGAGTCAACATAATATGTTTTAAGTTTCTTCACCATGCAATTTAAATGTGTTAATATATGACTCTTTCGTCCAAACATCGAAATATAACTACATAAAAAATGAGCAAAAGTGGGCAAAATAGAAGAAAAGTGCTAACCCAGCTAAACTGGCGCCTAGGCGCCAGATGCAGAACTTGGTTGGTGCCTAGGCGTCACGATTATTTTCTGGAAGATTCATTGATTGAGACAGAATTTTGAAGAGATGTCGGAAACAACCCTTGGTCATTTTTGAAGTTCTATAAATATGAACTAATTTCAAAGGGCTAAGGGGTTGGATTTAGAGAGTTTCATAGTGTGTAAGTGTGTTAAGTGTGTGAGAATTTTTCTTTGTATGTCTTTGTTATTTCTGGAGTTTGTAAGTCTTGTAAGTGTTGTTAGACTCAGAGAAGTCAGAGAACTTCAAAGAAGTGCTTGGGGGAACATTCCAGATAAGTTTTTGTATCTTTGTCCTTTAAGTTTTATACTTTGGAATGCAATATTATAAATATCTTTTGTTTTGTTATTCTCATGCTTCGTGAGTAGTTTTCATTTTTTTTCTTCTTCCAATATGAAGTAATTAAGTAAGTGATTTTTTATTTTGTTTAGAATTTCTTTTATTCCTAAAAATTGTTATGATAGTTTTACTAGTCCTTTATTTACTTTACAAATTGGCTACTTGTATTTTTAAAATCTGTTGAGGAATTTATAGACTCGAAAGTGCTAAGATTTCTTGACTTGTAAGAATCACATTTTACCTTGGAAAAGAGCAGTCGCGATCGTCTAAAGGGGGGTGCAAATAAATAGTGAGAAAAGCTTTGTTAGGCGTAGAATTGATTTTTCTAGAGTGACATGTGATACACCAAAAAAATATGTTGATTTAAGTATAAATTTTTTGCTTATTTTTTGTGATATTGTACTTTAAAGAATGATATTTGTATGTTTTTGTTGCAGGTATATTAATTTTAGGCATTTGGAGCAAAAATAGCAAAAAAAAGACAAAATTCATAGCCAAAACAACAAATTTTGGGATTACAGAGAGCTGGCACCTGAAGTGCCGGAATTGGCGCCTGAAGCGCATTTGGCAGAGAGTTGACGCTAGAAGTGCCAAATTTGGTGCCTGAAGCGCCAAAACCCAGAACATCGTTGTCTTAAGTAAATTGGCGTCTGAAGCGTCAGAACCAGTGTTTGAAGCACCAGAGACAACTTCTTGTGGATTAGAAGGAACACTTGTTCTAAACACCTCATAGAGTGATTCAATCATTTAGACACTTTGGAAGGTTCTTTTATGAAGGGATATGTCTCTTGGATCAATAGACATGTCTGTTGAATTCAAAAGGGTTGATTTTTGGATAGAATTTAAGAAGAAATTTTGAATTTTTTTTAGGAAGGCAGACTCTAATAAAAGAGAGGAAAGCATATGGCTTGAAGTGAGTTTTTGAGGAGAGTTTTTAAAGGGGGAGACATGAGGAGTTTGAAGAGAGAGAGTGATGTGAGATAGAGAGAGAGAGTGATGTGAGATAGAGAGAGAGAGAAAGTCAAGGGCTTGGAGATTTTATTCAAGGATTGTAAGAGGAGAGGGAATGTGAGAGATTTCTTCTTCATTACACTTTTAAGAGAGAATTGAGAGTGCTTGTAAAAAGGGAACGTGCTTGAAGAGAACTTCTAGGGATTTTATTGGGAAGAATTGTAAGATAAGTTGTGTTCTTTTATTTCTTTTTTTGTAAACTTATTTTTATATATGAAGTCCTTATTTTGACGTATCATTCTCATAAATTCTGAGTAGTCATTTTTATTATTCTCCTTACTTTTAGATATGGTTTTGTGAAGAATTAATTTTATTTTATACATTTTTAAATGTTGATAATTTGTGATATTTTGAGCTCTATTCTTCATTTAATTTTCCATCTAACCAATTGAAATGTTAAAATGTGTTCAGAAACATATGTTCTGAAAGGACTATGATTTCTACAACACGGGGAGAATCATATTTGATTCCATTGGAAAGGATGTCGTTCATGGGGTTGAGTGCAAATAATAGGGAAATATACTTTGTTGGATGCATAATTAGAGTTTTTAAGGTGACAGATTAAAATCCCCAATTTGGTTCAGTTGATTGAAAACTAATGCGAGATTGCTAGCCCTTGGGTAAGGGAGTAGTAAGAGCACAAGAGTCGCAGCCGGTATCCTCCCAGCCTAACCACAGAATTAGAGACCAAACTCTGGATTATTCAATGTTCTTTATGCACTTGGAAGAGAGTAAAAAATAAGATTGCTCCTATTTGACACAACAAATTTATATATTTTCAAATGATTTTAATTTCTTCACAATTCATACACTCATTATAAAGAGGAAAGATGTTTTGGTAAGTTTGAACTTTTCATCGCAAAAAACTTTATCTAGTTTTCGTAAATTTTACTATTTAAAGTTTAGCAATTAGTTTAATTAACTTAGTCTTTTAACTGCGTTTTATTTAGGATTCACTCACTTACTTTAGATTCGAATTTCGTAATTCATTTTTTTAGTTTAAAATTGTAGCTTACATTATAATATTAAGAATTTCTTATAAGCATTTACAACTTCCTTGTGGGGTCGATATCTATGAATCAATTAGAGCCCTTTTTTACTTGAGCGATATGTATACTTGTGTTATTTCTTAGGGGGATTTGACATTTTAAAGATTTTTAAAAGATTGAACTTTTTCACTAAAGTTATTTTTGTTGAGATTAAATTACATATTTACTATTGTATATGCAGTGTGTATTTTGTAATATTGAAAAATATTTGCAAAATTAACACACTAAATCCACCTCGCATCAACAGACTAGATTTTTTTATCAATTTGGGCTAGAGATTGAAAGTAAGGGTTACTGGTAGATCCTGTAAAGAGTGCACAATGGGTAATCTAGAAGTGAGAGACTAGATCCCACCTAACCCTACTATTTATGCTGACACCAACTTTAGATTAACCAATATTCTTTGCACAATTCGTAAGTAAATAAAGAAATATGTATACTCCTATTTGTCACAATAACACATTTAAGTTTCTAAATAAATTTTGAAATCCTTCACTGATTATGAATTATTGGTAAGGAGAAAGTCTTTTTATATATATTGTCTAAGTTATTACATTTACTTTTATTTGCATATTGTAGAATTTAGTAGACTTAATTTTCATCTTTAAATGATTGTTGCAATCTTAAGTAAAGTTTCCTTAAAGTCAAAATTCTTGTAATTCATTTTATTGTTTACTTGTTTTCGGGTTTCTCGTGGGATCGATCTGGGCTTTTTAAAGAAAACTCTGTATCACGTGAAACGATACGTATACCTAGTGAGAAATATATTTCTTTAATAATTTTACATTTGTTCTCAATAGCCGCTAAATATAATTTGGGTTAAGTTTTTGACATACTAAGGAGCATAAATATCTACGCAACTGAGGGTCGGATCAACTATCTGATGATCTGATTAGGAGAGTAGATAATTTAGATTCGACTTATATTAAGAAAGACAGAGGTAGAACTAGAAAGACTCGGGCTTATTGTATAAAAAATAATCTTAATTTATTAGAACTAAATGAAAATATGACACTAAATATTACGCAATGGAGAAAAAGGATTCATGTAGCCGACCCCACGTAGTGGGATTAAGGCTTTGTTTTTGTTGTATTGGCTTCTAGCAAGAAATCTTGTATATAATTTATTCCTACTCTTATTTTTTTTAGTTAATGTTACATCTATTTATTTATAATAATAAAAGTTTATGTTCTATTTATAATTAATTAAATATTTAAGTTATTATTTTCCATAATGACAATAATAGCTGTTTTAAGGTGCATGTGGCCTAAGAAAATTAATCTGAATAGAATAGAAACAAAAAAATAATTAGAAGTCATTTTTGACATCGTATTACTTGCTATTAAAATTGCTTCAATATAACTGAGTGAACTGAGGTCACCTGTCTCAGTTAGTTGGCGAAGGAAGATTCGAACTACCTAGTACTATTACGTCTTCAGTCCTCTGCACTCGACAAAATTCCATCAAGCAAACTCTTTTCTTTGCTTACGCACTCCGGCTTTGAGCTTTGCAAACTAAATAAATACTCTCTAGTATAGTTTTACAACTTTAGTTAGGCCTCTTTGTTATCACAATCAAGATTTATTAGATATACTATAATGAGTTTTCCTTGTTTCTTTTTTGAGAATATTGACTTTATATGCCCTATAACATGAATAATTAGATAAATTCATTTTTTTTTTTTATAAATTTACATGAAGGAATATAGTTGAAAGTTTATGTCACCCCTAATAATCATGAAAATTTTATTTATAGTTTATTATGATAAAAATGGGTCAAATAAGCTTTAAATAATGTTCACACCTATAGTAGAAATTGTGGCTTAAGTTCATGCGTGAATCATGTTCAATCTTTGATCATCTTTTCCAACATCTTTTGAAGCAAGGTCCAGACATGGTTTAAACGTGAATCAAATCTTTTTAAGGAAATTATTGTTGATTTAAAATATAATTAAAAAAAAGTAAGGAAAATTTTGCTGATTGTTTGAAAAGAAAAATTAAATTAAGAATATATTTGTATAGAAAAAATATTATTAATTTTATTTAAAAGACTAAAAGGTAAATTTTATTGCTTTTATGATTAAAAGTGTTTATTGTAAAATATCTTTGTATAAAATAGAGGGAGAGATGATTGGAAGAGGCGAAGTAGAAGGAAAAAAAGTGAGAAAAATTTTTTTCGAAAAAGGGAGATTGGCAGTAAAATAGTAAGCTACATGTCACCCCCCAAAAGAGCTCTTTTGAGTGGTGGGTAGCTCAGAACTTAAATACTGTTTTTCAGCCCTACACCTAGCCGATGTGAGACTTTTTGTCCGTGACATACAGCTCCCAAGGTAACCGATAAATGGGCTAATTTTTAAACTTTTGAAATTTGGATAATTCTTAACTCATTAAATTTGTCCGAGAGATAGAAGATAAAATTGTCCTTTTATTTCTAGAGAAATTTACATACATAGTACATGAGTATATACCTATCTCACATGTAGATGTTTTAGGGAAATTTACAAACATAGCTCACAGCTAAACTCTAATATTTACATACATAACATTTTCTTGTTTTAAAGGAATAAAAAAAATGTGTAGTTACTTTTAAAAAATGATAATAATGAAATTTTTAATATAATATTAAATATTTTAGTGCCTATATGGGTAAATATGGAAGTTTAGGTGTGATATATATATATAAATAGATAAGAATTGTGTGCTACGTTATGTTTTAATATTTTATATGGGACAAGAATCATAAAGTAAAAATAGTGCGCTAACTTGACAATGTGAATTCAGCTTTTGACATTTTAGTCAACAAAATATGTATTAAGTTTCTTCACCATGCAATTATAACGTGTTAAAATATGACTTGTTCGTTCAAACATAGAAATATAATTAATGCAACGTTATAATGTGGCTTATATTTATCGGAATTACAATAGGAGTCGTGTCTCCGCACAAGTTGGAAGATTAATAGAGGCTAGCAAAAAATGTGACTCATAAGTTTTTAGTTGTGCATATCTATTTGTGAATCAAACTATGCTACGCTATTGACTCGTTCTTTCCTTTTTTTTTTTTTGGAATGTTCAATTGTATTATTGATAAATTGTTTGTTAAGATAAAACAGGCATTTTCTTCCACTATGAGTCTATGACATAGTTCTTATGGTCATATTTTGGACGATTTGCCTACATAACAATCGATTCTTAACGGCATTTTCTTCCACTTTACTTGTGTATGAAAATGGAGTGTTTCATTTTTTAAGAGTAATGGAGATATTTTAATGTGATATGAAAGAATTGGGCGGTATAAATATAAAATAAAATTTAGTCGTTGGAGATGTAAATACTTTGGAATAGGGTGGAATGTATGTAAATGTCCCCCATTTTTTCCTTTTTTTTTTTTTTTTGCTTTGCCTTAGTTGTGAGAGAGAATATTACGTGCGGTCATCCATATGTGCAGACTAGGGGTGTACACTTGTCACACCCCATGTCTGGAAAGCGGTACACACTTGCAACACTGGGCATGATAAAAAGAATTGAACATGCTTTTTATTCCTAAAAGAAGAATTGCATGCAAGTAACAACATAAATAAATCAGTAAATAAAAAGTTTGTTTAATAAATAAGCGTTCAACTGAAACAATTGAATAAATTACAAGAAAATTGACTGAAACAAACATAAATGACAATAGTGAATACTACCCAAAATTCAAAAGGATGAAATAAGAACTAAAGCAAATAATGATAAATACAAAGAAAAAAAAAATCTAGAATTAGACGGTCTAATCCTCTGAGTCTTGGTTGATGCTCAGAGTTCTCTTTTCGGTGGTCTTTGTAGGAGAGTTCGACCACGAGATGTTGATGCCCTAACCTTCGGCTCTTTTAATGGAGTGGAGAGGCACTTGAACAGAAAATGTAGGAGAAGAAATAAGAGGAAAGAAATATTGTGGGAGATCACGAGTCCTTGAAACAGAAAGCATCAATGATAGAGGAAAGAATTTTTTGTGTGATCTGCTTGAGCTAAAGGGAAGGAAAGAAGAAAAGGAAAGATTGAGATATTACATACTACCACCTTTAAGAGAATTTATTATTTAGTATCATCCCAATATTATATCAACTTATCTAGTGAGAATACTATGCTTATAATAGACAAATTGATTTCATTAATAATGTCATAATTACGAACTCAATGAGAGAAAGACAGGGATGAATTAAATGACATAAGGATTGATAGATGCAAATTTAAAGGATAAATCTATATATTAGATTCAAATTTGTATGATAATGAACCTGGTACCACAGAGTCAAATAACATCATTATTCATTGCCAAAAAAAAATAAGATAAAACAAGGAACAATGCAGGAGCTTCATGAAATTCTTATTGAGCCATAATAAATACCCAAAGTCGATTTGCCTACTCACTCTACTCTTAATTCTGAGCTCAATGAGGCTGGTACTTGATCCCGATATTTTTTATATGTAAGGATTTATGAAGTTGACACCACTACTTGAAGATTTTAATCCCCGGTAATGACACCAAAAACTTGATCCCAAGCATAGTAAGATTTCAATTATATTTGTAGGGATTCTATGCAAGTATGCGTATTGCTATCAAGTAATATATAGCTTCTTGATTAAGCCCTGAATATCGATCCCATGGAGATCAAGGTTAATCACGACAGCTCTCAAGAGAAGTTCTAGTCTAGAGTAACACACCCTAGCTTAGAAGGTCGATAATAGCTTGATTTTGATTATATCCTACAATTATCACTATAATAATACTTCTACTCCTAAACTAAAATACTTAGTGAAAATCAGAAAGTGGGGTTTAATATATTAAAAGTACTCTTCCTCATGCAATGAAATTAGTGACATGTGTAAAAGTAAAACAAGTAATGAGAGAGATTGTGAGCAATTATTATTCTTTACTCTTGCTAGAGATGTTATAAAGATTATTGTTTGATCTAAAGTTTGAATAGTTCTGAAGACGGGCTAGACAGAGAAGATACTAGCTCTAGCTCTAAAGTTCCCTCTTATTCTTCCACCTGGAGGCTAACATCGTGCATCAAAACCTAAAACAATAGACCAAATTATGAGTCTTTAGCCTGTCACTCTAAAGTTCTCTAATTTTACACCCATTAAAAATTATTTCCCTATTTGCACTCAACTATATTGACTACATTCTCATCCATACAATCTCATGTGATGCCACCACAGTTGATTGAGATAACACCATCCCGGATCTTACATGCTCTCACAACAGATTTTAACATGAAAGTTGATCAAGTTTACATGTAAATGAAGAACAAAGTAAAATCATCATAATTTATTCTCACTCTACTCAATTCTATATCCTACACAAGCATACTAATTCATTACAAGAGGGAAGAGTAAAGAAAACTACTCACTACACATGGAAAAATGACAATAACTTTTCATTGAACAAGACTTTAAAACCATACAAATAAAGTACTAAATTCATATCAAAATACAATGAAAATACTTATCTCAGATTGAAATCAAACTCTCCTTGTATATCAAAAGCAATCTTCTTACAATCCTCTCCAAGAACAAAGTGAAAAGAAAAGAAGAAAATCTCACAGTCTCTCTTTCTCTCTCACCTTGTCGCCCCACTTGGGGCTCACACCCAAGCCTTCTTCTCCTCTTCCTATTGATTCAAGAGTTCAAGGGTTGTTTTAAAAATATTTTCAAGCCTTCTTTATAATTTCCCAAGAGATGCTTAAGTGTCTCTTCTAAAATGCTCAGATTCAATGAATCTTCCAGATGGTCCCTCGAGTGACTCTTCATAACTCCATATAACTGCTCTAAATTCTTATAGAAAGTCCCTTTTATCATTTTTAGCGAATTCCCCAAGAGACACATGAAGCAACGCTTTAAAAATTTCCAAATTCGATGTATATTCTAGAAGATATATTTAAAACCATCTCAGGCGTCTAAACGCCAATTCTGGGGCGCTTAAGCGCCCTCCTCTCTATCTGGTGGCATCTAAGTGCCATATTTCTATGCTTAAGCACCGGGCACAGGCACTTAAGTGCCCGATTTTGGTCCCCATGGCTTTGGTGTGCCCCGATTTGCTCCGGTTTGCTCTATTTTGGTCCATTTTTGTTCCTTTTGCTCCAATCACTCCAAATTCTTCAATTTGATGTACCTAAAACCAAAAACAAAATAAAACTTACCTTTAAAGTGCAATATCATTATAAAATGAAGCATGAAAAATAATACATTTTAGGCATATCAAAATCCCCCAAACTTAAACATTACTTGTCCTCAAGTAATACTACATTTTTAAAATAATTTATGTAGATTAGAGTTAATGGGTCATCCTTTAGAATTGCTAAAATTTTGTTTTAAAAATGTGATATTTCAAATTAGAAGAACTTCTAGTGAATCAGACTAGTCCAGGGTCTAAAATATTTATCATCAAACTTGGAAATTTGTTTTCCAATCTAGTTCAGAAATATATACAGATTTTTTAAACTTTGGATCCTATGAACTTTATTTTCTAGACTTAAGAACTCTCTTAAAAATATTTGTTACTAACATAAGTATAAAAGTCAAGCTTAGGATTGTTCTAAGTTCTTTACTCTAGAAAGACTCAAGTGAAACCAATTTTTGATTAGGACATCTCCTCAAGCTTCTCCTCACTTTCTTTTTTTCTTTTTTTTGCATCTTTTCTCTGTTTTTTTTTATTTCAGGATCTTTTTGATCCATTATTTTTTTCTCTTTTTTTTATGTGAGTATTACTATATCTAGAAAAGTCCTTAAATAATTTTGAATTCCACTATCCTCCTCTAAAGTTAAAACTTATTACTTTCATTCACTTGAAAAGTTGTATTTTTTAAAAATACTTTCTAAAAGAGCCTTAAATTTTTTAAAATAAAAATTCATAGAATTCGTAATTTTTCAAAAAATAAAATTTTTCCTACTAAAGATAGTTATTCATTTCCCAAGTTTTCCACTAAATATCCTTAACTCTAGGTTCACCCTTTTCACTAAAAATATCAACTAAGTTTTTCTACTCAATTTATTTACTTAAAATTCTAAGATCCTTAAGGTGACTCCATATATAAGATAATCATTAAAAATAAAATGAAAATTTATTTGTAGTACTTTTGAAAATAAGGTTTAAATTTGGAAACATTTTCCTTTTCCCCCCCAAACATAAGCTCAAACATGTGAAACAATGAAGTACAAAAATATATGGTAGGGAAAGAACACTTTTACAATTTACTGCATATCACAAAAATATCAACAAATAACACATCATAGAATATTGCAGTAGAAATTAAATCTAGCCTAAACATGCTTGACATAACACTATGAAGGAATTTTAAATAGTAGAACAGGTACAAACTGAAGATTAAACAAGAACACATTTTAAACTTTTAAAGGGAATTGTTGGATGATAACAAGTTTAAAATATTAAGATAAGTTTTGTTACCTTCAATGACTCATTCAACTTGACTCACAAACATAAACACACAAACTCTAATACATAGACTCACAGGTTCATAAACAAACAACAACTAAGGTTAATTTGATCTCCTTTCTACTCCCATTTCCCCTCCTTACTTTCAATTTCTAACGGAAGAAACTACACTAATAACGTGGGTGTACTATAAAATCTTATATCATTATCACTCATGGACTAGAATTCCCTTATGTGTTGCCAATTTTAAGGTTACTCTAAGTCTAAGGTATACACAATTTGGTGAATAAAAAACAAGGCAGTTCATCCAGTTGTTGTTCACTAAGAAAGTTCATGACCTTACCCGGTGAAGACAAAGTCAGATAAAGGAAGTAATACAGCTGACATGGAGTGGTCTAAGTCTAAACTATACATGCTTTAAGGTAATGCTCAGCTCCTGTTAAGAACTAAGTCGTAACAGACTTGTCAACCTGCTACTACCAGAAATCATATACAAATCTAGTCATGACGAAGGAATTACCTCATAACATTAATCCAATCCACTCTTACACATCAAACACAGATCAAAGTTCAACATCTCACCATTTTTCAATCCAACATAACAACAATCACACTAAACAAATAACAAAGATAACCATGGGTTAACTCCCATGAAGCGTTTGGTCTAACATCGACGACTCGATGTATCCAATGTTTACTCTGGTTGTCCCAACATTAGAATCTCATTCATTTTGTCTGTATACCATGGAATATGTCATTCAATGATTTCAAATAACTCTTTTTTAGGAGATCTTTTACTGATTTCATCATTCAATTAGGGTTCTTCTTATGATTGAGTCGAATCTGAAGATATAAAGACTGCTGGTGTAGATGAATTCCCTAAATAGGTAGGCTTTAATATTGTATGGGGTACATTCATATGAAATTCATGAAATTTTTCAATAGATGAAATTAAATGTTTACTATTTTTGGCAACGTCCAGCATTTCACACTTCTTCTGAACATACATACAGCTTCATTAAACAACGTTTTCAACTCAACATGACAGTTCATTTTGATCTCATCTGTTACCTTACTCTCAAAACTTTCTTGGAAATGGTCTTTACTTAGATAATCAATTTCATCAACCCAAAAACAATCATCATCTTTTCTCTCAACTGAATACTTCATAGCCTTTAAAACATCGAAAGTGGCTTCATGGTCATTAGTATTCATAATCAACTCTCCTTTTTGTGCATCTATCATAGTTTGTCCAGTAATAAGAAAAGGTATCCCCAAAATAATTGAATTTTCTTTATCTTCCTCCATATCTAATGCAATAAAGTCCATAGGAAAGATAAATTTATTCACTTTAACAAGCACGTCTTCTATAACCCCTTTTGGATAATGATATATCGATCAGTTAACTGAAGGGTTACAGTAGTGGGAGAAATATCGGCTAAACCTAACATTCTAAATATTGATTGAGGCATCACATTAATGTTCGATCCTAAATTGCATAATGCTTTTCTACATAATCTTTCTCCAAATACAAAAGGAATTGTTAAGCTAGAAGGATCTTTAAGTTTCTTAGGAAGCTTTTTCTAAAATACAGCGTTGCACTCCTCACTTAGTGCAATTGTCTAGTAATCCTCAAATTTCTTTTTCTTGTTTAATATCTCCTTCATAAATTTTGCATAACTTGACATCTGTTCCAAAGCTTCAGCGAAAGAAATATTTATCGTTAACTTCTTAAGTATTTCAATGAACTTTGAAAATTGTTTATCCAACTCATATTGTCTTTGAGGAAATGAAGGTGGTGGTCTTTCTAAATTGATTTTAGTTGGAGATATTAAATTTTCCAGATCATTAGAAACTTGTTCTTTAGATCTTTTAGTTTCTTTTGTTTCTCTTACAACTTCTTTCTTTTTTCTAACCACATCCTCTATCTCTCTTCCACTTCATAATTGGACAACTTCTACTTGTTCATTATTATTCTCTTTAGGATTGATCTCAATGTTGCTAAGAAGTGTTTCTTGGGTTCTATTGTTAAGTGAATTAGCAATTTGTCTAAGTTGATTCTCTATATTTTTAATCACAATATCTTGACTTTACAATTGGTTTCCCATTTATAATACCACTTCTTTTATAGACATCTTTTTATCTTCAATTTGTTGATCATTGTTAGAGTCCGGTGGATATGAAGGTCTTTAGTTTGTGTTCCTGTGATTATTCTAACTTCCATTAGGATTTGCATAATTATTTTCCCATTGTTGGTTTCCACCCCCAGTAGTATGATGTCAGTTAAAATTAGGATGGTTCTTCCAACTTGAGTTGCAAAAGTTAGAATACGGTTTGTTTATGGTTTTTAAAGTCTCATATGATAACTTAGCATCAATCATATGCCCTAATGAACTTTCCTCGCTTACTGGAGTAAATTCGGGTGGCGTCATTCCAAATTGGTCCAACTTGCTTGATATTGCAGCAACCTGAGATGCAAGAATTGTAATCACATCTGTATTATGAGCACTGACTACCTTTTTAGGATTTATAGAGGGCCATTGAAATTCATTTGTAGTCATTTCTTCAATTAACACATTCTTCATCAAATGGATTTAACATTAATGATCCACCAGCGGCAGCGTCAATTATATACCTAAGAGATCATACCAGCCCATTGTAAAAAGTTTGAATGATTAACCAATCAGGCAGAGTATGGAGTGGACACTTCTTAGGAGTTCCTTAAATCTTTTTTCAGGCTTCGTATATTGATTCCCATTTATACTGACAAAATGAAATAATATTGTTTCTAAGTTTAGTAGTCCATAAAGGTGGAAAATACTTAGCTAGAAATTTCTGAGTTAACTCCTCCCAATTTTTGATAGAGTCAGGTGCTAATGAGAGTAACCACATTTTATCCTTATCCCTTGGTAAGAAAGGAAAAAAACCTTAGTCTAACACATCTTCTGACATGCCATTATAACCAAATGTAGCATAAATTTCTAGAAAACTTGATAAGTGTAAATAGGGATCCTCCGAAGGAGTTCCCCCAAACTGGTTGTTCTGCACCAGTTGGATAATCGCTGGATTAATTTCAAATGAGTCAGCTTCTACGATAGGGATTTGTATACTTGAGTGAATTTCATCTGTCATTGTATTTAAATAATCCCTCAATGATTTATGATGATTTTTCAAGTTATTATTTTGAATATTTTCCATGTTCATTTCTAGTTTTTCAAGTCCTTTGTGTTTTTTAATTTTTTTTTCTTTTTTCTAACTCGAGATCATAAGACACAAGTCCTACAGATCTTTTATTTTGCATATGCAACATAACAAACAAAACATTAATAATTAAACAAATAAAATAAAAAACATATTCAACACAACAAAACTTTTTCACAATCACTTTATTTTTCACACAAATAGTTTTTTTTTTCACAACACTTTTTCATACAAAAAAACAACACTTTTCACACAAAAATAATTTTTACAATAATACATTTTTCCAAGTCTAAGCCTAATTACTTCAATCAAAATTCTCCTAAAAGTCAAGCTCAACCGTTGTGATCCCCTACAACGACGCCAAAAACTTGATCCCGATATTTTTTATATGTAAGGATTTATGAAGTTGACACCACTACTTGAAGATTTTAATCCCCGATAATGGCACAAAAAACTTGATCCCAAGCTTGATCCCAAGCAAAGTAAGATTTCAATTATATTTGTAGCGATTCTATGTAAGTATACGTATTGTTATCAAGTAATATACAGCTTTTTTATTAAGCCTCGAATATCTATCCCACGAAGATCGAGGTTAATCAAGATGACTTTCAAGAGAAGATCCAGTCTAGAGTAACACGACATAGCTTGGAAGGTTGATAATTGTTTGATTTTGATTGTATCCTATAATTATCATTATAATCATACCTCTACTCCTAAACTAAAATACTTAGTGAAAATAAGAAAGTGAGGTTTAATATATTAAAAGTACTCTTCCTCATGCAATGAAATTAGTGACATGTGTAAAAGTAAAACAAGTAGTGAGAGAGATTGTGACAAATAAGAGCAATTATATTATTTACCCTTTCTAGAGTGCTATAATAAACATTGGTTAATCTAAAGTTTAAATAGTTTTGAAGACGGGTTATACAGGGAAGATACTAGCTCTCACTCTAAAGTTTTCTCTTATCCCTTCACCTAGAGGCTAACATCTCGCATTAAAAACAATAGACCAAATTAAGGGGCTTTAGCCTGTCATTCTAAAGTCCTTTAATTTTACCCCCATTAAAAATTATTTTCCTATTTATTTGCACTCAACTATACAAACTACATTCTCATCCGTACAATCTCATGTGATTCCACCACAATTGATTGAGACAACACCATCCCGGATCTTACATATTCCCAGAACAGATTTTGACATGCAAGTTGATCAAGTTAACATGTAAATGAAAAATAAAGTGAAATCATCACAATATGTTCTCACTCTACTCAACTCTATATCCTACACATGCATACTAATTCATTACAAGAGGGAAGAGTAAAGAAAACTACTCACTACACATGGAGACACAAAAAAAACTTTTCTTAAACAAGATTTTGAAACCATACAAATAAAGTACTAAATTCAAATCAAAATATAATGAAAATACTTATATCTGGTTGAAATCAAACTCTCCTTGTATATCAAAAGTAATCTCCTTACAATCCTCTCCAAGAATAAAGTGAAAAGAAAAGAAGAAAATATCACACTCTCTTTCTCTCTCACCTTGTCGCCCCACTTGGGGCCACGCCGAAGCCTTCTTCCTCTTCTCCAAGACTTCTTCTCCTCTTCCTATTGATTCAAGAGTTCAAGGGTTATTTTAAAAATATTTCCAAGCCTTCTGTATAATTTCCAAAGATATGCTTAAGTGTCTCTTAAAAAATGTCCAGATTCAATGAATCTTCCAAATGGTGCCTCAATTGACTCTTCATAACTCCATATAACCATCAAAAATTCTTCTAGAAAGTCCCTTTTATCATTTTTAACAAATTTCCCATGAGACACATGAAGCAACGCTTCAAAAATCGTCCAAATTTGATGTATATTCTAGAAGATATGTTGAAAACCGTCTCCGGTGCCTAAGCGCTGATTTTGAGGCGCTTCAGTGCCCTCCTCTCTGTCTGGTGGTGCCTATGCGCCATATTTGGGCACTTAAGCACCGGGTACAGGCACTTAAGTGCCTGATTTTGGTCCCCATGGCTCCGGTGTGCCTCCATTCAACCCAATTTGCTCCAGTTTGCTCTGTTTTGGTCCATTTTTGTTCCTTTTGCTCCAATCACTCCAAATTCTTCAATTTGATGTACCTACAACAAAAAAAAGAAAACATAACTTTAAAGTGTAATATCATTATAAAATAATTCATGAAAAATAGTACATTTTTAGGCATATCGGTACTGCACCATTGAATGGAGTTGATACTTTGGTAGTTGTT